>JAWNNQ010000664.1:0-29843 GCA_035044765.1 Leucophenga montana
TATATATATTCTTCAGCATGCGAAGACAAGTCTATAGAGTCGTCCGTCTGTCCGTCCGACAGCCTCCTTAAAAAATCTTAAAGAAATGGTATGGTAGTGTGGCAGTTTCAACTTAAAGTGTGCGAAATTGCTGCTAAAGTGTTTCTAGTCAAAAAAACTAAGTAGATTAAGTAGCATAATAATAAACATATTTTGTAGATGTAGTAGCTAAGATAAAAAATGTGCCAGAAAACAATATCAACAAATCTAGAACCAGTCAAGCAGCAGAAAAAAATGTGTGATATATATATTTTTTTTTATTATTATTAATGTTATAATAAAAAAAGTTTTTAAATTGGTCGACTAAATGTAAAGAAATTGTTTCTAAAATGTCCAATCTTCTTAATGGCAAACCCGATTTTTCTGGAAATCTAACGGGACTTTCTAAAAATTGCATTGAAGGCATGAACACGCTGCTGCGCATAGTAAGCTTTTTTTTCAAACAAAATCACACTTCAAAGTGGTCAAACGTTTGCTATAGTGTGCCGGAATAAATAATTTAAAATGAATTTTGAAGTTGAAGGTATTTTAACTTTAAATCCAGATATTAATAATTAACTTATCAAATTCTTCTTGTGAAATTAATGTGATCGATTAAACCTTTTTTTGTGTATTTTGTGAACGTGTTTTTTATGTTAGTTTAGTTTTAGTTGTGATCAAACCAAATTCCACAATTGGTTTGGTTTGTTTGTCTTACTTTTAAGGTAATAAATATGTTAAAATTAGCAGCAGAAATTTGCAGTAAATATACTAGCGCCGTCCTACGTTTTCCAAGAACAATTCCATATCAATGGGCTATGGCAAACTGTCGATAAGGTTACCAGCGCGGACACTTACACTACTAAAACAGACACCAACGGCTCAGTCAGAGTTATGGCCAAGAACTCTGATACTTTCAGAGCAATAGTTAAACGGCTTGAAAGCAAATAAATCAAGTTTCACACTTACCAACTGAAAGAAGAGCGATATTATAAGGTGGTTATTAAAGTGTTACATCACTCCACCACCTATTGATGACTTAAATCAACACCTCTTGCGCCAGGGTCACGAAGTTAGAAATGCTCACAATCCAAAAAGTCCTGCTAATAGATCGCCGCTTGACATGTTCTTCGTGGATCTAGAGCACAAACACAATAATAAGGAGGTCTATGATATTACCACTCTTTACCGTCAGAAGGTGAAAATTGAGCCCCCACGCCGATTTGATGATCTGGTTCAGTGCCACAGATGTCAGGAATATGGTCTCACAAAACGTTACTGCAGAAAACAGTTTAAATGTGTCAAATGCGGTGATAAGCACGCTACTACAGATTGTCTCAAATCTATCACACAACCAGCTAAGTGTGCTCTTTGTCAAGAGGCTAATTATAGAGGGTGCGTTGTATATCAGGAAATGGTCTCCAAGGGTGCTCCCTCTAAACGTAAATCAAGACCGGTTCCCAATTTCGTGTCTTCCGATCATACAAAATTTGGTCCTAAACCATCGTTTCCAATTGGAAATAGTACAAATCGGCGTCATTTTTATGTTGACGCTGCTAGAGGTACACAGACACAACAATAACATTTTCATCAAGAACGTCAACAAGAATCACAACAGAGCTCATCATCTTCCATGGATCATAAGTTTGGTGCACTCATGGCCAAGTTTGAGAATATGGTGCAAGCTCAAACTGAGATGTTATAAATGCAGGGTCAAATAATGTATTTTCTGACAATTCTGGTGTCAAATTACTCAGAAATAGGACTACGCATTGGCATCTGGAATACCAATGGATTGGCAAATCAACTTGAAGTATTCATACGCCAACATCATATTGATATTATGCTACTGAGTGAGACGCATCTCTGCAGTAGATCCTATTATAAGCTGTTGGGATATGATCTACATTTAGCTAACCAGTGGACAGTCAGCAGCGACGACTACGTCGAGTCCTGTCAGAGAACCCTTTGAGCGATCGCAAACTAAGTGAATTATTCAACGAGATGAACCGTGTGTCACTCAACAATATCATTCTCGTTGATCTGTAGATATATAAACTACCGCCTAACGTACAGCCAGTTATAGTAGCAACACGCGGGGAGATTTTGAAACGTTTAAGAGTAGCTGATATTATCGTCGACCCCATAAGCCTACATAGCCAAGCACATGTAAATGCCATCTCATCCGAATCGGTCGACTCTCTAAATTAAAAGCAGAAGTGTCACAATTGACACGTGACTTGCGACGAGAAATGGAGGTAGATTAAATATTGGGAAGGAGTGGTAAGAGGAAAGGAGAGGCAAGGGTAAGAGCAGCATCGTGCCTGGTACCACTAAAAAGCACGTGCACACAAGTCTCATATTGCTAATGACGGACACGTCTTCACCACAACAAAGTCAACCAGATACTAGTGTGTATATGCACGACAGTACTGTGCCACGCTTGCCGATGCCATCAATATCGGTTACTAACATTCAGTCCTGTTTTTACTCTTTAGAGTTTTGGTTCGAAGCGTGCAACGTATTTGCAGATGGGCGAAAAGCAAGCATAATATTGCCCAGTCTACCCCCAAACATGCTGATGGAACTACGACCCTCGATCGACGCAGCGCCTCCAGTAAAAAATTATGACTATATCAAGCAGAAAGTTGTCGATAATTTTCGCTGTCAGTCACTTACGCTTGGCGGCGAAGCTCAAAATAATTCTCATGACTTGCATGCAAATTTTTCTTGTCAGAGACCTCTTTGAGCGATCGCAAACCAAGTGACGAGTTTGTTTGTTTCTTTAGATTCTTTGTTTGAATCCTTTAGAAACCAAAATTTTATTAATACAAGATTAGTACACAAAAAAACTGAGAAACTTTTGTTCTACAGCTTTTTTCAAAATGGCGGATTTTGGCGAGAAAAGCTCAAAAAAGCTTTAATTTCAATTGGTTACTGAGGCCAAACGACTTAATATTTTTCAACGAGAATAGCTCGTTGGAAGGTTCTTTTCAATACCTTTCAACATACTAACATGGCGCTCTACAATACATATTTAAAAAAAATTGGTCAAAATAAATTTTGGAAAGTACATTTTGCGATTTTGCCGAAAATTTTAAACCAAATTTTCGTGCTCATATTTGGAGTAAATACATTGTGAGATTTGATATATTTTGATATAAGTATTATACTTTTCTGTGAAAATTTTGTGAGCTGAGATATAACATCGCAAATATCACATTGTGCAAAATTAGTTATTTTACCTAATGCGTCATACTAATGGCTGATGGCTGATGTACAAGTGTACTGTTATACACAGCGTTGACATAAACCTGTTACACTCTTATACACTTGTGTTTTTTAGATTTTTTTTATATGTATCTATGCTTGTATAAATATATTAAATATATCGTATGTATGTAGATATGCATGCAAGAAATAACATATATATGTATGTGTGTACGAGTACAAATCGCCAATAAAAGAATTTCGTTATTTATTCTCGCATATTTATTGCCATACATTGATATATATTTATTATACAAAAACAAAATATCTATTTTTTGTACCATGTACCATAAGGTAAAAGGCAATATTAATGATATGCAAATCTATTTAACAGGCAGAAGGAGAAGTGGTAGATCACATAAAGTATATATATTCTTCAGCATGCGAAGACAAGTCTATAGAGTCATGTCCGTCTGTCCGTCCGACAGCCTCCTTAAAAAATCTTAAAGGAATGGTATGGTAGTGCGGCAGTTTCAACTTAAAGTGTGAGAAATTGCTGCTAAAGAGTTTCTAGTCAAAAAAACTAAGTAGATTAAGTAGCATAATAATATACATATTTTGTAGATGTAGTAGCTAAGATAAAAAATGTGCCAGAAAACAATATCAACAAATCTAGAACCAGTCAAGAAGCAGAAAAAAATGTGATATATATATATATATATATACTTTTTTTTTATTATTTATGTTATAGTTTTTAAATTGGTCGACTACATATAAAAGGTGAATCAAAGACGATTTTTCAGACGACATTTCAGACGACGTGGCACAGGCCAAAAATCAAAAAAACGATCACAAAATATTTCGACAAAATGTAAAGAAATTGTTTCTAAAATGTCCAATCTTCTTAATGGCAAACCCGATTTTTCTGGAAATCTAACGGGACTTTCTAAAAATTGCATTGAAAGCATGAACACGCTGCTGCGCATAGTAAGCTTTTTTTCAAAACAAAATCACACCTCAAAGTGGTCAAACGTTTGCTATAGTGTGCCGGAATAAATAATTTAAAATGAATTTTGAAGTTGAAGGTATTTTAACTTTAAATCCAGATATTAATAATTAGCTTATCAAATTCTTCTTGTGAAATTAATGTGATCGATTAAACCTTTTTTTGTGTATTTTGTGAACGTGTTTTTTATGTTAGTTTAGTTTTAGTTGTGATCAAACCAAATTCCACAATTGGTTTGGTTTGTTTGTCTTACTTTTAAGGTAATAAATGTGTTAAAATTAGCAGCAGAAATTTGCAGTAAATATACTAACGCCGTCCTACGTTTTCCAAGAACAGTTCCATATCAATGGGCTTTGGCAAACTGTCGATAAAGTTACCAGCGCGGACACTTACACTACTAAAACAGGCACCAACGGCTCAGTCAGAGTTATGGCCAAGAACTCTGATACTTTCAGAGCAATAGTTAAACGGCTTGAAAGCAAATAAATCAAGTTTCACACTTACCAACTGAAAGAAGAGCGATATTATAAGGTGGTTATTAAATGTTTACTCCACCACCTTTGATGACTTAAATCAACACCTCTTGCGCCAGGGTCACGAAGTTAGAAATGCTCACAATCCAAAAAGTCCTGCTAATAGATCGCCGCTTGACATGTTCTTCGTGGATCTAGAGCACAAACACAATAATAAGGAGGTCTATGATGATCTGGTTCAGTGCCACAGATGTCAGGAATATGGTCTCACAAAACGTTACTGCAGAAAACAGTTTAGATGTGTCAAATCCGGTGATAAGCACGCTACTACAGATTGTCTCAAATCTATCACTCAACCAGCTAAGTGTACTCTTTGTCAAGAGGCTAATTATAGAGGGTGCGTTGTATATCAGGAAATGGTCTCCAAGGGTGCTCCCTCTAAACGTAAATCAAGACCGGTTCCCACTTTCGTGTCTTCCGATCATACAAAATTTAGTCCTAAACCATAGTTTATAAATTGGAAATAGTACAAATCGGCGTCATTTTTATGCTGACGCTGTTAGAGGTACATAGACACAACAATAACATTTTCATCAAGAACGTCAACAAGAATCACAACAGAGCTCATCATCTTCCATGGATCATAAGTTTGGTGCACTCATGGCCAAGTTTGAGAATATGGTGCAAGCTCAAACTGAGATGTTATAAATGCAGGGTCAAATAATGTATCTTCTGACAATTCTGGTGTCAAATTCTCAGAAATAGGACTTTTCATTGGCATCTGGAATACCAATGGATTGGCAAATCAACTTGAAGTATTCATACGCCAACATCATATTGATATTATGCTACTGAGTGAGACGCATCTCTGCAGTAGATCCTATTATAAGCTGTTGGGATATGATCTACATTTAGCTAACCAGTGGACAGTCAGCAGCGACGACTACGTCGAGTCCTGTCAGAGAACCCTTTGAGCGATCGCAAACTAAGTGAATTATTCAACGAGATGAACCGTGTGTCACTCAACAATATCATTCTCGTTGATCTGTAGATATATAAACTACCGCCTAACGTACAGCCAGTTATAGTAGCAACACGCGGGGAGATTTTGAAACGTTTAAGAGTAGCTGATATTATCGTCGACCCCATAAGCCTACATAGCCAAGCACATGTAAATGCCATCTCATCCGAATCGGTCGACTCTCTAAATTAAAAGCAGAAGTGTCACAATTGACACGTGACTTGCGACGAGAAATGGAGGTAGATTAAATATTGGGAAGGAGTGGTAAGGGGAAGGGAGGGGCAAGGGTAAGGGCAGCATCGTGACGGGTACCACTAAAAAGCACGTGCACACAAGTCTCATATTGCTAATGACGGACACGTCTTCACCACAACAAAGTCAACCAGATACTAGTGTGTATATGCACGACAGTACTGTGCCACGCTTGCCGATGCCATCAATATCGGTTACTAACATTCAGTCCTGTTTTTACTCTTTAGAGTTTTGGTTCGAAGCGTGCAACGTATTTGCAGATGGGCGAAAAGCAAGCATAATATTGCCCAGTCTACCCCCAAACATGCTGATGGAACTACGACCCTCGATCGACGCAGCGCCTCCAGTAAAAAATTATGACTATATCAAGCAGAAAGTTGTCGATAATTTTCGCTGTCAGTCACTTACGCTTGGCGGCGAAGCTCAAAATAATTCTCATGACTTGCATGCAATTTTTTCTTGTCAGAGACCCCTTTGAGCGATCGCAAACCAAGTGACTAGTTTGTTTGTTTCTTTAGATTCTTTGTTTGAATCCTTTAGAAACCAAAATTTTATTAATACAAGATTAGTACACAAAAAAACTGAGAAACTTTTGTTCTACAGCTTTTTTCAAAATGGCGGATTTTGGCGAGAAAAGCTCAAAAAAGCTTTAATTTCAATTGGTTACTGAGGCCAAACGACTTAATATTTTTCAACGAGAATAGCTCGTTGGAAGGTTCTTTTCAATACCTTTCAACATACTAACATGGCGCTCTACAATACATATTTAAAAAAAATTGGTCAAAATAAATTTTGGAAAGTACATTTTGCGATTTTGCCGAAAATTTTAAACCAAATTTTCGTGCTCATATTTGGAGTAAATACATTGTGAGATTTGATATATTTTGATATAAGTATTATACTTTTCTGTGAAAATTTTGTGAGCTGAGATATAACATCGCAAATATCACATTGTGCAAAATTAGTTATTTTACCTAATGCGTCATACTAATGGCTGATGGCTGATGTACAAGTGTACTGTTATACACAGCGTTGACATAAACCTGTTACACTCTTATACACTTGTGTTTTTTAGATTTTTTTTATATGTATCTATGCTTGTATAAATATATTAAATATATCGTATGTCTGTAGATATGCATGCAAGAAATAACATATATATGTATGTGTGTACGAGTACAAATCGCCAATAAAAGAATTTTGTTATTTATTCTCGCATATTTATTGCCATACATTAATATATATATATATATATATTTATTATACAAAAACAAAATATCTATTTTTTGTACCATGTACCATAAGGTAAAAGGCAATATTAATTATATGCAAATCTATTTAACAGGCAGAAGGAGAAGTGGTAGATCACATAAAGTATATATATTCTTCAGCATGCGAAGACAAGTCTATAGAGTCATGTCCGTCTGTCTCCTTAAAAAATCTTAAAGGAATGGTATGGTAGTGCGGCAGTTTCAACTTAAAGTGTGAGAAATTGCTGCTAAAGAGTTTCTAGTCAAAAAAACTAAGTAGATTAAGTAGCATAATAATATACATATTTTGTAGATGTAGTAGCTAAGATAAAAAATGTGCCAGAAAACAATATCAACAAATCTAGAACCATTCAAGCAGCAGAAAAAAATGTATGATATATATATATATATATATATATATATATATTTTTTTTATTATTAATGTTATAGTTTTTAAATTGGTCGACTACATATAAAAGGTGAATCAATAGGCCAAGGTGAAGCCATAGGCCAAAAATCAAAAAAACGATCACAAAATATTTCGACAAAATGTAAAGAAATTGTTTCTAAAATGTCCAATCTTCTTAATGGCAAACACGATTTTTCTGGAAATCTAACGGGGCTTTCTAAAAATTGCATTGAAAGCATGAACACGCTGCTGCGCATAATAAGCTTTTTTTCAAAACAAAATCACACTTCAAAGTGGTCAAACGTTTGCTATAGTGTTCCGGAATAAATAATTTAAAATGAATTTTGAAGTTGAAGGTATTTTAACTTTAAATCCAGATATTAATAATTAACTTATCAAATTCTTCTTGTGAAATTAATATGATCGATTAAACCTTTTATTGTGTATTTTGTGAACGTGTTTTTTATGTTAGTTTAGTTTTAGTTGTGATCAAACCAAATTCCACAATTGGTTTGGTTTGTTTGTCTTACTTTTAAGGTAATAAATGTGTTAAAATTAGCAGCAGAAATTTGCAGTAAATATACTAACGCCGTCCTACGTTTTCCAAGAACTGTTTTGCCCTACAAAGTAGATTTTTTTGCCTATTGTGCTGTTGCGCTGTTGCTCTGTCTTCGTATTTCGTGGTTTGTATAACTTTGCAAAACTATTTATTTATTAATTAATAATTTTAATTTGGTTTGTTTTTCTCTTTGGCTTTGATTTTGTTAGGCGCTTCTTATAAGTGTGTGTTTTCACGCCTATATATTTTTAATCTATGGTGCGCAGAGAATGGAACCAACGCAGAAAAATTGAAAAAAATTGATTGAAGTTGTTCAAGGGAACATCGAAAACAAGGGCTACATTCTCGAGTTGAGCGAACTATTAAAACGTATTGGTACATCTGTAAAAGAATTGTAATTTTTTGGGAAAATTACAAACGCAAAAAACCTTCAGTTGTTCAATATCAATCCGATTGGCTGCATGAAAAGGAAACAATTTTATTAAGCTGTGCCTACAAGGTGTCTCAACCATCACCAAAAAGTGCTGATCGTAGACGGCCGAAAATAGATTTTATAGAGTCTTCTAAAAGGACAAAACGACGAAGAATTGCTGAGCTGTCAAAATCAGACGAATCTATTGCTTCTGCCTTACTGCGCTAATGCAGCTCATCACATCCAATGCTTACCGAAGTTAATGTCGACGAAGTCTTGTCACTTCTCGTTGAAACAAATATGAGTAAACATCAGTATTTGCTTATTCGTTGTTTTACTAATAGTAAAACTTCCTGTAATTTATTTCCAAGCTACGAAAAACTTATGACAGCCAAAGCATCAAGTTATCCAGATAAAATCTGTCAGTGAACCACAAGCTGAAGTTGAGCTGCAGATGATATAGTTCAAGGTTATGTCAGACATTCCGAATGTAAACAGAAAACATTAAATAATATCATAGACGATTGTAGTTTGTTTGTGACTTTGTATGTACCATTGCAACTAATAACTCAAGAAAATGATCCCAAAAACAACAAAATAATTTGGAAAAATCCTCGACCGTCTTCCACACGTTACAGCAGAACGAAAAGACTCCAATTCAAAAAAGAAGCCGCTCAATTGGCCTTAAATGAAGAAAAATATATCAAGGACAAAATTATACTGCTAAAGCCCACAACATCCAACAAAAAGATTCAAATTCAACATAGTTTGCAATTGACAATGTTGATGGAAAAATCTGTAGTGCTCTAAGTCAAACATCATCTTGTAAGTGCTACATATGTGACGCAAAGCCAATAGAAATGAATGATTTGGAAAAATGCTTAGAAAAAAAGGTTCACGAAGCATGTTATGAGGTTGGGTTGTCTCCGTTACACTCATATTCGGTTTTTTTAATATTTTTTACATTTGTCATACAGATTGGAAGGGAAAAACACCCTTCTGCATAGGAAATCTCAAATTCAAGCAGACTTCTGTGCAAAAATGGGATTAATAGTTGACAAACCGAGAAGTGGAGGAAGTACGAAATTGTCTGCTGAAATTGCGGGACTGGATGAAAAGAAAAGACAAAAGAACTAATTAAATTGTAACCATGGTACCACCGTCCACAAAGTTTTAGTTCATGCTCCAGAGATAATAAGTTGTGCGCTTGTTTCGATAGGAGAGTTGTCTAAAGAAGCTGCATAATCTAAAAACAAGGATATTACAACATTTAGAGAGCAGCACAAAATGTCACGTGTTGCTACAAATACTTATTTGTTAAATAGATTGATCTTAAGATCCGACACCTTTATTACTGGGCAAAGAATTGCACACAAAAGACAAAATTATTAAGTAGTGCATTTAATTTGTTATTGGATGATTAAGACGAATATCAGAATTTATGATTCTTTTTATTAATTTATAGCTGTAAAGAATTTTGGTTACCTTTATTTTTCGTTTATTGTTTTTTGTATTTTTTATTTTTGATGATATGTATTATCACTCCCCTTATTTCTTAAAATATTACTGTAATATAGATATAATAAAAAAAATCAAACTGAAATCTCTACTGGAAGTAGATAGCTATAGGATATAGTCGTACGATTTGCCCAGTTTTTATATTATATATTTAAAATATTTTTCTAGAGTTTTGGTAAAAATTTCATAACGATATCACCACTAGAAGTATTTATGGCCGCGGCTCCATACAAGCCCAACATTGTTGCAGATAGAGTGCATAATTTCTGATTAATAATCAAAAATAAATAAGCATAACCGTCTAGTAAATCGCTAGTTCACCTTGATTCGTTTGTTTACGTTGAGTGCTGCCATAAAAGTGATTATTTACATTCAAATTGTTTTGTTTGGAAACTAAAAAAAAATCACAAAAATCAATTTGCATTTACCTAAATATCACTGCAAAATATCATTTTTGCTACTTCAAAAAAAAAAATCTATAATAATGCAGAACAAACAAACTAATTTATTTTTACGTGATGTGTGTAAAAAAAAAAAAGGTGTGTGAAAAGACTAAAATTAATCATATCGCTGATGTTCTGTGGCATGGTGATATTTTTTGAGTGAAATGCAAATCTCTACAAATCTAGATCGCCTGATATGTTTTTTAAATATTTCTCGAGATATAAGAGGGAAATTTGACTGTGTCTGATGTAAAAATAAAATCATTTTTTCATCGGAGCTTAAATACTTTAAAAATATCAAATTTTTTATGAGGTAATATAATTTACTTAAAAAATGAGTAAACATTTAATTTGTTCAACGTTGACAAGTTTTGTATTCTATTTTATTTTTTTTTTACATAGAATGATCTGTTTCTAAGAAACAATATAATTGAAACAAAGTTATGATTTTCAAAACAAACTATTAGGTGTGCCACTAAAAACATACTCTTTTTTATACCATTCACAATGAAAGTAACTCCTTAAATGATTGAAGTATATATATTTTTCACCAGCTGGTCAAGAAGAGCCGATATAAACATATCCGTTGTCCGTTTGTTCGTCTGCTCGCCTGTTTGAACGAGCATATCTCAGAGACTATAATAAATAATTTGGCTACTTAGACTCTCCTTATCCCAAATAAGTACTATTAAAAGAATATACCAACCCCACTTTGAGGTGAAGCACCCAAAAATAGCCATTAAAAAATATTCCTTATAGGCTCAGACCGGACCACTTTAAGTCGTAGCCCTATGCAAACCTGTACCACCCCATTTTTCAGTTTCTGTATGAATATATTTTGTTTCTATTATACCCCGTACAAAAAATATTTGTAACAGGATATATTGGGATTGGGATTGTTGAGCTGTCACAATGTACAAGGTCTGTCGCAAAAGAAACAGGACATTTTAAAAATGGCTGTTTCTGGTAGCGCCACCTATTGGTATTTTATGACAATCGGACCACTCCAAGTGCACTATAAGTGACAGTAAGTCAAAAGTGAAGACAATGTTGATTTGTTTCTACGATTCCGAGGGAATTGTATACCGAGAATTCGTCCCACCTGGCCAAACGGTTAATGCTGTATTTTATCGTGGTGTTACGAAGCGTCTTCTGTCGCGTATTCGTCGTGTTCGACCAGAATACCGTGAGCCAGGGAGTTGGCGCCTGTTGCACGATAATGTGCCGTCTCATCGGTCGACACTTATCACCGATTTTCTCACCAAAAATGGCATTTGGCATACCTTGTATGTAACATATCGAGGGAAGCTTCGAAGACGATACAAAGTATATATAGTATACTCGTGATCGGCAGCTATGTCTTTAGACAAACTTGATTCAATGTTTAGACTCCCTACGCACTGCTACTAGAGTAATGTGCAATTTCATAAGAAAAACAAAACAACTTATACATTTTTTTATCTATGAGTATTTGTTATAATTTTATAGTTATCCTTGATTTGCCCAGAAAAAGTATTAGCATATTTTGTTAAAAGCAAAATTTGAATGCAAATGCTAATGTATGAACGCAGATCAATAAAATAAAAACAATCACATTTTTCAAGGTATACCAGCTAAAACAAAATATTATTTATTTATTAAAAAATATGGCGCGTACATGGTAGAATATAGTCGTGCACCTGTCTTATCTTTAATAATTTCTAATTTTTCATAAATTTTAATAAATTATCCTGCCTATGTCCAGATCGGATCACTACAGAATATAAAGAATGTAAAGACCTTAAACAAGCTACAGGTTACATTGACTGTAGGTCTTTTTCCTGTTTATAATAAGTATCACTAAACCGTAGAAACATTTTAAAGGAGGAAAGAAATAAAAAAGAAAATCACAAAAAACCTTAACTTCAGTTGAACCATAGCTCTGATACCATTCACACTAAATTTCAAATCGTACAGCTGCTATATAGAAAGTGGTGTGTTTCTATAAGGCCAACCCCAAAACATGCTCAACAACAAACAGACAGATGGACAGCTAGATCGACTCGTCGCGATGAGTAGCTGTAAATGTAAATGAGTGTAAATGGTATAAATATGTAAATAACAAGAAAACGGTAACTTCGGTGAAATTGAAGTCAATATTAACTTTGAATCTATATGGAGGCTTGTTATGAGCATCATATATTATATTAATAGGCGTGTCCCGCCTACTTTTAGAGAATGCCGGTTTTGGCTGACGGTTTTGGCAGTAATTTGCTTAATACGTGTGAAGAGTATTGAAGCTTCGGTTCTACCGAAGTAAACGTTTTATCTTGTTTAAGTTTCGTTTTCGTTTAAGTCGTGTTTTCACTTCGCTACGTTTTAAATTCTTATTTTACTAGTGAAAATCAAAATTTGTATTGTAAATCAAAATTTGCGACTGCAATCGCTGTGTTAAGCGTAATTAGCATTTTAGCGCTAATTATTAAAAAAAAAAAAATATATGAGACTTAAGCGAACTCCGCCAAAACAAATAAACCAAGCTGAAATTAAAAACGAGTGTTCTCTCTCAATACCAGCAACTAACAATGTTATCAGCTCATCACAGACCACAAGAGGAAAGCAAACTCTAACAATAAGGATATTTACAATATTAAATCAGTATTATGTTGTAAGGTAACATTTGAAGCACCAAAGAAGAAGAGACATTCCACAATGCATGAAATGTCAACGGTACGGAAAAATGGCTCATTTTGCAACCATTCTCCCCGCTGTGTAAAATGTGCTGGGGATCACATAATAGTAAATTGTGAAAGAAAATCCAAAACAGATAATATAAAATGCTAAGAACCATGCTTAAAAAGCTAATGGAGCAAATGGGGACTCTCATTAAACCCCTTACAACCGTTATGGCAAAAATGACATAATGGACTTTCTCCGGGTAGTAATCTGGAATGCCAACGGGCTGGGCAAATAAATTAAAAGTAAACATAAAGTAAAAGTGTTTCTTCAAGAACAAGATGAAGACATAATGTTAATATCAGAAACACTTCTAACCAACATAAATTTCATTGAAATCAAAAATTACAAATCACCCGACTGGAGCAGCTAAGGGGGCACAGCAGTAATAATAAAACACCAAATTCGACACGACACGTACATAGCATATTCAACAAACAAAATACAGTCCACAAGTATTCAGGTTTACAACTGTAGAGGCACCTTCACAATTGCATTAATTTACTGTCCAATATCGAATGTTGTAGGTGAAACAGATTTTAACAAATTATTTAGAAGTTTAGAAGCCACATTCTTTGTTGGTGGAGACTTTAATGCCAAACATACCGCTTGGTGCTCCAGACTTATAACCACAAGAGGAAGCAAAATTAATTAATCAAAAAAAAAAATGTAAATCAACTTTCTACGGGAACACCTACTTACTGGCCAACAGACAGAATGAAAACTCCAGACTGCATTTATTTCTGCGTTTTTAAAAGTCTTCCAAGCAACAAATTCACGTGTTGCCACTTCTAGAGCTATCTTCCGATCATTCGCAGCTCATGGTAAAATTCAATGATTAATGTGAAACATTGCATTCTAAAAGAACAGATTGGGATATTTTTAAGAATTCAGTTAATTATGCCAGTTAATTATTAATTAATTATGTTAATTATGTTAATTCAATTATGTTAATAATTAATTATGTTAATTATATTAATTCAGTTAATTATGTTAGTTATGCCCTTTCTCGAAACATCCCACTTAAAAGCGAAGTTGATATTGAAGACGCAATTCGAATATTCAACACTGTAGTACAACAAGCTGCATGGGCGTCCACACCTATTTCTTCACTCAAAGCTCGGTATTCTAATATCAGCCCCAGTATCAAACAGTTGCTAAAAAATAAAGCAAAGCTTAGAAGAGTATGGCAAGTAACGAGGCATCCAGACGATAAGAATAAACTGAGTGAAATAAAACACAAACAACGAAATAAACAACTACATGAGAGGATTAACGGCCACGAAAGCTTCGAACTACTCGGTCTGGAAAGCAATTAAAAAAATCAGTAAGCAAACAAATAGAATACCACCGATCAGGAAAAATAATGGAGATTGGGCTAAAAGAGATACAGATAAGGCTGTTACTTTTGCTTTACATTTACCAATAGATTTCAAACCTTTACCGCAAAACGGGTCACAAGACATAACAGCTAAAATTCTCGAGTTTCTACAATCGCCAGGGCAAATGGATCTACCAATATCTTCCATAAGACGTGCAGATATAAAAAATATTTGTGATTTCAGAATTGCACGACTCAGGATTTACATTTTTATTATATTTATTTAATGCCGTTATAAGACTTGGTTATTTTCCTTTACAATGGAAAGTATTACAAATTGTTCTGATACCGATGCCGGGAAAACCTGAAGAGAAGTAAGATTCATATAGGCCAATGAGTCTGCTAGTAGCTGGTAAAGTTTTTGAGCTGATATTTGTAGCTCAGTAAAACCAGAGCTAACTCACAGAGTCTTCAAAACCATACGCAATGCAATGGAGCAGAAAAAATACTGTATAACCGCTTATCTTGACATAACACAAGCCTTTGACAAAATATAAAATGAAAAACGATCTTCCTTAAACGAGTTTAAACGATATTGAAATGTGGCTGCAAACATGAAGACTTAACATAAACCCGTCAAAATCAATCCAAGTGACGTACTCGCTTCGGAGAAGTGGCTGTCCAGCAGTATTTCTAAGCAACCAACAACTGCAGAAAGAGGAAAGCACCAAATACTTAGAGTTTCATCTCGACAAGCGACTCACATGGCAGTAACATATTTTCACAAAATGGAAACAACTGGGGCTAATACTCACGAGTTTATATTGGCTTCTAGGTCCAACTTCACAGCTATCACTTGAAATCAAAAGATTGGTCTATATGTCAGTGATTAAGCTAATTTGGTCTTATGGTCTACAAATTTGGGGATAAGCAGCCAAATTACACATCAACATTATTCAACGATTCCAATCGAAGGTTCTACGACTTATAACGAAATCGCCATGGTATGTCACGAATGGAACGCTAGCCATCACAAAATAGATCATAATTAAAATATTATAAAACATATTAAGTATATTTTTGTAAATAGTGGTACAACAATGGTTGTTACTTTAAATAGTTTTAATTTATAGTAAGTACATAGTTTACTCTAAGTAGATACGTCAAATTCAACCCTTTTTTTGGGTACATGAGTACATAAAAAAAGGGAATCTAAGTAGCCCGCGAAATTCGAAAACTCACCAAATTTTTTGAACATAAAGTGTATAAGTAACACATACATTTTTTGAATGTATAGACGGATGAAACTCTGACCAAAGTGTGTCAACTGTCGAACAGCTAAGATAAATATGAGTTCAAACCAAAAAAAAAAAAAAAGAGAAAGAGGTGAAGAAGCGACGATTTCCGCATCAGAGTTAAAACCACAGTCGTCACAGTAAAGTCAAAACATATGCTATGCTAGTATTCTGCCGCAGAATTCTAACACAAAGCTTAATGCTCAGGAAAATACTATCCATCCTTGGATACGCTAAAACTAGACAAAACTATCTCTAATTAAAAATAATATCCTATATAATTAAAGTAATATTATGTTTTGTAAAATAATTATATGTTTTACATACGATCATCAAAACCGTATAAAGTAGAGGTACCCAGGCCATGTGGTCTTTCATGGGGGAAAATAGTTTATTTTTTCATTATAATGGTAAGCTTGCAGCGACGCTTGAGTGCAATCTACTTGTAAAAGATGACACTAATAAAAGATCACAGAATTCTGATTAAGGACACAGCGGGCGACATCTAGTGATCACAATAAATATTACTTTTAGAACATCATTAGTTAGTGGGTAGATATCAAATTATAGTAAAGCAAAGAATCTAGTCTATATCATACAAATTTAATATAAATAGCTGGTATCCGGCGCCTTTCTGCCTCTCCACCTGCCTCTCCTTCCCTCTGCCACTCATTCCCCCTGTCCGTCTTTCCTCATGCCCCCTTACCCTACCACCCATTCCAGTACCCATCTTCCCCTGCCCCCTTTCACCGCTTCGCCTATTACCCTTTAGCCCGCACCCATTCCCCTGCCTCTTCCAATACATCACCTTACTTTACCAAAAATTTTCATCAAACTTGGTCGTTTAGAGGAAGTTCAGTCACGTACACACGTACAGAAAATATTTATTTATAAAGATTTTGGATCCCCTCCTCAAGGTGGAGGTGAAACACCAAAATTAATTGAAATAACGGCGGCTAGCCAACTAAAACCACTGTAGCTGAAAGATAAAAAACTGCTAGAAAAACACCTTGCGACATACAAACCGTATCCAAATGTTTCTAACGAGAATAAAACGCAGCCAAATTACTACTAAAGTAAAGAACGAAACATATAAAGAAGAACTTGCTAAAGAAACCTACTGAACAATAAAGAAAACAAATAAAAATATAGTTTTAAAAAACTAAAAAAACACTCTTTAATAGTAATGTGAACTAAAAAGTAAAAAATAATTTGGAATATGTTTAAAATGAGAATTAAGTGAGTGACAGAAAATTAACTTTAACATAAAAAAGCGTGGGGTGATTGGTATTAATTGTTATAATTATTTCATTGGTACCTATTTGTAAATATAAACTTATTATAATAATATATTACAGAACACCCCACGCTTTTTTTATGTTAAAGTTAATTTTCTGTCAATCACTTAATTCTCATTTTAAACTTATTCAAAATTATGTTTTACTTTTTAGTGCCCATTACTATTAAAGCGTGTTTTTTTAGTTTTTTTTAAATTATAATTTTATTTTTTACTTTTTAGTTCACATTACTATTAAAGTGTGTTTTTTTAGGTTTTTTAAACTATAATTATTTTTATGTTAAAGTTATTTTTCTGTCAATCACTAAATTCTCATTTTAAACTTATTCCAAATTATTTTTTACTTATTTTGTTCACATTACTATTAAAGCGTGTTTTTTTAGTTTTTTAAACTATATTATTTTTAAAAATAAAACATGCCGTTCTCATGAACATATGTATTAAGTTGTTGACTCGTTTTGTTTGTAGCACAATGAAACAAAACAAACAAAACGAAACAGAACGGAACAGAACAGAACATGATCCACAAATAAATCAAATATCCTGATGATCCTGGTCAGGATATTAGGTCAAAATTGTGAAATTATTGTATTGTCATCGGTTCTTAATGCACGTGTAAAAATTATTTCGACGTTAGGAAGTTGGTGAAAATTAAGTTGAAAGATTCCTTTACATAGATAGATAGATATATACAGGTCAAGCTAATAAAAGCGTGTTAAAAGAGCGTTAACTTCGGTTGAACCGGAGTTCTAATACTATTCACACGAAATTTTAAATCGTGCAGTAAAACATAAAAGTGGTTGGTTTAAATAGGGCTATCTTAAAAAGTGGGCGGTACACGCCCACTAGTAGCTGTGTGTGTAGCGACCATTTATAACATGCCACCATATCGATTTTCAAGTTGATATTGACGTTTTTAATACAAATGCATAAATGTTGTGGGTTTGTATGGGAATACCTCAAAAAGTGGACAGCAAACTCCCATTTGTATATGTATATGAAGGGGCTGTCCACTAAATACAAAGAAAAACAAAGAAGTTTTTCATTCAAAACTGGGCAGTGGGTTTGTTTGGGGTATCCGCAAAAAGTGGGCGGGTCCCATCCACTAATGTATATGTGAAGCGTCAGTCCACTAGAAACTTCCACATAAGTTATTAAGTTGATATTGACTATAATAAAAAAGTTTTTTTTACAAAAAGTCAAAAGTGGGCGGTGTATGTATGGTGGCTACCCCAAAAGTGGGCGTGGCGTGCAATCATGATACTCTATTAAACTGCAACAAAAATAATTATATGTGTAAATTTTCAACTGGATAGCATAAAAATTGGTCCCCAAAAAATGCGCAACAACATGCAGACGGACAGACAGACGGACATGGATAGATCGACTCGTCTCGTCGAGCTGATCAAGAATATATATGTATACTTTATGGGGTCTACGATGCCTCCTTTAATGCGTTACAAATTTTCAGCTAAACTGATAATAATTTTCAAACTCTGTGTGAATAGTATAAAAACATAAAGCAAATTTTTACCCTGAGGATCCTGAGGAAGACAACAAAGTCATTGATGCGGCCACCTCCGATGATGATATCTAGTAAATTATCATATCACGACCTACACCAAATCATTAAAAAACATGCAAAAAAGGATTTTACCACAAAATTGTTTCATATTAAAAAAAAATTGACTCCATCATCTGGTAATTGAAGATGGATTAGAGTTAAACTCTGATAATTTGCCTATATACCTAAAATTACTTGAGTCGCCAGCCAGAAAAGATCCTCCGCCATTCTTGGTAGTCCACGCAAGTGATGAAAGCCCACCTCAGTTTTTACTGGCAAGTCCGATGGAAACGAGTTATGTACCGGAGGAATTTTTGTTTGGCGCGCCACGTTGCCCGACTGTGCCCCTACTCACAGCCTGGCTCTAAGCGGGCGCAATTACAAAAATAAAGAAAATAGAAGTTGCTAAATGAAATTTACAAAATTATTGAATAGAGATTTGTTAGTACAGAGCTTTTTACATAGTATAAGGAAGAGCTAAAAGAAAAATAGGGTGAAAATTTATTGTAGATAGAACAAAGAGCTCGGAGTGAATTATTGAGCGCGTAATTTGTCGTACAGAAAGGCAATTTTATTGGCACGAAGTGGCGAGTTGGTCGAATTGGGGACATTTAGTAATATGGACTGAAGTAAGTAGGGAAAATCAATCTCCCCAATAAGATTTTTATGAAGAAAAGCAACTGAGAGCATAGAACGGCATGACAAGAGGATTGGGAGATCAATTAATTTAAACCTGTCATGATAGGGTGGAAGATTTATATCGGGATTCCAATTGAGACTTCTAAGCGCAAACAGAAGAAACGGTTTTTGAACTGACTCAATACGATCCTCGTGAATAGCATAATAAGGGTTCCAAATACAAGAGCCAAATTCTAAAATCGGACGAACAAGAGAAGTTTATAGGAGTTTAGTGGTATAAGGGTCATTAAATTCCTTAGACCAACGCTTAACAAAGCCAAGGACACCTTTTGCTTTATATACTATTTAACAAATGTGATTATTATAAATAAGTTTAGGTTCCATAAGGATACTTAGGTCATTAAAACAAAACTCTCTACCGAGGGTAATGTTATTTAAATAATATGGTACTATATGGTTTTCTGCGATGAAACAACATACATTTGCATTTTGACAAATTTAGATTTAGAAAATTTAGACGACACCATGTATGTAGTGAGTTTAAATCAGTCTGCAATGAACTGTGCTGCGAAACATCAGAATATGACAAGCATAATTTAACATGATTTGCATACATTAGTGTATGGACATGATTAATAGACAAAGGAAGATCATTAATAAAAATTTTGAACAATATTGGACCTAGGTGACTCCCTTGGGGAACACCAGAAAAAAACAAAAATAGTTTTAGACAAACAATTGTTAAATAAAACTTTTTGTGTTCTACCGGATAAGTATGACTCAATCCAAGAAACAAGACACAGATGAAGAGACTTAAATAAAATCAGATTATGACACACTCTAGCAAAAGCTCAAGTCTGTATAAATGACATCAGTTTGGTAACCCGACTCAAAACCGTTATTTACAACAGTGGAAAATTCGAAAAGATTAGTTGTAATAGATTTTCCTGTAACAAAACCATGTTGGGAAAGAACCGACAAAAGAATTTAAAGACTGTTGCAATTGATCACAAATGATTTTTTCAAAGAGCTTTGGAATAGAACTCAGCTTAGCAATACCTCCATAATTCGATACATCAGACTTGCTACCCTTTTTATGAAAAGGAATAATAAAAGACTCCATCCAAAGAGATGGAAATTTACATAACTTTGCGGATAGATGGAAAAGAATTCATAAAGGAAAACAAATAGAGCTAGAACATTGTTTTAGTATGCAACTGCGATAAAAACCAAGGCTGTCTTTTTCCTGAAATAGGGAGAGTAGTGAATGGAATGCATCCTTCAAAATCATTGCAAATGGTGGAACAAAATATATTCGTTGCCTATTCAATATCTGAACAGCGCTCGAAAGCAGAGCAATCAGTATTGAAAAGTAAGTAATTTAACTTGACATAGTCAGTTTTTCTAAAACATCTGACACGTCGAAGAGATTTATTTATGTCATGTGAGCGAAAAATACAGTCAAGCTGAAAAGAGAATTCCAAAGTTTGATGGTGATTATCTTTAGGCATTGTAATAGGAGGAATCCTATTAATAAGTACATCAAAACAAGCATGAACAAAAACAAGATCGAAAAGTCTTCCAGAGCTGTTGCGAACATTATTACAATGTTGCATGGAAAATTCAAAAATACTATCACGTAACAAGACAATTATGTAAGCAGTAAAAGAAAAACTATAAATTAAACATTACTAATCTTAGTTCTTAACCCTCTCATATTTTGATAATGTATTAGGAAAGAAGGGAACTTAGTTTTTTGGCACAGAAGTTGAAAAAGAGGGCTACTAGACGTACTCATGCACAACAATATCAGCCGGCCAAAAATTGGGGGATACAATGGTGTCGAAAATAGACACAGGAACAATTACCTTAAAAGAGGAAATAGAACGCGATTAGGAAAAGTTAAATTTTGAAACCGATATGTTATTGGAGCATTGAAGAGAAGAATTAATATATGATTTTATATTATCTTCAGTCGTATCAGAAGCAACACGAGAGATAAACACAGATTTTCGCGAGGCGACAATGGTCAGAATATTTGCGTTTCTAGAAGTTTGACTTTGTGTAGAAGATGGGCCAGCAGAAACGCTAGTCATAGCTTCTACAACAGAATCAGTTGCCAACGAATTATTATGAGGCACAACACTGCAGTCTTCAACAACTACCAGAGGGTTGGAGGAAGCACTAGTGGTTTCTTCGAAATTGAGATCATGCATTGATTTATTGGTGTCAATTTCCATTGACACAAAGGTAGTCTTCTCAGAAGGTACTAAGGTACGTAACCGTAGAGTCTTCTGGTTTTTCATTGAAAGGTGATAAAAATACAGGTGCTATAATTTGAATATTCGGAGTTACAGGTTCATCCTGTGAAATAACTACGGTAGAAGGCTTTGAGTTCGGAGAATATCTCTTTTTACATTTGGGAGAAGCATTTAGACACTTAAAATCATTGAACGATTTTTCAAGTTGCTGAAACTTGTCGTTCATGATTTTTAAGCAACAACTGAATTCAGTGAAACCAGACCTAGTCTGATTCATAAATTTAATAATCTCGATCTCAGTCGTTCTACAGTGGGAACAAGTCCAACTTAGACCTTTCCGTTCATTAATGGCGTTAAGAACACGGCCGTTAAAACCAGTACAATACAAGTGCGAAACATTATCGCATAATGAACAAGCAAGGAATTGGTCAGTACAAGCCTTGTTTTTAAATTGGTAGCGAGGATCAGAACAAGCCATTGTAAATTTAGTATAAAACAGAACCAAAAGGAATAAATTATTGGTGCCAAAAAGTATGCTGTGAAAAAATGAATAAAAGTTAAAATGAAATTATAGCGAAAAGAGTACCACATTACGCTCGCAGAACTCAACTCAAAAAATTAAAAAAAAAACAAAAACAAAACTACAAGTATGTTAGTACGTTTGTCTGTTTAGCAAGAGAACGTAGACAAACAAACGGAGAAAGCGAAAAGGAAAAATAGAAAAAATAGAAGCTTGCAGTAAATAATTAAAATTGTTAAATTATCGGATTTCCAATCAGATATCGGATTTAAATGGTGTTGTAGAATCGGATCGGATTGATATTTTTTCGAACACAGCCAAATACTATATTCGAATCAGCTGTTCTGTCATATGGTGAAAAATTAAATATTTGTTTTGAAGCAAAATGAGTACCGGAGTCGTTGCATTTATGTTATTGCTGGAAGAACCCAACGAAAAATTGAAACGGAAGATTTTACTGCGATTTAATCTTAAGTATTTATGCTCTAAACTCTATTTGTGTGACCGTATTTTACAGGTTTATAGACCAATATCTACTTAACAAAGAAGAGCTTATAATAGTTTTGGAAAGTGTGGAAGAACATTTACAACACGGTTCCAATCCTCCCGTGCTCCAACTGGCAGCAACATTGCGCTTTTTGGCTGAAGGATCTTACCAGCGTTCTGTAGGAAATGATTTGAACATTAGGTTAGCAAGACCGATAGTGTCGTTGGTGCTCACTAACGTACTTAAAAAATTGGAGCGCATTATTTGCCGTGATTGGATTAAGCTGCCTATGAATAGCAACGAAAAGCGGAAGTCGAGAGACCACTTTAAGATTCCTGGAGTCATTGGCTGAATCGACGGCTCACATGTAAAAATTATAAAACCTCACATTGATGAGCATTTATACTCTAATCGAAAGGGATATTTTAGTATGAATGTAATGTGATTGTAAGTAACAATTTATAATTAACAGGATAATACCAATTAGACTTCTGTTCATTCTGTTCTGTTCTGGTCGATGCAAGATATCCAGTCATGATGCATTCGTTTGGAGTATAAGCAGTGCGCGGCAATATTTTCTTCATCAATATGAGGCAGGTGAACGTACATGTAGACTATTAGGTGACTGTGGTTACGGCATCGAGCCATTTCTTCTTACTCCGTACAGAGCTCCAGCATACAACTCCCAACAGTATAAATTCAATGAAGCACACACTAAGGCTAGAAACATTGTGGAACGTACAATAGGTGTGCTAAAAAGCCAATTTTGCTGTTTAATGAGAACACTTCATTATCATCCAGAATAAGTTGCGAGAATCGTAAACGTTTATTGTGCACTACACAACATATGCAGAAATTTCAACATAACATACACGGAGGAAGAAGGATTCTTGCAATATAATAACATTCCAGTAGAAATCAACTTACCGCCCACTAATTTATCTGGGCCAAGCGAAGGAAACAGGTTAAGGGATGAAATAGCAAACGCGTTATAAAATCAACGTTACTTAAATTAAAATAAAAAATGTTTTATTCAATTTACTAGTACAAAAATAAAATAAAAATTCAAAGTCAGTTCTTTTTTCTAATACATTAAGATGATGCATTCGTTTGGAGTATAAGCAGTGCGCGGCAATATTTTCTTCATCAATATGAGGCAGGTGAACGTACATGTAGACTATTAGGTGACTGTGGTTACGGCATCGAGCCATTTCTTCTTACTCCGTACAGAGCTCCAGCATACAACTCCCAACAGTATAAATTCAATGAAGCACACACTAGGGCTAGAAACATTGTGGAACGTACAATAGGTGTGCTAAAAAGCCAATTTTGCTGTTTAATGAGAACACTTCATTATCATCCAGAATAAGTTGCGAGAATCGTAAACGTTTGTTGTGCACTACACAACATATGCAGAAATTTCAACATAACATACACGGAGGAAGAAGGATTCCAGTAGAAATCAACTTACCGCCCACTAATTTATCTGGGCCAAGCGAAGGAAACAGGTTAAGGGATGAAATAGCAAACGCGTTATAAAATCAACGTTACTTAAATTAAAATAAAAAAAAATGTTTTATTCAATTTACTAGTACAAAAATAAAATAAAAATTCAAAGTCAGTTCTTTTTTCTAATACATTAAGACATTTTTTAGGAAGATGTTGTTTGTTACCAAAGCAAGTGGTAGGTGTTTTCGTGATCAATACTACGCTCTACTTATTTGATCCGTTTTGCAGGTCAAATTTTAAAAGTTCTGATTCAACTTCTTTCTTCTTTAGTTCGTTTTTTTCTTTCAAAGTAGCTAAAAGCAGCTTACTGACCCTGACCATTTCATCTTTCACTCTTTTTAATGGCTCGATAGACGCGTCTGTGACTGCTTGCGTTTTCTTTATTTATTTTTATAAGCTCGTCCATTTAATCGTTCAGTTCAAGCTTTCTCTCATTATCCTCGTCAAGGAACTCATGCAAACGCTGCGATGCGCTTTTGGTTTTCATTCGTTTTGGAGTAACGCAAATCGGAGGTGAATTAGAGCTCCTTTTAGATGATGTGGCAGCAATCACATCGCCTTTAACATCTTCTTCTTGAACGACATCTGCTTCTTCGTCTTGTGTTTAGTCCATACCACACTCAATACCTGGCCTGAAAACTGATGGCATTATGCTGCATATGCGAGCAACAGTTTTCTCTTCTTGGGTCAGTTCGAAGCTGGAAAAAGCCAGTTGCACGTGTCTCGGCTTTGTTGTGTGACAATTTCTTTTTAACTTTGTGTTTCCATTCGGTCCAGCTCTTTTTCCAGCCATTGACATCCTTTTGTGGTGGACCCGCGCCATTTAACGACTCCGTTAGTTCCTTCCAAAGAGACTCCACCAAAGGTTTGCCCCGCTTTGTGAAACCCTTAGCGATGTCTATATTTTGATCCATAAATTCGAGTAGCATGGAGTTTTGGGCTTTGTTTTTGTGCTTCCCCCTTTTTAAAAACAAAAACGAACAAATTAAAAGTCTTTCAATAATATAAATGGGTAAAAATTTCTTGCATTTCAATAAAATTCAACTTTTCAAAAGTAATCCGCTTGCCTTCGCTTTGTTTTAAATTGGAAAAATATGATTCTTCAAAACCAAAAACCGATAGTCTTTCCGATTCGAACATAAAACCGATAAAATAAATCGGAATGTGTGACACCTAACAAACATTTTTGTCGGTTTTTGCAACGCCCCTGAATATCACTATAAACCCGGTTTTTATATTGCAAATTAAAAATTAAAACTTTAAACAATATTGTAAGATATATTTTACAAAATAACAATTTTTTTTAGACTTTTAATCAACTTTAAATGAGCATCCACGTAAAAATAGACCGCACTGAGAGAGTGTTCAGTGAGAACGTCGAATGATTTCTTAATGGTTGGACCTACAATACAGCGTTTCAGCTGATTGTATGGAGGGAGAAACCTTTTTTGAACACAGCCACATTTGGTACAGACTCCGCTCCGTTTCTACCGATCCGTTGTTTGAAGCGATTGAGCGACTTGTATGCTAATTCACACCCGTACGTTTAAATATTCACTACTGAAAGCGGTGCAAACAGAAGCACCTACAAAACGATCTGTCTTATCGTTCACTGCCCGTTTATATAATCCATTGGGATTGCTTAGCCCAATTATAACAATTGCAAAAATTCTAATTCAGGAGATATGGATAATCAAACTTGGTTGGGATGATCCTATCCCATTAGAACTTCGGCAGAAATATGAGGAGATAACTGCATGTTTTTTCAGAATTGGACGCAATCGTTATACCCAGACATATTGGAGTGATAAAAGACAAACATTGTCAAATTCATGGCTTTGCGGATGCATCTACAAAAGCTTATGGTTGTTGCATTTATGTGAAAGTTGTAATGCCACATGGAATCGCAGTTAATTTGCTAACCTCATAATCCAAAATACCACCTTTGAAAATAAAGTCTATTCCCTGACTTGAACTATGCGTTGCACATTTATTGGCTAAATTGTTGGAGAAAGTTTGTAGAGAGACTGAGTTTGCAGTTGAGCGTGTTGTGTGCTGAAGTCGTTCTGCATTGGCTGAAGCAACACCCATCTACAATGAATACTTTTGTAGCGAGTCGTGTTGCAGAAATTGAGGAGATTACGCCGCAGGTGGCCTGGCACCATATCCTAATAGTAGAAAATCCAGCTCATTTGGTATCACGTGGATGCACGATCAGCGAGCTGGACAAGGTGATTTGGTTTGGTGGGCCTGACTTTTTGAAAAGGATGCTCTTCAGTGATCATTTGACTCCTTCAAATGAGCAAATTAATTTATAAAATCGGAAAGTAGCGACTGTGCTCACCGCTGTTGAAAAAAATAAAAATTCTATACTAGAATTAATCGAAAATTGATTTCATATATGCTTCATTTCATAATAGTATTGTCTGATCATTTGTTATTACAGCTCAGGAATTGGAGAGTTATTTTTTGACTATTACGCAAGCTATACAGCAGACAGCGTTTGTGAATGAACTAAAGAGGTTGGAGAAGTGTTTAATACTACAGCCTTCCTATCAGTAGTTGATACCATTCATTTGCAAATACACAGACAAACGTCGGGTTCTTTCACTCTTGCAAGTTGGTGGGCGTTTACTCAACGCTCCCTTGCCTCATGGATCAAAATTCCCGTTGTTAATCCCAAAAGGTTGAAGATTTGTCGATTTGTATGTTCAGCACTTACATCGGAGCAACTGCTATGCAGGCCCTCGGGTTTTAGTTGAGCTACTAAGTCGAAAAATTTATTTGGTAAATGCACGACAAATCTATAGCGCTATTGTACGTCGTTGCGTGCATTGTTTTCGGTACAAACCCCAAATATTGTTCCAAATTATGGGAAATTTACCTTATGACCGATTAAATGTTCGATACCCATTCGAAATCAGTGGAGTGGACTTTTGTGGTCCAATTAAAATTTTACTAAATATGAGCGGCATGCTGCCTATAAAAGTGTATATAGCAGTATTTGTATGTTTTGTATACAAAGCTGTTCACTTATAAGTTATAGATGATCTAACGTGAAAATCTTTTATAATGTGTTTATCCAGATATTTAGTGATTTGAGATCGGAGAAGAGTAAAATAAATAAAATAGAAACGAGTTAGAAAATATATATAAATAAATAAAACGGATATAAAAATATTAACCGAGACATATGTTTAATCCAAGCAAAGTGATAGGTTTCCTCCTCTTGTAGAAGAAAATTTAAATGTTTGGCTTTCCCACTCTTCGTGATAATTCCCGATAATTGCCTTCTACTCATCATCATAAAAAAACATGTTGTTACTTTTTTTCCGATTCAACCGCTCGAATTCTCTTATTTAAAACAAAAACATTCGAGTGGGTACGTAAGTCCAGTGAAATTCAATATTGTTTCAGAGTTGATTATAATCTCATCTCGTTCAATGCTTCCTCTCATTTGATAATTTTGAGGTCGGTATGCGTTATTTTAAATAGGCATTAATATATAATCGCCCACTTGAAGCAATAAACGTCATTATTTTGATCGTTTACTATTGGTCCCTTTTTCATCAAGAAGCATGATAGCTGGTATCATTACGCCTCAATCTTTACGTTTCTAAAATCAGCGGCAGCAGATGTTGATCTGTTATATTTGGGTCTAAACCAGGACCGTATCGGTTATAATTTTTATATATAAAAATCATTTATTGATTTTTTTCATTTAAATTGGCAAAGAACTCTTATTTTTGATTAGATAGATAAAATTATGAAATAATCATTAAATTGCAATTTTTATGTAAGAATCGCAAAATAACTCTTATTTTTCAACTTTTATAATAAAAATTGATAATAAAAATAATTTGGCAACTTTTATTTTAAAAGTCAAAAATAAAAGTTATTTTGTGATTTCATTAGTTTAATAGAGTTGTGATTGCGATGGGCCGTAAACGAGATTTAGTTGTGCGTAATTTTTTTACTTTTGAATCGGAAAGTTTGTCCAAATGCAAGATTTGTAAGCGTTCCTTTAAAGGAACCTACTTCACAAACGTAAGAAGACACTTGCAGGATTCTCATATAGAAACATATAAAAACGAGATAAAACAGCAACTTGATGCTAATGAGAAGATTCAATTGCCTTAAGTAAATGTGAAGTGCAAGAAGCGTGTGTGCAATTGATCACATAAGAGAAGATGCCCTTCAGTCTCCTGGACTCAGCACCTTTTAAGAAGTTGACAGAGCAAATTTTTACCGGGCTGGAAATAAACCCCATAACATCACGCATTGTAATGAATTACGTTGCAAAAACATGTGATTTCCTTAAGGAAAACTTTTTAAAGTTTTAACAAGGAAAAATTATATCATTGAAAATTGATATTGCCACGAGGCATAACAGAGGCATATTGGGAGTTAATGCCCAATATTATCGAGATCACCACATAAAAATAAAAACAATAGGTATAATTGAGCTTCATAATTAAATTAAGCAAATATTGAAGGAATTTTCAGTTTCCAAACAACAAATATACTCCATCACAACAGATAATGGGAGAAACATTATTAAAGCTGTAAAATTTTTCAATGAGGATTCTACATTAAATGATGATGATGATGAACAACTTTTACATGACGTTAAAAATCACTCGATAACTCGATGCTTCTATAAAATGTACCGCTCATTCCCTGCAACTGGCAGTCAAAGATTTCCTTAAGGATGTTGGTCGGGAAGAAATTATTGAAAAGGCACGAAAAGTTGCAAAAACGTTGAGAACTCCGACTTACAGGTAATCAGATGAAACTCATAATATCTAAATATCGTAAATATCTAAGATTGACTTAAAACTTTTTACAGGCTAGCAATTTCTACGGAAGGGTTACCTTAGCCGCTCGTCGATGTTCTTACAAGATATAACTCAACCTACGAAATGTTGAAAAATGTGTGTGTGTATAGGAGATTTATGAAAGAGCACCTACATGCGAACTTTCAGTTGACAAATTCACAGTGGGTAGACATTGAGTTGCTGGTGAAAGTGATGGCACCAATTTTTGTTGCAACTCAAAAGTTGCAGAGTGAACAACTCTATTTTGGAGACTTTTTATAAGCTTTGGCTCGAGACTAAACTCTTATGAAAAATGCACATAGTGAGGTTCTCGCCAAATGCTTAGAAAAGAGAGAAAGTCGTCTCACAACGAATGAAGTTTTTCTCTCTGCAATATATTTACACCCACGAATCCGCAGGATATTTTTTTTTTAAATTGCGAATAAATTAAATTTTTACTGAATTATATTTTCTCTTAGCAGGTTGACGCAACACAATAGGAGGCGGTGTCACCACAAACTTCTCATTCATCGGCGAGTCAGGTTGACAATACGTCACAAAACACTTGCTCTCTTTTGAACGAGTTCCTCAATTTAATTGACGTGTAATCTGGTGTCGTCAGATGTCGACGAAGACCCAGAAATAAAATTGCCAATGACTGAAATAAACGGATATTCCCCTAAGCCAATTGAATTAAATGAGGATATAATGAAGTATTGGGAAGAAAAAAAATGCATCTATCCTCGGCTATATCAATCGGCGAAGGTACTGCATTGCGTGCCTGCAACGCAAGTTTCTGTGGAAAGAGCATTTTCGGCGCTAAAATTAGTTCTGTCAGACCTGAGGT
>JAWNNQ010000665.1:0-99821 GCA_035044765.1 Leucophenga montana
GTTGTAGTGGCGCTTTCCGCTCACTAAGAAACATTTTTTTTTATTTTTTTTTTTAATTTATCCTGTCAATACTTACAATACAAATAGGTATAACTTACATTTAATTTAAATATGCAGCCGCTAATTAATTCAAATTAGTAGGCAGCACTAAAACTCGCCATCTATTGGAGAGTAACTTAACGCTATTTTGACAGTATACCCTATCTACTCTCATTGATTTCCAATCGTCACATATCGATCAAAGAGAAAGTTTTTCCGATTGAGTGACAAACGGAAGTTACGAGAGCACGACGAGCCATACAGACATTCTTTTCGATTCTGGCTGCGTTCGTGATAACATCTCTCAAATTGTGCTCATTTCTTATCAATTTCTTGTGTGCCTAAAGTTGGCAAAACTAATGTTAATAATAATTAACCAGTGCTTTATTATATTTAAATTATTATAAAGTGCATAGAATGCATTTGGATGATCGAGATGTAAGTTTTCTAAATTCTCATTTGTTAAGTATATCATAATTGTCAAACATTTTCTCTATCAGATTTGTCTACACCTGCTATATATTTAATCGGAAGCAATCCGCTTCAGAAATATAAAGTTTTGCGATTTTTATTGAATTAATCGCTTGCTTAACCATTGAGACGCTCGCCGACATTATTATTTGTCAGGAAAATTTAATTTTATTCGTCTCAGGTGCCTTTTCTATATGTGATTTTGACCTATAATCAATAAGAGAGCTAATTAGGCTTTTATTTTTTTCTTATTTTCTTTCTCATTACGTTTATGTTTAGAAAACGGCACCTAGTATGGAGTAAATATATTTTTAAATATCGCCCACAACATAGATATTTGTTGCATTGTCTCGGCTGCATGCCCTACACCAGCTGAAAGAGTCAGCATGTTCGATTACCTAGCATGCAGTCATAATCGCCTCATCACAGACGCGCATAAATTATTTCGAAATTGAGCGGTACCCTACTATACACAGCTCGTCGTACTGGCAATGCATAAGTTGTCGTAGCTCACCTTCTGTGCAAACCTCGCTTAAAACCTATCACTTCATATGAATACCCTACTTAATGCATTTCCAATTTGTACGAAGACTACGTGTGCAAGTGATTTTATTTTAACCAAAGTGATAAAGAAAATTTTTCATGTGTCAATTGTGAGAAGTATGGCTCAGAATTTCCATTATTAGTAGTGATGCTAAAATTAAGCTCACAGCCAAAATAGTGCATCAAAATTAATTATATGCGTTGCAGTTATTTTTTTTTTGTAAGGAATAATGATGAAGTTTTAATTAGTGAAGTGTGCAAGAACATATAAAGTAGTGTATGCAAAATATCATCAGGCATAAAGAAAAATAGTCTCAATAATTCTATGCAAAAATAAGACTCATTTTTAAATAAAACCAACATCTTATAAAAGGTGTAAAGTTCAATTTGGCAATTAACAACAAAATTAATAAAAATCAAGAGTAATTTTTTACATGCAAAGTAAAGCCAAATCAGGGTGAGATCAAGTGATACGCATATGTTCGATCAAACATGTTGCAAATAATTAGGCTCAATTTCTCTTTAAATTAAAATTCCAACAGGTTCATCTACGACGGAAGATATCTTTCGGCGATGGAACTGTAATTAAATGAGTGAGTTATTCTCTGTGTTTGAGTATGTCTAATTCATGAGTGTGCATAAGAAAACAATTGCTTTATCATCTAGAGTTTTATTATTCTCGTTCTCTCGCTATGCATAAAGTTCTATCATTGATTCTAAGCTTACAGCGTATACACATCTCGAAATAATTGTATATGCATTGTCAAATAATTAATTTATATATGATCAATTATTGAACTTTGTTGCAATGTATTTTTTTTTTATTAAACCATAAATTCAATTAAATAAATTAAATAAATTAAAAGTAAGAAATGATATAATTTCTGGCTTAAATTATTAAATGAATTTTTGTGCAATTAAAGTTATTTTTAAACACTTCTCTCGCGCATTAATATAAAGTTGATTCTAGCATACCGCCATAATTACATGTACACCTCTTAAAATTAATTTAATTAAAGCTACTAAATTTTTATTTCTTGGCACACTAAAACTAAAACCATTATTTAATGTTTACCTATTATTTTTGCATACTTATTATATTTATACCTACATATTATATATTTATATTTATATACTATATATTTTATTTATTCTTGCACCCTCACAGTTTTCGCTTGAAAATAATAGGATGTATCAATATGTTTAAATTTGAATAATATGTATATTGATGGACATTATTATTATAGATTTTAGGATTCAGAATTTAAAATATTAGAATTTCATATTGCTAAAGTATAGCCGTTAAGAATCAATGAATTTAAATAAATTTATATGAAATGTTATCTAAAATTTTAATATATTTGCTTACTTTTCTTAATATGTGCTAATATCTTTTCTATGCTGATATCAGGCAGTTCTAAACCATGTTGTTGTAAGTCGTAGACGTACATTTATTGTAGGGACCACTTTAACACATTCATTTCTTCAGGATATAGTGGTCATGGCAGGGAGGGCATACTTGTGCTACAAGATCTAGGCACACCACTTTATTTTGTCTGCCTTTACTTCGATCCCGTTTGATCTTTTCCCCCTTTGTTTTGTTATACCCCCAGCGCACACATTTTAAAGTAATTTGCTAGCAGCAATAGAGCAAGGATTCGCAATGTTATTTTCTAAACCCACTCTCACTTGCCGACGAGATAGGAGCCGGAATGCAAGGTGTGTGCTCCGTTGCGTGCAATCACTACCAACAGCTCTAATATACGACATAGACTATGTCAAAAGCAATATGCTACATTGTATGTCCTCAACTTTTGTAAAATTTACATTTGCACACCTTAAAAATTGTATGGGTTCCGAACCTGTACTGTTTTTTATTTGCCTGTTGACAAAATCCAATATGGTGCCTGTCCGCGTTAGCAGATCAAGGCAGATTATACCATCGAATGTCGAAAGCGCAGGCAATACAAAAAAAAATATTATTTGTGTTGAATATGTTTATAACACATTTTTTTGTTATATGGATCGATTTGACTGCAAACATTTTCGATTTCTATTTAGCGGGGCGTAGCCACCAAATGCTTGACCCTGGGGTGGACCGCCATTGTTCGATCTATATTGTGCTGGCTGGCTAGACCGCAACGAAGGATCCACCTCCATGGGCTGTACCGATTCTGAATTCTGCGAAGGTCTATTGTTAAATCTCTGATGCCTATTAATATATGGGATTGCAGTCTGCGAGGTGCCAGCGAGGTGCGATGTGGTTTTGCCCGGGGCTGCCTCTACCCTTATTATTTTGCTTTTGCTCATTTTTTTGAGTCTTTCCCTCCGCGCTTCTTGCGAAACTTGCTGCGAACTGATATCGCTCGTTGTTTGCCTCAACCTCTTGTGCTAACGCTAAGGCCGACGGCAAGTCAGTTGGGCGTGCAGCAAACAAAATTTCGCTGAGCGCCTTCCTTGTGCCTGAAATAAAATCTTTCAATGCAGCCTATACTTTTCATTTATAGGATCCGCCACTGTACCACTATGTGCCATAACCGTCTTATTTGTAAGAAGGGCTAATTTCTTCTATATTTCATCGTAGTATTGAAGGAGTGTCAAACTTCCCTGACGCAGTGTGGACAACTCTTGTTCGATTAGATATGCGGGTCGTTTATCCGCATATGTAAAGTCCAACCGAGCTATAATAGCCTTGAAATTAAGGACTATGTTAAAAGACGCTAGAACCATGTCGGCTGGTCCGTTAATTTTATTCCTAATAATGGCAACAGCTTGGCAGTTTTTTAACCTACCGTCATAATTTTGAAAAATTCTGTACGCGGTGTGAGCTGCTTGCCTCCATGATATGTAAGTTTCTTGCTTACCATCAAAGTCTGGCAAGAATTTTATTATATCTAAAGGCTCATCACACACTACACCGGTTCTAATTTTGATTTCTTCAAAAACTTCAACCTCTGGAGGCCCTATGTTAATAGAATTTATTCGGTCACTTAATTTTCTTATTTCACTGTCAAAAGCCGTCTTCTGTTCGTTCAGTGCCGAGTTAACGGCAGCCCGAATTATTTCCGACAACTGATCCGGAGTCAATGCCATATTTGTATTTCTCTGTTTACCTACAGCCACATTCAATACACCAAATTCACGGGACAATTCTTCTAAACTGCTATCTGAGGCGTTCAATATATACTTTATATATGAATAAAATAACTTGCAAGAATGGGGGCAGACACTGTTTAAAAAATTCTTTTTTATCGTACAAGTAGTTTACCAGTACAAGTTTTTTACACTAATTACGCTTAATATATGTAATTAGGCTGCTGCCAATGCTTCCTTCTTTTGTCATTTTTTTTTTTAACTGCGTAAGGCCAATTGTGCACTAGTGATTTGTTGTTGATTATTTAAAAAAAATTTTATGTAAGATAAATTGTTCACAATATTTCGTATTTATTGTAATTCGTCAAAATGCTTTTTTTGTAAATTTTGTTTTTTACGAAACTACACTTCTCTTCATAAAAAAAAAATTATATATTTTCACAAAAAAAGTTGTATAGTTTTTTGTTTTCGTTTTAGTAGTTTTGTTGTTTTTTTTTTTTTATTTAACGAGGTTTTTACCCATCGTGGGCGCCAATTAAACTAAGTGAATTTCTTACACATTTGTAAAGCGTGTAGCCCCAGTAATTTTAAGACGAGAATGTTCTTTTCTGTTGTGTCTTTATTCAAACCTAGATCGAAACTAAAACTAAGATTCTATTTTACTTAAAACTAAACCTCTAAACATCTAAAACTAAACTAAACATCATCCTTATCTCGTGCGGGATATCATGTGTCGACTAATGCTTATCTTTCTACGCGTACTGGATATCGTCTGTCGAATATGCGTTGTTGCTGATAACAAGGATAATGTTTGAGTTGACCCTTTGCTGATAATGCTTATTTTGATACTCGTGCAAGATGTCATGTGTCGAGTCGAATGCTTATCTTGCTACTCGCACAATATACCGTTTGCCGAATATCGTTGTTGATGTGTGAGTTGACCCGTTGATGATAATGCTTATCCTGCTATTCGTACAAGATACCGTGTGTCGAATTACGGTTGATACTCGAGTTTGCTGACATTATTGTCGAAAACGAGACTTAAGCAATGCTTGTGTTAACTTACATACATACATATGTACAAAGCAAGCGCAGCCGCAACAAGAAGAAGCATCAAGCGCAAATGAATTAATGCAGCTCGACCGGCTTTAGGTTTTGGCTTGAGAAAAGAAAAGTTAATTACATATATCAATAAGAAACATACTCCTGGCAAGTACAGTGCGTAAATATCTGTTCTTTTAAATACATATTTGCGCATTAATATTTATAGCTACATACATACATAGATCACTCCATATATACGTACCTACATACTCACAAAACGCTGGTATAGATATGTATGTACATATGGACAGAATCCATACATTTTAGTTTCGCAAATTAAGAAATTAAAACTTATACATATTCTACTACATAAAAACATACATATTTATAACAAAATAACAAAAACAAAAACTATTTATATTTTTATTTTCTCAAAATTAATTATTTATTAAATATAATAATATACACAGAATCATACATCACACATATTTATACACACATACACATATCAACAGCGTATATGCATATTTCTTTGTCTATTTCAAACAAACGAAAAACCCAGTAGGAAATAGTGCATAATAAGAACAAGCATTTCATTTAACAAAAACAGAGCCCCAATTGGAATGAGTACTTCATATCCATCATCTCAGAACTGATTTTATGTTTGCTTTTCATTTCATTGCACCAAATAACCACAACTGGTCAATGCGAGTAATAATAATAATAATAATAATAATAATAATGATAATAATAATAAAAAAATAAAAAAAATTAAATAAATTTTATGTTTTAAAATATTTTTGCATATATAAAAAAATAAAAATAATATTAATAAATAACTGCTATTCAACCATCAGAAATTTATATTATCTTATCTAATCTTTTTCATTGTTGTCAATTTTTACTCTGACGCAAACAATCACACATATTGAGCAATCATATCTCTACTCGTCTCACTAATTTTTTTTCCTACGAGCGTTGTACATACAAATAATTCATAATACAATACTCTGTCCCATCCCAATTGAGAATCCAAGGTGTTTTTATACGCGTTCGACCCAAGACACACATTGAAGTAGTCTTATGCTTACTCGAGTACTCCAAAAGTAAGCGAGTTTTTTATCATTGGGCACTAGTTTTTTATATATCACCTAAGAACAGACTCAGTTGGAAATTGGACACTGCTTACTTTGATATATACCTAGTAAGCGATTTTTATTAAATTGTCCAGTCGCTCTGTTTGACAAATATCAGTGCACCTGAAAATTATTTTATCTCTAAACTCCAAAAAAATGCTTGCGGTGAGGAGCTGGTAGCCTTAAGGGCAGGCTGCAGAGTTCAGCCAAACTTCGTGAAGAGCTAGTCGAATCTTTTAAGGAAGTCATGCTAGCAAGAGATGAAAAGGTTCACCCCGACATAAAGAAAGAATCGTTCCGAAGCTTTGAACGACAATATTTTGAAATAAAAGGCAAAATATGTGTGGTGGAATATCCCGTGCAGCATCATCGACGCAAATTAGATCACAGCATTCAGAGCCTGTAGCAAGTTTCGTCAAGGCCCCTTTTGTGACACAGAAACTTTTTACGGCAGCTATGATGAGTGGCCCGCATTTAGAGATGTCTTCACGGCAATTTACGGCAAACACCCTCATCTAACTTCCGCCCAGGATCTATGTAACTTAAGGGATAAAACTCGGGGTGCGGCTGGGGAAATTGTAAAAAGATTTGAGCTATGCGATGAAAATTTTGATCTTGCATGGGAAGCTCTAAAAAGCAAGTACGAAAACAAGCGGTTGTTAGTTGATCCCCAACTGAAAAGCTTGTTTAACATCCCTCAAATTACCGTGGAGACTAGTGAAGGCTGAAACAAAGTGCCTTGCGGTTATTAAAACACAGGAGGTTCCCACAGCGGACTGGGGTCCATTGCTAGTATATCTAGCATCCACTAAACTTCCTGAGGAGACTCTCACCCTTGGGAGCAATCTGTGGAAGTTAACCGTGACTTACCCAAATGGACACAAATGAGTGAATTCCTTTCAAAACGGATAGAAGTGTTGGAAAGGGTGGGCTCCATGAATGTAGCAAAGCGACCAGCGAACGTGTACCAAAATAGTTCCCACCATAAGTCGCTGTCTTTCCACAATCAATCCAAGGCTTCTATTCCAAGGTGCAAATGTTGCCATCGTTCTTATTCGATACGCAACTGCTCAGAATTTTTAAAAATATCGCCAAAGGCTAGGTTCGAGTTGGTAAAAAAGACGAAATTATGCGTGAATGACCTATCGTCAGCTCACCAAAAGACAGAGTGCAAAAGCTCAGGAACTAGCACAAATTGCAAAAGGCAGCATCACACCCTTCCATATCTAGACCGGAATGGGCGTCAAGTTCTCGAACAGCCGCTTTGGTCACTCACACCTCCGAACAGTCCCCTGGATCTTCTCCAACTATTCACGAGATTTCTTCAGGTGATGACAGCTGCTCACCAGTCTACTCACATTACTCGTCCAATAGCCATGCTGCAGTGCTTCCGACTACTATAGTGCATGTTAACTGTAACGGCGAGCTGTTCACACTACGTGCACTGATATATCAGGGGTCGTAAAGGTCTTTCATTTCCGAAAAGGCCCAAAAAAGTTTGGCTATACCCACGGAACATGAAGTCACTAACATATCTGCCATGGGCGGGAAGGTGGACAAGAGAGCAAATAAGAAGTGTTCTTTCTCTTTGACTACTCTAACTAAACAGGTCTCAATATCTGTTGAAACCATTGTGCTGGACAAGTTGACTAATTGGTTGCCGTCTGTCATGGTCTCAAGAGACAAGATTGCTCTAATAGACACCTCCAAATGACCTCCAATTAGCGGACCCACATTTCTATAAGCCAGCCCAAATTGATCTCGTGATTGGATCAGATATAGCACCTCAAATCATGCTCAAAGAATCCATATCTCAAATTGGTGTAACTTTGCTCGCTCAAAGCACGATTTTTGGTTGGCTTCTTAGTGGACCTTTACCTTCTACAACTTGCACATTTTCCACTTTTGTATCGGTGGAATCTGATGAAGAAAATCTCAACTGTCAACTGAGACTCTTCTGCGACACTGAAGAAATTGATCTTCCAAAACAAAAATCAGAAAGTGAATCCTATTGTGAAGAGCTTTATATAGCTACAACGTATCGCCAACCTGATGGTAAATACGTAGTGCGCTTGCCATTTCGACCTGATTTCCCAAAATCTGCGTTCCTTGGAGCATCTCGTGGTGCGGCAACTGCACAATACACTCGAATGGAGAGGACCTTGAGGAAAAACCGGATCTAAATATTTAGTATCACTCTCTTCTCGGTGAATATTTGGATCTCAATCATATGACGACCACCTCACCTCAAGAAGTGTGTCGAGAGGGCAAGTACTTTTCCTATTATTTGCCTCATTTTTCTGTTTTGCGTCCACACAGCAAGACGACCAAAGTACGAGTGGTGTTCAATGCCTCTAAAAAGACTTGAAAAGGAGTATCTTTTAACGACGTTCTTGAGACGGGGCTCACTCTACAAATATATCTTCTTGGCGTAGTTTTAAACTGGCGCTTATACCAATATGTCTTCAATGGAGACATTGGAAAGATGTACCGACAAATCATGGTACATAAAGATGATCGCGACTATCAGCGAATCGTTCTGCTACTCTCTCCTTATAACCCTATTCAGGATTTCGCTCTGAGCACAGTCACCTTTGGTGTTAACTGCTCACCTTATCTAGCAATTCGAACGCTACACCAACTAGCTCACCATTGCAGTGATGATTTTCCCTTGGCATCACCCATACTACGCCAAGAAACATACGTGGATGATATTCTGTCTGGTGCTTACCATTTACAGAAGGCGAAAATGTGTTAGACTCAACTGATTAAAGCACTGCAGAGCGCCAGTTTCAAATTACGTTCAACCATGCCCAACTGCTGCAAGAAATCGATCCCAACGATTCCAATTTATTAAAATTGCCAGATTTAAGCGCTACCAAAACTCTCGGTATAAATTGGAATGCAATGACAGACCAGTAAATCGTGTTGCACTCATTCGACAAAACGTTGCGAATGCTACTTGGAGACATGTTGCGTCCAGAGACAATCCCGCCGATCTTGGTACCCGTGGATGTCCCACCGAAGAGCTGAGCAACTATGCGCTCTGGTGGAATCGACCGTCATGGCTCGCTCAACCGGCAGATAATTGACCGATTTCGCTATCTCTACAGCCCCACCTGAAGCCAAGAAAGTAGAGATGTATCACGTGAGTAGCGATGCTCGTGATGTATGCGAGGAATTCACTTCCTACTCCCGAGCGAGATACTGCTCGTGTGTTGAAAAGGATTTTGTCACAAAGTCTGGCAGTAAAAGGACCAGATGTAACTCAAGAGGATGTAAACTTAGCTAAGGTTCGACTGGTTATTGCAGCTAAACGGCCGAATACTAGGCGTTAGAGAAAAAGCAAAAGATACCTTCAAAGAACGCTCTCGCCACCCTAAACCTGTTTCTAGATGCTGAAGGGCAAATTCGGGAGCCTACAGTGAACGGCATCCTGTTTTACTGCCTCCCAAATCTCGCTTGTTTTACCTATTTCTCACATTTGTACATAAGACGCTTCTGCATGCGGAGATCCAGCTCATACTTCGAGCTGTCCGGTACGAATTTTAGGCGCCGAAATTGAGGAATGCGGTTAAAGCATGCATCCGAAACTTCAAGGTCTGCACTATTTACAAGCAGAGACTTCAAACAGAATGGTGCGCAATGGTGCGGTGATCAAAGGATATGCCTCTGTTTTTGTGTGCATCTCCACCAAGGCAATCAATTTGGAAGCGGTTTCATCGCTTTCAGCGCCGAAGGCAGCACCTATGTGTCCCTTCCTTCGTAAGACAGCACCCCTTCTCTAATGGGAGGGCCTCCACGTGGTGTTCCCTGCTTAGTCTGGCTGATGTCCTGTATAAAAATAACTCAGTCACAAATGATGCCTCTCCGATACCTGGTCGCCTCGGAGTAACTGTGACCATATCTGTGAATGGCGAATCTCTGCCCAGATGGACAATCTTTCAAACAGAATCAAAAACAACAAAAATAAAATACCGCGGGACTGCACTCAAGTTGCAGAATAACTTGAACAGCAGCGCCTGGACGAAGGCCGTCCACGCACAACATATGGTACAAGTTGAACGTGCCCTTCGGTTGCTTGCAACCGTGACATGGCCACAAAGCAACGCTATCAGGCTGCAAGAGCGCCAGCGTCGAATAGCCAGACAACGATAGAGAGGACTGTGGCAAGGGCACATACAGCCGAACGCCCATCAGCTCCACATAGGGTACATGGTGCACCCTCCAAAGGGACTTAGCCGAGCAGAAAGACTCCGCCGACAAAAAAGTCGCCACTACCTCTCTAGGAGAACCAGGCGGCGTTGATTATCCAAAGCGCAAGGGTCTGAGTGGGGTGGGAGTGAAATGGTACATAAGGTACATTGAGCAAGGTCTAACGCCTTAAAGAGCGCGTGAAAAGCCGCTGAACCACAAAAGTATGGTGCAGCCACCACAGTTGGCGAGCAAGAGAGAGAAAAAAATGCTCACTGCTCCCGAGCATGCGACGGAGAAAAGAAGTCGTATAAACGCAGCAGTGGCGTGATATGATGACTGACCGTAAACGTCAGCTGCTGCTACTGGTGCAAAGAACACCAATGAAAGTGGAACTTTAATAGAGGACTGTCAACCGACATCCAGTTAGGCCAGTGTTGTGAGGTCCACAAAGGTTACGGTATTACCTGTAGACTACCCACATATAATGCTTACTGCCGAAGAACTTACGGAGTTGGAGGATGCAATCCTTTGCGAGGTGCCGAAGGGATTTAGAAGTAAAATACGGTTCGACGCAGTGCACTTCAGACCAGGAATGTTACTACTGTGGAATGTTCGGAATGTTCGACTATGCTGATGACCAAACGGTGGAGTGGTAGAACTCCATGCTCCCGTATTGGGAGAGTGGAAGTGGAGGTCAGCGGAAATAGAGGATGCGGCGAAAGTAATCGAAGAAGAAGACAGGCCCGAGAAACCAATGTCCGAAGGTTCGGACATTGTAATCGAGTCTCTGCTATCTTAGGTCTTAGACGGTGAGGACAATACACTTACTGGAGATGAGCTGGTGCCGCCAGTCGAGCCAAGAGCAGAGTCGGATGATTGATCTGGCAGCTATCAGCGCGGCCCAGATGAATGTCCAGGCCGTATACCAGGTGTTTATGGCAAGGACATTCACCAAGCAATATCTGGGGCTAGCGCTATTTCAGGAGCACTGGTGTCACGAAGGCAAGGTTACTGTCCTATATACCAGGAATACAAAGGTAATCTGGGACAAAAAAACACTGTATCCCTAAGGCTTGCATTATTGCTAGAAATGATATAAAGTACACTGTTCTTTCATAATATTTAACTCGGGACTGCGTGCCGCTAATCACCGAGTTAGTTTACACAGGCAGTCTGTGACGTATGGTGATTGCGTTGATATACTTTTCGGGAGAGAGTACATCACCCCCAGAACAACTGGTGCAATTTTTCAGCCGCAGTCTACCCATCGTAGTAGGCTGCGACGCAAATGCGCACCACAAAGCATGGGGAAGCATTGGCACCAAATATCGGGGTATGTGCCTTCTTGAATTCTTTCTAAGTAATAGCCTGATATTTATATATAAAGGGTGCATACCAACCTTTGTCAATTAGACTAGGCAAGAGGTTTTAGACTTAACTTTCAGTAGCCTGTCCCTAGAAAACCATATTAGGAGCTGGTATATGTCACAGGAACCCTCCATGTCGACCATCGACAAATTAAAATTTTAAACATCCCATGAGACTAGAAGAAATCCCAGGATGACTAACTGGGGAAATTATGCGTCGAAGCTATTCGCTGGTAATAGAGTCAAACTCCCAAAACACTCTCTTGAATTAGAGCAGGCTGTAAAGGACCTGAATGCAGGTATCATGAGATCATACGAAAGTACATGTCCTATTGTTAAAGACAGGCGCGAATGGGACGCCCCATGGTGGAATGAGCGGCTGCAGCAATTTAGGATTATAGTTAGAGGATTCTTCAACGGGGTTAAAAGATCAAATCAATGGGAAAGTTACACCATGGAACTTACTCTATATAATAAAGAGATAAGGAAAGCCAAACGCAGATATTACAGACCTTTCTGTGAAGGCATAACATCCACTACATCAGCCACTCGAATTTATCGTGTAATGGCCAGATGCAAACCGATGCTAATATCTCACTCCGTAGACCAGATAATTCCTGTGCGGAAAATGAGGAACAGAAAATCAAGTTGCTCCTGGAGACACATTTTCCAGGAGATACATAAGACCTCCAAAATGAGGAGATGTATGTACGAACAAATAGACCGAACATAGAGGCCGCCAAGAACGTGATAATTGAAGAAAAATTAAGGTGGGCAATATTTACCTTCGAATCCTTCAAATTTCCTGGAGTAGATGGAATATTTTGTTAAAAACAATGGAAAATGTAATAGACAAGCATATTATAGAGACGATACTGCATCATTGTCCCTTACATCGGGACCAACATGCATATAGGGTGGTCAGATCAACCGACACTGCTCTGCTGAATCTAAAGGGGTAATTAAAACATCCTTTAAAACCAAAGAGGCCAGAATGTGTGCCTTTTTGGACATATAAGGAGCGTTTGATAACACTAACCACGACACAATCTGTAACGCACTAGTAGACCCAATTATATTGAAATGGATACACTCATTGTTCAGAAAAAGAACAACTGAGACAGGGGCGAATGGCACCAACATCAGAATACAAACAATCAAAGGTTGTCCACAGGGAGGAGCTCTCTCGCCCATACTATGGAGCCTAATTGTAGACGGCCTACTTAGTAGGCTAATCGAATATGGAATATGCTGTCAGGACTATGCGGATGACATAGTCATTATGGCAAGTGGAAAGTTTGAAGAAACACTCTGTAACAAAATGAGTCAGATGTATTACACAGGACTGGTGCAAAATTAACTCCACCAAAACAGTCATTGTATCATTTACTTGGAAGCACAAGCTGCCTACACTAAAGGGAATTACACTCGGAGTGGTAGCAGTGAAAGTTATCAAAAAGGTTAAATACTTAGGACTAACTTTAGACAGTAAACTTCTATGGAAAAAGCACACAGAGGAAACTATACGAAAATGCACCAAGGCAATACTGGGGATGCAATCCAAAAACTATTCTCTGGCTGTATAACATAATAGTAAAGCCGATGTTACTATATGGTATAGTCGCGTGGGGAGGTAGAGCGAAACAAGTCACAGTCACGAGGGCATTAAACTCCCTACAAAGACTAGGGACAACCAATAATTCTTGAATTGGATCTTTAAAGAGAATGCCATTCTGTAAATAAAAGTCCTCGTATGAATTGTTTTTTAGAATTTCGTTTATAGCTTTTACCCAGTCGTCACGTCATATTCACTCATATTAAACTCTTGGAGATACATTGCCTAACGTGCTACTCTTGGTGGAACATCATCTTTTCTTACTGTCATAGCAAAGGCGTTGCAGTCTGTAATAATTTTAAACGTAGAACCAAGTAAGTATACGCGCCACTTCTTTATTATGGCTAGTACTTCCAATTCGTATGAACAATACATACAATGCATACCTTAGTTCTTTTGCCCATGTACAATACAGGGTGGAAACATTGTTCTTCACTATCCTTCTGCAATAAAACAGCACCATACCCATAACATAACGGAAGTCCACACTGATGCCTCCAAATCAGTGTGGACTTCCGTTACTGTCATTGGATTGAAAAGTTTCAATACAGGAGCATTACTCAACTTTTGTTTCAGTTCTTCGAACGCAATTATGTACTGATCATTCATTTTTATTTGGACATCCTAACGAACCAGCCTCACCTCTTTCAATAAATCGGATCATGTCTTAGCTACTAAAGCACATCCTTTAATAAACCGTCGTAGATAAGAAGTCAGATCTAAAAATCTCTCCAACGATCTCTGGCTTCTTAGAACTGGAGAGTTTTGGATCGCACATACTTTCTTATTTGAAACAGATATAGTTCCATTTCCGATTATGTGACCCAGAAACTCGATATTTTCCGTAAAAAACCGACATTTCTCCTATTTTATATGGAGACCTGCTTTGCTAGCTATGTTTAAAAATTTATCAAACTTCACTATGCCGTCCTGTACATTGCTTGCAGGTATCACGATATCGTCCATATATACAACAATGGTTCTATCTTGTATAAGCTCGTTTAGAACACCGCTTAAATATTTACAAAATACTTCTGTTTTTCAATAAAACATTTATCAGCGAACGACTTTCTTCGTGGATTCTGATAAACTGGTACCTCATCTTTAAGAAAAATCTTCATCTTTAATAGCGATTTAATTTCCCGTTCTGGATTGTAGTTTAAAACTAAATCGTTTACCTTATTAGCCATTTCCTTGTTTAGTTCTCACTGAACATTCTCTCAGTGCGGTCTATTTCTACGTGTGCGCTTATTCAAAGTTCATTTAAAGTTTTAAAAAAAAATTAAATTTTGAAAAATACATATATCTTACAATATTGTTTAAAGTTTTACTTTTTAATTTGCAATAGTATAATATCGCGTGATATTATTCATTGTTTAAGTTCAAATATTGTATTTCTTTGTTTTAATTATTTACTGCAAGCGTCAATTTTTTCTATATTTTTCTTTTTGGTTTCTCCGTTTGTTTGTTAGTTTGTTTACGTTGTCTTGCTAAAAAGACAAACAGATAAACATACTAACATACTTGTAATTTTGTTATTGTTCTTTAAAATTTTGTTGAGTTGAGTTCTGAGAGCGTAATAGTGGTACTTTTTCTGCTCTAATCTCATTTTAACTTCTATTCATTTTTTTTTTATACAGCACACTTTTTGGCACCAATAATTTATTCATTTTGGTTCTTTTTTATACTAAATTTACAATGGCTTGTTCAGATCCTCGCTGCCAATTTAAAAACAAAGCTTGTACTGACTAATAACTTTCATGTTGGTTATGCGATATTGTTTCGCACTTAAATTGTGCTGGTCTTAACGGTCGTGTTCTTGACGCAATTAATAAATGGAAAGGTCTACTTGTTCCCACTGTAGAACGACTTAGGTCGAAATAATCAAATTTATGAATCAGACTAGGTCTGGTTTACTGAATTTAAACGCTGTTAAATTATTTTAAGTGTGTAAATGCTTCTCCTAAACGGAAAAAATGAAATTCTCCGAAGTCAAAGCCTTCGCCCATAGTTATTTCACAGGATGAACCTATAACTCCAAATGTTCCAATTATGGCCCCTGTATTTTTATCACCGTTTGATGAAAAGCCAGAAGATTCTACGGTGTCTGCCGCTCCGTCTTTAGAACCTTCTGAGAAGTCGACATTGGTTCCAATGAAATTTGACACCAATAAAACATAGCCTGATCTCAACTGCGAACCTCCAACTCGTGCTTACTTCAACCCTCTGGTAGTAGTTGAAGACGGTACTGTTGTGCCTCAACTGGCAACTGATTCTGGCCCATCTTCTACACAAAATCAAACTTCTAAAAAAGAGAATATCCTGACCGTTGTTGCTCCTCGTATTTCTGTATTTCTATCTCGCCTTGCTTCTGATACGACTGAAGATAATATAAAATCATATACTAATTCTTCTCTTAAGTGCTCCAATAATATATCTGTTTCTAAATTTAACTTCTCCTACTCGCGTTCGATCTCCTCTTTCTATTCTATCTTCCAATTTCTATCACCATTCTATCTTCCAATTTCCGGCCTTTTGGTATTGTTGTGCATGACTACGCCTATAAAAGTATACGGAAGCCTGTTGCGTTGCCCTTTGTTTCAACTTCAGTGCCAAAAAACTAAGTTCCACTTCTTTCCTAATTCATTATCAAAATGTGAGAGTGTTAAGAATTAAGCTTAGTAATGTTTATCTTAATAGTTTTTCTTTTACTGCTGACATCATTGTATTTAGTGAAACTTGGCTTCAACCACACTGAGTTATTTAAGGATAATTTAGTATGCTGATTACAGCAGTAAAGAATGAGTTTCTTGATAATTTTTTTGAATTGTCCATGCAACAGTGAAATAATGTTCGTACAGCTCTGGAAGACTTCTTGATCTTGTTTTTGTTGATTCTGGTTTTGATGCATTTATTAACAGGATTCTTCCTATTACAATGCCTGAAGATAATCACCATCAAACTTTGGAAGTCTCTTTTCAGCTTGACTGTATTTATCGTTCACATGATATAAATAAATCTCTTTGACGTGTCAGATGTTTTAGAAAAATTGACTATGTCAAGGTAAATTACTTACTTTTCAATACTGATTGGTCTGCACTCGAGCGCTGTTCAGGTATTTAATTGGCAACGAATATTTTCCATTCCACCATTCTCAGTTATTTCGACAGATGCATTCCATTCACAACTCTCCCAGTCTCAGGTAAAAGACAGCCTTGGTTTTCACGTAGACTTTACCGATTAAACAATAATAAGTTGAGTTAATTTAAAAAATAAAAACGTAGTGGCTCTAATACTGATTTTAGTAAATATTGTGTCGCACGTTCTGATTTTAATGCATTAAATAGAAGGTGTTATGCTAATTATTTAATAAAAGTTAAACGAAACATGCGTCGCAATCCAAAATCGTTTTTTAATTTCGTTAATACGAAACGTAGCACTTCAGCGTATCCTTCGCAATTATTTCTTGATGGTGCAGTTGCATCTTCTGATTGGCCTATATCAGATTTGTTTGCCGTATTTTTCCAAAGTACGTATTCTTGCAGCTCTGGTAATCCTAGTTTCTCATATCCTTACAGCATCACATCATATGACTTTATATCTCCTCCCGCTATCTCCGTGCAAAATATATTAATATGTCTTTTATCAATTAAATTCTCTTTCCTACCTGGCCCAATTCCTACCTTAGCTTAATTTGTTTTCTTTTATCAATTCTTTTCAATCTATCCGCAAAGTTATGTAAATTTCCAAGAGTCTTTTATTATCCCTTTACATAAAAAGGGTAGCAAGTCTGATGTATCGAATTATAGAGGTATTGCTAAGCTGAGTGAAACTCCAAAGCTCTTTGGAAAAATCATTTGTGACCAATTGCAACAGTCATTAAAGTCTGTTGTCAGTTCTTTCCAACATGGGTTTGTTAAAGGAAAATCTATTGCAACTAATCGTTTAGAATTTTCCACTTTTGTAAATAATGGTTTTGAGTCGGAATGCCAAACTGATGTCATTTATACAGACTTCAGTAAAGCTTTTGATAGTGTGTGTCATAAGCAGCTTTTATTCAAATTAAAAGCAATAGGGTTTCCTCCGTCTCTTGTTACTTGGATTGAGTCATACTTATCCGATAGAACACAAAAAGTTTTATTTAACAATTGTTTGTCTAAAACTATTTTTGTTTCTTCTGGTGTTCCCCAAGAGAGTCACATAGGTCCAATATTGTTCAACATTTTTATTAATGATCTTCCTTTGTCTATTAGTGTAATGTATGCAGATGATGTTAAATTATGCTTGTAATATTGTGGTGTTTCGCAGCAAAGTCTATTGCAGGCTGACTTAAGCACACTACATACATGGTGTCGTCTAAATTTTGTAGTGGCCGGTAATGGGTTAATTATTTTCAAAACTAACTAAAGCTTCTAAAACTGTTAGTTGTTATCATCTTTGTCATTTATACTTTTTGGTTCTTTCGCACTTTACCATGCAATGAGTATCTTACGATTAAGCAGTTATTCGATTGGAATGATCCCGTTCGAAAGCTCATTGTTCTCATATTCTTAAATCGCGACTGATGCAGCCAAACGCATGATTTTCACTTTGCATTGGACTGTTTCTCGTCACAGACATAAAACCGTGGCTAATGAATCAATGCAGATTTACAAATTTCTGCATCACCATACCGTGTCGGGTGAATAAGACTCTTTAGTTTTTATTTTATTTGCGTATTGTTTTTTTTAGAATTATCAGTTTCCGTGCACTTCACTTATTGTGTTAGTGGGCTAAGGGAATAAGGAGGCGGAACGAACCCCGACAATCCGGCGAGCTATCCACAGAGCGCTGCATAGTGCACAAAACCCAAATCCATTATCCCCAAACGAAAAAGAATAGACGGCACACTACAATTTTCTAAATCTAAATTAGTCAAAATGCAAATGTATGACGTTTTATCGCAGAAAACCATTTATAGTAACATATTCTTTAAATAAAATTACCCTCGGTAGAGAATTTTGTTATAATGACCTAGGTATCCTTATGGAACTTAAACTTATTTATAATAATCACATTTGTTTAATAGTAAAAGGTAGTAAAGAAAAGGTGTCCTTGGTTTTGTTAAGCGTTGGTCTAAGGAATTTAATGATCCTTATATCACTAAACTCCTATATGCTATAATTTGGCTCTTGTATTTGGAACCCATATTATGCTATTCACGAGGATCGTATTGAGTCAGTTCAAAAACAGTTTCTTCCGTTTGCTCTTAGGTGACTCAATTGGGATCCCGATATAAATCTTCCACCCTATCATGACAGGTTAAAATTAATTGATCTCCCAGCCCTCTTTGTCACGCCGTTCTATGCTCTCAGTTACTTTTGTTCAAAAAATTCTTATTGGGGAGATTGATTCTCCCTACTTACTTCAGTCCATATATAAAATTGTCTTTTTGTACGACAAATTTCGCGCTCAATAATTTACTCCGAGCTCTTTGTTCTATCTACAATAGAGTTCAGAGTATCAGGATTTGAAGAAACCATTACCTCTTCAGCACATAGTATCTTAAACTGAGAAAATAAATCCTATTCTATTTTTGACAACTCATTAGTTTTAACTATATGGAAAGTAATTTCTAAAGAAATTCTGTCGGCGCCAATAGTAGTTTCAAAACCCAACTTTCCTTGACCTATTCCTGCCAAACATCTGGTTTCCTTCCTGAAGTAAACTGTTTTGAATTTGGAAAAAGTATCTTCACGCAAAAGGTTAAGCAATGCTGAGAATTCAACATTTTTTGCTTTTACTGTTTTGAAAAATAGACCAGAATTTATTTTTATAATTTCCACAGGCTCATCAACCATATTTGCAAATTAATTTTTTATAACAATATGGGTACACCCTCTACGAAGTAATCGATAACGCTCTTATCATCTAATTTGATTGACTTGCCCATTTCAATCAAATTATACAACTATTCGATTAGTGTTTCGTTTGGCTGCTTATATCGGCTACGCAAAAGTCGATGCACTTCTGCAGCGCACAAAGTTTTACCAAATTGTTCTACAAGTGATTCTTTCAGCTTATTCCAACATAAACAAATTTCTGTAAATCATTCAACTGAACTGTCTCCCAGACATCCTCAAACTCAGATATCCATTGATTTACGTCAAGGGAGTCAGAGCCAGAAAAAGTAAATAAACCATCATTGATATCACGCAGTGTAAAACTTGATTTTAAGATCGGTGCTTCTCGTATTCCTTCATAAATTGAATTCTGGGAATTATTATCATCATTACTAACCTCATGTTCTCTAAGTAACCCATAGTGAAAAAGGAGTTCTTTTTGTAGCACTCCTTTAACTCCTTCTGCATTTAAACTTAACTCTTGAAGATTCCCTCTTCAACAGTTAATGATAGAATTGAATCGATATCCATCTTGCTGCCTATCAGTTTACAATATTTAAATGAAATTGTTAACCAAAACAAAAATATTCTTTAAAATATTTTTCTCTATTGAATTTTCTTCTTGTCATTACCACTTTTCCATAAACTTAACATTTTTTGTCTTAATTGTTCAAAATTATATGAATTAATTTTCAATATATTGTAGATTATAACATGAATTATTTTTTTTTTTTAGCCAAAATAAAATGTATGTGTATACGAGTATATCTACATTTTCAAAATATTTTACATCAGGTTGTCTTAACTCATCTCGCATCAACCCTTATTTTAGTTATTTCGTGCTTGCTTTCTTTAATTAGTGATGCTCCGGTACGATTTCGTTCTCTGCTGCACAGACGCTCTCTGCTTCACAATCGACGCTGCTCGATTCAATTTTCCACCGAAAGCTCCGTCTCTCTCACACCACAACAATCTTCGACGGCTTCTTATGTGCGTTCTCTTTTAGTCATCCTTCGAATTACTGCTGCTGCTCCGCTGCGTCTCGCTTACCAATGTACACACTCGCAATGCAGATAATCAAGCATTTGTGAGTATCCATGTACATATATACTTGCCATGTGCAATTTTTAGTGAACAATATATTGTTTTTGTATGCTACAACGGGCCCCTGGTTGCTTGCAACCGTGACTACGTGACTACAGCTACGCCAGTGTTGTTATGTCCACGAAGTCAACGAAGGTTGCAATGCTATCTGAGGACTATCCTCAGAAAATGCTGACACCAGATGGGCTGACGGGTCTAGAAGACGCCATCTTGTGCGAGGTGACAAAAGGCTGGTCACACAAGATCAATTTCGACGGCGTACATTTTCGGCCAGGGATGCTCCTGGTAGATTGTGCGGATGAAAACACCGTGGAGTGGCTGCAGCTACACGCTCCTGTATTGGGGGGCTGGGACGGCCCTCCACTGAAACCCGTCATGCATGACGACATTCCGCCATCGGAAGTTATCCACCTATTCCTCCCCAGAAGTCAGGGGAAAACTGAGGAATTGCTTCTAGAAGCGCAGAATGAAGGTTTAAAAACGCACCTTTCGAAGGTGATCTCGCTGAGACAGGAAGGTAGCAGGCAGCTGATGATAGAAGGCATCGACGAGGAGTCGAAGACCGCTATCAGTGGAAGCTCCAAAATCCGGTTTAGATTTGGACTGATTCCCGTCCACCTAAAACGAAAGCCTGCGACAGAAACCGAAACAGTGGAAGTTTCGGAAGTGGAAGCGACAGGGGCAACTGTAGGCAAGAGACGCCTATGTCTGAAGGCTCGGACATACAAATGGAACCCCTTCTTTCCTCCCAGGAATTCAGGGAGGCAGAACAGCTCCTGGAAGGTTAGGATAGGACGCTCACCGAAGAGGAGCTAGTGGGAGCAGAGGACTCTGCGCACGAGCCGGATATATAGCCCGGAAAGCATCAGCGTAGCTCAGGTGAATGTCCATCACGCCTAAGCCGCGTCGGCTACCATAGCGAGGACATTCACCAACCAACAACCGTTCCCAAGGACGACTGGGTTTTCGCCCCGGACCGATCTGCACAAGGAAATTTGTGCAGTCAAAGGTTGTCCAACATAGCCCAAGTGGCTGCATGAGGTATATATGTATACAAGTTTTTATATGGATTCAACAGTTTTGTCGGCGCAACTGTTAAAAATACTCCTGTGCCGCGCCGGCATTGAGAGGAACCCGGGACCTGGCCCTGGTTATGCTCTGTTTGTGGGAGAAAGATTTTCAGGAATATAACCTAGGTCCAATGTTCTAGATGTGGCAGATGGTGGCACCTGATATCTTTTCGGGCCTCCAATCTCATAGAGACTGGACAGAGCAATTCGTTGCTAACTGCTGCTTAGATAGCTGTAATTCTGATACCAGTGATAGCATAGTTGTTGTACCCACATCTAACACAACTGCAACAACTACCTCCTCACATCGCAATGTTTTGTCTGGGTATCACAATTGGTGTCATATGAGGAGGTGCACTGTCATGCTGTTTATCTGTACATAGAAATATGCTTGTCCCACCTGAGTCCCGGTCACCCGTTTGGGCGTCATGTAGCTCTTGTAGTTCAACGCAATCTTGCCAATCCTCCCGCCGCCTCGTCAACAAATTATGCGTGCTCTCAATTCATCAATTGTGCAGCGGTTTAACTCTTTTAGAGTTATGTAGCTCAATTGTAATGGTCTGCGTGGGAAAGTGGCTGAGATTGTGGACTACATGGAGCGTCATGCCGTCTTAATTGCAGCAGTGCAAGAGACCAAGCTCACAGACTCATGTCGGCTGTCATCTGTTGCTGACTTTAATAAAGTCAGGCAGGACAGAGGCAGGAACAGTGGAGGAGGACTGGCATTCATCGTTCATCGAACGGTGAATTTCAGACATTTTCACTGCTTTCTGTTGGTCAACAGAATTCATTTCTGGAGACACAATGTGTGGCTGTAAAGTCCGCAGATGTCGAGATTGAGTTTGTGAACTTATATCTTCCACCAGTCAACCGCTGCGACCCTAGACAGCTCTCCTTTTTGTACAATCAAGGAGGATTGTGCAACCAGGATGAGTACTACCACATCCAGCTCCCCTGATTTAACTGTCGTCAGTGAATCGCTTATTCCATACTTTGAGTGGTCGATTGATTTATCGTTGGGCTCGGACCATATCCCTATTGTGATTAGCATTACTTGTCCGGAAGATTTTGTTGAATCGGATCGTCGAGTCTTTGTAAACTACAATAGGGCTGACTGGACTGAGTTTACACGTTGTATTAATCAATCAATCAGCGGTCTCTTGCCTCCCAATGATGTTAAGGTAGGTGAAAGAATTCTTAGAGACGCGATCACCAAGGCTGCAAAGAGGCATATTCCTGCTGGCAGATTTCCTAATATTCGGCCAGGCTTTCCAGCGGAAGCTGCAGGCTTAGCGACCTTGCGTGATCAAATTCGTGCCAATGATCCGGGCGACAGTCGTATTGCCTTGTTGTCTCTCAATGTGAATAATCTCGTTGCGGAACATAGAAAGGCAAAATGGCTAGAGCACTTAGATAATTGTGACTCGGGTTCGCGAAGTTTGTGGAACACTATTAAAAAGATATCTGGTGTACCGCAGAATAGAGCTCTTTCATCTGTCACATTTGAGAGAGTGCAAATAGGATTGTCAAAAAAGTGTGCACCTATTTTTGCATTAAGTTCGTGCAACACCCTTCTCAGCAGAAACGCTTAAATCCATACGTCACATTAGAAGGAAAAAAGGACATGAATATTTGGTGGATTTTACATGTGAGGAGGTTCTTGCTGCTATAGGGAAAGCAAAATCATCCAAAGCACTCGGCCCAGACGGCATTTCAATGCTGATGCTGAAGCACCTTGGGCCTATAGCGGTAGAATACCTCACGCACGTGTTAAACCTATCCATTTCCCAGTTAATTGTCCCTGATGTATGGAAGGTAGCAAGGATTGTACCTCTCTTAAAACCCGGCAGTGAAGCTGAACTTGGCTCCTCTTATAGGCCCATATCGCTTCTTTCACCTGTGGTGAAAGTTCTTGAGTCATTATTACTTACCTCAATGACAAAACACTGCCTTCTAGCAAATTATCATCGCGGTTTTAGGAAAGGTCGTGGTACGACTTCAGCACTAAGCGAATTCACAACTTTTATAGCTGATGAACTTAATAAGCCGAGGACATTCGAACGTACAGTGATTTTGCTCTAGTCTTGAACAAGGCATTTGACACATTTGATCATGAAATCTTGTTTCAAGACCTGAACTCCACCTCACTACCCGATAAACGAAACGGCAATTGAACTTTCTTAGCGGTAGAAGGGCATACGTCGAGTTCTGGGGTGTGAGGTCGGGTTATCGTAAGTTAAAGATAGGTGTTCCTCAGGGTGGGGTTCTCTCTCCTCTTCTGTTTAATCTTTATTTGGCCAAGATGCCCCTTCCCCCTCCCCAGATGATTGTTCTATCTTATCCTCGGGCGTGACTGTCGATGATATCTACGCGAGAACTAACATCTATTTCGATAATTTATTAAATTTTTTCAACGCTCGCAACCTTAGGCTTTCAAATAAAGTGCTGAAAGCGCATGCCGGATCTTCTTGGGGTAAGTACAAGGAGACTAGGATAACAACTTATAATGCCATTGGACGTTCTGTCTGTACGCCATAGCACCTTCACTACATCAGCGCCTACCCGAATAAGATCTGATATCAGGATATATAAGACGAGTATAAATCGCTTTATTACTGATGGCAACATAGAGGAGTATGACTATACTTCTGGAAGCGCCCAATTTCATAAAAATGCAACTGAACAAGCTCTACGCTCTTATAGGGACAATATCATTTTAGGTGGAAGACCTCCACCTATTAATAAGAGCGGAAAACATCTCCCTCATAGCACCAGGACGAAACTTGCACAGTTAAGATCCGGATGGAGCAATATGCTCAAGTGCTACAGGGAAAGAATTGGGATAAGCAATACTAATTGCTGTCCTGAATGCGGCCAACCACCGCACGATACAATTCATTTGTTTAGCTGCCCGTCCCATCCGACTCAATTGAGCCCTTTAGACCTCTGGTTACGAGCAGTTGATGTTGCTTTTTTCCTGGACCTTGACACCTGAGGTTGCATTTCGGTCTATCTTTCTCTTACATTCAAAAATCGCTTTGCACGATTACATTCATTCATAATATAATAAATTGTGTATATATATTTCCTGATGCAGCTCAAACGAAGCTGTTACAACAACAACAACCAACCAACAACTGGGGCTTGCGCTGATCCAGGAACCCTGGTGTCATGAAGGCCGAATTAAAGGTCTGTATACCAGGAGCACGAAGCTAATCTGGGACACTAGAAACAGTACCCCTAAGCTGGCATAATCATCAGAAATGATATTAATTACACTGCACTTTCAGAATTTCTAACTTGGGACTGCGTACCACTGCTCACTGAATTGAAATATAAGGGCAGAAGGAAGCAAACAGTCATTGCTTCACGACTTGAATGTAGGAATCGTTCAGTCATATGAAAGCGCGTTCTCTGTGGCCAAAGATAGGCGTGAACGGGACGCCCCATGGTGGAGCGACCGCCTACAAAGACTTGGGCAAATGTTAGAAGGCTGTACAATGAAGTCAGAAGGACTCGAACAAAAGGAGGCGCATGTTAGAACAAATAGGGCGCCAAGTCTTTGATAAGTGAAGAAAAACTATGGTGGGCTATATCTACCTTTAAAGCCTTCAAATCACCGGCAGTAGATGGAATATTTCCAGCACTACTGCAGAACGGGGTAACAGAAATACTCCCAAAACTGCAGAAGATCGTGACCAGTAGCCTGGGAAGGGGATGCAATCCTACCCAAAGCATTCAGACCTAACATCGTTTTTGTTAAAAACGATGGAGAAAGTGATAGACAAGCACATTCGAGGAACAATATTGCATCGGACACCGTTACACCGAGAACAACATGCATACAGGGCGGGAAAATCGACTGACGCCGCACATTTGAATCTGACGGGAGCAATAAAGGCATCCCTTGAAATGAAGGAGATCACCTTATGTGTGTTTCTGGACATTCTGGAAAATTCAATATAAAGATTTTAAGTTAAAGTTAAGTTATAAAATTAAGCTTTGAAGTTAAAAACGCCTAAACATTCTCCCCCACTAAGAACGACAGTTCTGTATTAAGTGGATAAACTAATTCGGCTTATTTATAGTTGACTTGTTGAACTCATCGTTGACTGGAAGATGAGCGATTTTAACAATTGGCCTCTTAAGCAGTTAAATCATTCGGATCAGTTGAGAGAGGGCAAAGAGGGCTGGAGTTGAGAGAACATTCAATTTCTGAAAGCAAGGTAGCGAGTTCTTCATAAGTTAATATACGATTTTGCATGATTCTACGTAAATGATGCTTAGTTGACTTTACGCCTGCCTCCCACAGGCCTCCGAAATTTTGTGCTGCAGTATATGAAATGCCACTGTGTACCATTATACGCCATTATTTCTTCAATATCTTCTGGTAAAGATGATTTGCTGCGTCTGTAGAGAATTTTAAGCTCCTTACTAGCTCCCACAAAACTAGTACCGCTGTCTAAATATAAGTCGGAACACATTCCTCGTCTAGCTGTGAAACGTCGAAATGCAGCCAAAAATGCTTCGGTCGAAAAATTGGTTGCTGCCTCGAGATGAAGTGCTATAGTAATCATGCTGACGAAAAGACAAATGTATCCTTTAATAGTTACTGAGTTTCGAGCTGTAGATTGTTTTATTGTTTACACACCAGCATGTTTAAAAGGACGTGCTGGAGTAATTCTAACTGAGGGCAGGTTTTCCCATTTCGCAACATTTTTGAGCTACATAACTTTGCATTGATGTCACTCCTATATGTAAAGTTTTTATATGTGCGTCCAAAACAAGAAATTTGATACCGGATTGCGTTTTGATAATGGTAGAGAATGTTTTACCGAATACTGTAGATATGACTGTTGCAATCGTCCACCGACTTGCAGAAGACCTTCATCATCAGCAAACTGATATAGTTTGTTTAAAGCACTGTCACGAATTACCGTATTTTTCTTTAGGAATTGAAGATCTCCTTCGAAGTCACACTGTCGAGCTAGGCGTATAATAGTAGTGGTAGCTTCTCTTAACTTTGAAGACGCTAAGAATCCTGAAGTTTTATGATTTGCATTTCGTGAATTGTATATGAATCGCCGCATATAAGCTACAACTCTAACTAATTTTGAAAGCGAGGAAAATTTCATTAATAGATCCGGATACTCCGAAGTAGTCAAATTTGCAGACAATTTCGATTTGCGTAACTCCAAACTAAGATTATCCGTAAAGCTTGGCTGCCTCGGCCATTCTGTCTTCGAAAGTGAAAGCCAGTTAGGTCCAGACCACCATAGATTATGTGCAATCAGATCCTTATCCGATATTCCACGAGAGGCACAGTCTGCAGGATTCTCGTGAGTAGTTTCAGCTACTCTGTTAGCAACATATACAGACCACTTGGTTGGTTGACCTCTTATCCACGCCTGTCTTGTCTTGGAACTGTCAGTCCAATAAATTATATTATCGATCAAATCATTTAATTATTCTTTTATTCTCGTAGTTAACTTGGCAAGTAGTACTGCACCGCATAGTTCCAGCCGTAGAATAGTTACGATCCGAAGAGGAGCCACTTTCGTTTTTGATTGAATTAATCGTATGATGACGTTGCCTGAACTGCAAATATATCTGTTGTCGACTGCTGCGGCATATACAGTTTATGAAGCATCACAAATGCCGTGTATATCAACCTTCGATGTACAAGATGCACCCATCCATCGTGGAATTTTGATTTCTTCTAAAAGTTTCAAATTGTTTCTGTACTGAATCCGCTCTTTCGTTTGTTTCTCAGTCACTTTATCATGGGAGTCCAATCCTTGAAGCCATAGCTGCTGAAATGCAATTTGTGCTTGCATTGTGGTTTTGGCCAACCATCCCATTGGGTCATACAACTTAGCCGCATCTGAAAGTAAACTGCATTTAGTAACTTCTTCGCAAGCTTCAAAGTTGCATTTAAAAGATAATATATCGCTGCTGGTACTCCAGGATATTGCCAATGCTTTGACGCTGTCTGGTTCACCGATTTCGCATTCATTTTGAACATCTCTTAATTCAATCGGTATTGACTCTATCAATTCCTTAGAATTAGAGGCCCATTTCCTCAAGTTAAAACCTTTTGCACAAAGAAGCTTACAAAGGTCAGTTTGAAGCTGTAACGCTGATGTCTGGGTATCTGTACCAGATATTATGTGGTCCACATAGGTAGCCGAGTTGAGCACTTTCGCTGCGTGTGGATAATTATCTTTCTCGTCATCGGCCAGTTGCTGCAAGACACGAATAGATAAAAATGGAGCAGACGTGGTACCGTATGTCAAAGTAAGTAGCTGCTAGATAGAAATATTACTTCCTTCACTAGGTCGTTGCAACAATAGTTGCTGATATTTCTGATCATCTGCCGCAATTGAAATTTGTCGGAACATTTTTTCGATATTAGAGTGAGAATTGCAGGTAAATAATTTTGAAGCAGGTCCAGGTGATAACTCTTCATTCAATGAACTTTGACTAACGGTTTTGCAGCTTGCAGGAATGTAGTATCCATTAGTGATAGTATTGCATGGTAGATCCAATATTTTTCATATGACCAAGATCTTCTTTATACAATTTTGCAAACGTAGGCTGATAAAATCTTCGTTCCAGCATTTTAAGTCGCCTAAGTGTACAGTAATCGATTTGCACAAACAGTGGTGGATTTTGCCATTTATTACAGGTTTGAACGGTAGTGCTACAGAATATGTTCCATTTTTGTTTCGAAAATGTGTCCTCTTGAAATGATTTTCACAGGCAACTTCGTCGCTTGTTTTTTCTCGTATATTCAGCAACTCTTCTTGTTCTCAGAATACACGCAACTGTTTGTCAATTGAACAAACATTGACAACTACGTTAACGGATGGAGAAGAACTTACTAGTCCGGATACTATCCATCCAAAATGTGTTAGTTCCAGAAAATTACCGTTCTGATTTTTTCGTTGCTCTGGTAACATTATATTGCCGTATACATCAGCGCCCAATAGTAAGCCGATCTTCTCTCCACTTAAAAACTTTGGGTCTGCGCTACTGCTATTACGTCCAATATCCTTGATGCTGGTTGTTTATGGAGCCTCAGTATCTGTACTGCATCTACAGTAATAAATGTAGCCTGAGCAGCTTGTTCAAGCAGGGCTTTTAAATGAAAAGTACCAAATAACACCTGTGACCAAACAAAAGTTTGATGTGTGCTTAGATTACAGATTAAATAAGAGTGCGGTGATGAAGTAATAATTTCTTCAATTGATGGATGATAATTGATTGTAGCAGAATTATCTTTTGCTACTCGTAAGTTGTTGCCGTCACAATACTAATTTTAATTAATGATATGATGGTCCTGCTCACAAACCTGACAGCGTGTAGGAATACGACAGTCGACAGCAAAATGACCAGGTGATAAGCAGTTGCGGAAAATGCGTTTAGATCTTATTAAATTTCGTTTTGCGGTTGAATTCAACAAGGCTAATTTAAAACATTTATACAGTAGATGACGTTTATCGCAGCCAGGGCAGTTAGAGTCATTTGTTGTTGCTAAATGTACGTTACGCTGAACATGCTTTCCACAACCAAGTGAATACGTAGACAAGCGTAGAGAAGCCCGTATTGTAATCATCTGTTGCACATGAAAGAATTCTAGGGTGCGGAACGTAGTTTCAAGAAAAGTGTAAAGCTCCTTCATTTTGGGAAGTTCTGCCGATCCTTGAAGAGACTGCTCCCAGTCCTTTCTAGTTTGGATATCCAGTTTTGTAGTAGTAATGTATATGATAACAGGATCCCAGTCCTTAGATTTAAAGTTAAGGGTTTGAATTTGAGCTAAGCAGTTGCGCGTAGTATCCAAAATTGGTTTGATGCAGTTAAAAGTGTCACGCGAGATAGGTATAGCGAAGAGTTTGTTGAACGCGTTATCGACAATTTTACGTTTGCTATGATATCGACGTTTTAGTGCTTCCCAAGCTAAGGTATAGCTAGCATCAGGAGCATTAAACTCGTTATGTCTAAAGGACTCCCAGAACAAGAGCCCTTTAAATAAAAAAATTTTTATTAAAACTAGATTATTATGAACTAATGACTTAAACATATACTTATAGCCAGTCCACTCCAGGTAGTCACCGTTGAAATTCGGAAGCTCTATCTTTGGAAGATATGTCGGCAGATATACTTTCATTCCTTGAAGATGTATGTGCTTGAAAAGTACTGTGACAGTTTGGTGAATTCGGCAATTTCAAGTTTGCAAGCAGATCCAGTAATTTGCCTTTAAATGACAAATATGGATCTTGAAAGTTTAAAACCCGTCTTCATCTAGGTACGTCACCTCCTCTTTGAGGTTCAAGTATTTCAAATATTGTGATTCAATTATTTTCTCATGACTGTCTTTAAATTCCTTGTAGGAATTGTTGATTTCATCTAAAACTCCTTGCACATACCCACGTTTTCTTTCGTTCAATTAATTAGAATTAAAGTTGGGTTCCATTTTCAGCAAATGTTTAACTGCTTGACGTTGGTTTTCTACTGAAAATGCTATATCATTAATCATTTTTGCGTTATATTTAAGTTCAATACTAATCTCCACGACTGTAGTTAGCAGTTTTTTTAAAATGTTTAATATTGTTTGCCACCACTGTAGCAAGACAATTGCAGTAAATTATTATTGTTGTTGCAATTTCTTCAAGAACAGATATACCGTATTACGTTGTTGGCTTTAAACTGTGTTCTACTGTTATATTTTTTTTTACACAAACAACAATAATTGCAATTGAATTGTATATAGCTCACAAAGTTAATAATTTTAATTCGCAATTACTAAAACTTTAAACAATTATTTTACAAATATTTTAACACGATTTACTTTGATTAAGGTTTTATTTTCCTTTATTTATATTTCGGGCCCCATTTTAATGTATGAATTTTTTTTGTAAAGAATTAATTTTTTTTTATTTAAATTAGTATTTGTTTCAGCAGTAGTTTATTTTGTTTAGTTCATTTGAGTTTAATAAAATGCTTTAGTTTAGTTTAGTTTAGTTTATACATTTAGTCAACATTTATTCGATTAAGACGTAGTTTTATTTTAATAGCGGTGCTGCTCGGCAGAATGCTCAATTATTGCTAATCTCTTGCAGTTTCTGCTAAACTTAGGTATTAACATAACAAAAATAATTGGACATGGAGAAAGAGCAAAAGAGAAATGACAAAAACGCACTTACAGTGATATTCAAAATTCACTGTACAGATTTTTAGTTAAGTTATAAAATTTAGCTTTGAAGTTAAAAACACCCGAACACAATTCCATCTAAAAATTGAACACAGAATAAATGCAACACTCCTAAGACTATCAGTCGGGGAGAATAAGGTTGCCTCGGAGATCTGTCAGAAACGCCTCAATACATGGACGAAGGGTGCTTCACTAATGTCCATGCCTAGAGACGAAATGACAAAGAGGAACATATTTGATCGGAATTTTATCATTATTATCACGATTTTTCGACAAAAAATCGTGGACGTCTGCATACGTATTAAAACCACACACCATCAAGTGGTGTACGGATGGGTCCTTGACATAAGAGGGTACAGGCCGAGGAGTAGTAGGCCCTAGGACTCACTACTGGGAGTCGCTGGGAAAACACACCAGTATCTTCCAAGCAGAGGTGTGCGCCATAATTAGATGTGCACAATTCAACCTAGTTAGAGGTTATCACAACTGTTGTATCGCTATTATCTCAGATAGCCGAGCTGTGTTGAAAGCACTTAACTCCAACGTAGTTAAGTCAAAGCTAGTGCTCGAAGCAAATGGTCTATTGGATAAACTAGGCGAACACAACAGTATATCTCTGCTGTGGGTGCCTGGTCATAACAATATTCCGGGTAATGAATAAGCGGACAAGCTCGCTAGAAAAGAAGTGGCAACGCTATTGATAGGACCTTTGCCGTATTGCGACATCGGGAGACACACTATATCGGAAGTAATCCGCAAGGAGAAGGATATAGGAAAAGAAAAACACTGGGCTACAAGTCAAGGACTATGACAAGCAAAGTTACTTCTAGGGGATTACAACCCGAGCAGATCGATAACTATGCTCCAGCTAGGTAGGAACCAATTAAGAATGCTAACAGGACTACTAACAGGCCAATGTAGATTAAGGGAGCATTTATGTGTTTTGGGGATACATAACTCGCCCGACAGCAGATTCTGTGACCATGAAGATAAGACCCCTCTTCACATTCTTGCTGAATGTGAAACTGTAGCTAGAAGCAGACTACGTAATCACTTTATCTGAAAGGAGTAACAGAGAAGTCTGGATCCTAGGAAAGTACTAAGATGCATTCAACATATAGGCTTAGGGAAGGTCATCTAACTCAGTAGGACTAACAATAGACCGTTTAGGTCGCAGTTTCATATGTCCCCATCACAAATAATAGTCCTTGTTTTCCAGTGCTACAAAAATGCTCCGTTCCCACCATCTTTCCTACTATATTATTGTGTCCTGGCACCCACAGGAAGTAAACTTTGTTGTGTTCGCCGAATTTATCCAATATTTTAAGAGCTTCCTGCACTTGTTTGGAATTTACGGTGTTTGAGCTTAATGCTTTTAAGACAGCCTGACTGTCAGATAGAATAGCAATCTCACAATTGCTATAAGACAGATAATTAAAGAAAATATTTCGAAAATTCAAGCCGAAAATCGCAAAACTCTTGACAGAAACCGGACAACTGAAAATATTTACAATATTGGAGACTTAGTTGCGATAAAACGTACTCAGTATGGGACAGCAATGAAACTAAAAATCTTTGGACAGTATAAAATAGTTAAAAATAGTTACCTAGTCTTACAACATCGGTCGCAGAGTTTATGAAAAAATAGATAGTTTCATTTGGGGCGAATGAATTGTTAGGAAGGACGAATGTAGGAGCAGTACAGACAAGATCAGCAACACGTCGCATGTTGGAAGCTAGCGTTGATCAGACGGAAAATGCATAGAGAGTCAGATGGTAGAAGCAAGAAGTTGCGTTTGTCAATTCCTTTAAAGAAGACATAATTCGCGAGTCGTGGCGTCAGCTTGGCTGAAGAATAAAACAAACAATATGCCAATATTGTTAAATCATTTAATTACATATTATAAATAAATAAACTGTAAATAAAATAAAATAAAATAAATAAACATATATTGGCAATTGGCGCACATGAGTTACACATGATTTACGCAGGTATCTGTTGAGTGTTGACCGGCGCAAAGTTTTAATGTTGCAACGATTCGAACCATGTTAGGGCATTTTGTTTAGCATTCTCAACGTACTTTGTCTTTTTTTAATTGCTGAAGTACACTATGCATAAGAGTATTTCATGTTCACCTCTATGCATTTCTCTACGATTTTGACGTCAATGCATTTTAAGCTTTTTGGAGAGATTGTCGCTTCCATCATTCGCCATGACATCGACAGTGTAATCAATTAGAGTTTAAAGTAGACGAAAATTATTCATTTATTATATTTTAATATCGTTAGCATATATATTTATTTTCGCCAACAATGTATGTGTTTGAACAATCACTACCCGGGTGCGGCGGATTTCTAATTATTTTGTTTTTCATTTATATTATTTTATTATTATTATTGTAATTGTTATTGGCGACCTATAATATATATATATATATATATATATATATATATATATATATATCTCTCTCTCTCTCTCTCTCTCTCTCTCTCTCTCTCTCTCTCTCTCTCTCTCTCTCTCTCTCTCTCTCTCTCTCTCTCTCTCTCTCTCTCTCTCTCTCTCTCTCTCTCTCTCTCTCTCTCTCTCTCTCTCTCTCTCTCTCTCTCTCTCTCTCTCTCTCTCTCTCTCTCTCTCTCTCTCTCTCTCTCTCTCTCTCTCTCTCTCTCTCTCTCTCTCTCTCTCTCTCTCTCTCTCTCTCATCATCATACTACTACTACTACTACTACTACTACTATATATATATATATATATATATATATATATATATATATATATATATATATATATATATATATATATATATATATATATATATATATATATATATATATATATATATATATATATATATATATATATATATATATATATATATATATATATATATATATATATATATATATATAAATTGAAAGAATCAATTTAACCACATAGGATCTTATGAAGGAAAACTACATAGAGTATCGATTGTCATGCAGACAAAGTTGGAAGAAAACAGCAGAAACATTTTTTGAACAGATTCGATATGATCTTGATGAATTTCATAATGGGGATTCCAAACACAAGATGCAATGCAAAGATGTGAGGTATACAGAAGTTTAGTAGTATAAGGGCCGTCGTATTTTTTGGAGCAGCGCTTTATAAAACTAAGAACTCCTTTAGCTTTATTTACCATAGAAACTAGAGATGGGCGCAGGATAAAAAATTTGTTCCGATCCGAAAGAAAACTACCTTTCCCGATCCCGCTCGTCCCGAAGACTTTCAAATTGTCCCTCGGGTTCCGAATTATTATTTATTATTATTATTAGGATGTTAAAACCGCGACCTAGAGAGATCCATTGTTTTGTCCTTCTTACTTAGATGTCCTGCTCTAGTCTTGCTGAATAAACCTTAGTATTGTCCTAGGATCTAACTTCTTAAGTTGTTTTTCAGAGACAAAGTAAATGCCCAATATTCTAAGTCTATTTCCGACTATTGCTTCACATTCTGCAACCATATGAAGAGGAGTTTTTTCTTTATGATCACAAAATCTACATTCTGGGGAATTATATACACCCATCACACACAGGTGTTTCCTCAGTCGACAGTGTCCTGGTAGTACTCCTGTCCGTATTCTCAGCTGGTTTTTCCTAGTTGAAGCATTGCCCCCTAGAAATATTTTAGCTTGCCTTAGTATTTGGCTCATGGCCCAGTGCTGCTTCTTTGCTCTATTTGCTTCATTGCGGATTAATTCCAGTGTAGTATGTCTTCCAGTGCCACAAAAAGGCTCTGGTCCTACCATTGGCGTTGCCGCTCCTTTCTTGGCAAGTCTATCGGCTAGATCATTTGCTATTATATTATTGTGTCCTGGCAATATACGTTGTTGTGTTCGCCGAGTGTTCCCAATAATATAAGTGCTTCCTGCACTAGTTTGGACTTGCCAGTGTTTGAGCTTGCCGCTTTTAACACCGCCTGACTATCTGATAGAATAGCAATCTCACAATTGCTATAGCCTGTATCCAAATTATACTGTGAACATCTAATTATATCGCACAGTTCAGCTTGAAATATACTGGTATATTTGCCCAAGGACTCTCAGTGATTTAATCTGGGGTCAACGACTCCTAGACCAGTTCCTTCTGTCGTCAAAGATCCATCCGTATACCACTTGATCGTATGTGGTTTTAACGCATATGACTTTTCCGACGTCCACGTCTTCTTATCGGACCATTTGATGGTGAAGTTCCGATTGAAGACATTCCTGCTTGTCATCCCGTCTCTTGGCATGGACACTAGGATTGTTGCTTGTGTCCATGTAGAGATACGTTTCTGACAGTAAATTGAGGTAACTTTGTCTCAGGAGTCTCAGGAGTGTTTCCTTAGTTTTGTACTCAACTTCTAGATGCAGTGGTGTTAGATCTAGAATTGCTTCCAACGCAGTGGTTGGGCATGTGCGCACTGCTCCAGTGATGCATATGCATGCTAGTCTTTGTATCGAGTTTAATTCCCTCGTGACTACGACTTGTTTCGCCCTTTCTCCCAATGTAACTATACCATATAGCTTTACTACCATGTTATGCAGTCAGAGCATGGTTTTTTGTATTGCACCAACACGATTTTCCGGCCAACTTTCTGCACACAAGTATTGCCTTGGTGCATTTTCGCATAGTTTCCTCTAAGTGCATTTTCCATAGAAGTTTATTGTCTAAAGTTAGTCCTAAAGTAATTAACCTCTTTGCTAACTTTCACTACTACCCCTCCGAGTATAATTTCCTTTAGTTTAGGCAGCTTGTGCCTCCTAGTAAATGGTACAATAACTGTTTTGGTGGTAAATTACCCCCGTTAGATTCAGCAGTGTAGTGTCGGTTGATGCATGTTGGTCCCGATGTAAGGGACTTTGGTGCAGTATCGTCTCTCTAATATTTTTGTCTATTATCTTTTCCATTATTTTTATCAAAAACGATATCAAGCTAATAGGCCTAAATGCTTTGGGGAGGGTTGAATCCTTTTTCCCCGCCGTAGGGATAAAGACAACCCTGGCCTACAGTTTTTTTCAAAGGTGAATAGTGCCCACCTTGATTTTTCTGCATTTATCATGTTCTTGGCGGCCTCTTTGTTCGCTCTATTTGTTCGTACATATATCTCCTCATTTTGGAGTAGGTCATATGTACCTCCTGGAAAATGTGTCTCCAGGAGAGGTTGTACTTTATGTTCATCATTTTCCGTAAAGGAATCTACGAACGCATCGGTGGGCATTTTAACCATTGCACGATAGATTCAGTGGATGCAGTGGATGTTATGTCTTCACAGAAAGATCTGTAATTTCTGCGTCTGGCTTTCCTTATCTTTTTATTATATATTGTAAGTTCAGTGGTGTGGCTCTCCCATTGATTTGATCTTTTGGCCCCGTTGATGAGTCTTCTGACTTTAATCCTAAGTTTCTGCGGCCGCTCATTCCACCATGGGGCGTCCCATTCGCGCCTGTCTTCAACAATAGGATATGTACTTTCGTATGACCGCATGATACCTGCATTTAGGTCTTCTACAGCTTGATCTAATTCAAGAGAGTGTTTTGGGACTTTGACTCCCCTACCTGCCATATCAGCGGGTAACTGCGACTCATAATTTTCCCAGTTACTCTTCCTGGGATTTCTTTTTGTTTCATGGGATGTTATACTCCCTTCTATTTGAAATTTGATTAGTCGACGGAGTCGACCTGTGACACATGCCATCTTCTAATATTGTTTTCTAGGGACAGACTACTGAAAGTTAAGTCGAACACTTCTTGCCTAGTCTTAGTGACAAAGGTTGGTAAGCACCCTTTATTTATAAATGTAAGGCTATTACTTAGAAAGAATTCAAGAAGGCACTTACCCCGATAGTTGGTGTTAGTGCTTCCCCATGCCTCGTGGTGCGCATTTGCATTGCATTACATTACAATGGGTAAACTGCGGGTGTTGTAGAACTGCACCAGTTGTTCTACCTCCCCTGGGAGTGATGCTCCCTTCTTCTCGTAGGCAGATGACTTTCCACATGTGCATGTTCAGTCCATACTTCTGTTCTTCCAGCAAGTCTAGAAGCCACTCTTATTTCCCCTTAGCTCCTGGGAAGGAAAAGATGAATCACCTCCGAAGGAGGGATGTCATCCCATTTAACCGCCATTAGTGGGGGCCCTTCCACTCTCCCAATACGGGGGCATGTCAGCACAGTCGAGTAGTAACATTCCTGGTCTGAAGTGCGCTGCGTCGAACCGTATTTTACTTCTAAATCCCTTCGTCACCTCGCAAAGGATGGCATCCTCCAGGTCCGTAAGTTCTTCGGCTGTGAGCATTATATGAGGGTTGTCTACAGATAACACCGCAACTATTGTGGACTTCACAACACTGGCATGGATGGCTGTCGGTTACACTTCATTGCTGTTCCTTGCAGTAGCTCGGGGTTTTGCGGCAGCAATTGACGTTGACGGTCGGCCGTCATGTCGTGCCACAGCAGGGTCTATACGTCTTCTTTTCTCAGTCATGTTCTCTGGGGGAATGGGCGGTTTTGTTGGCTCTTTTGCTGGCCGACTGTGGTGGCTGCACCATAGTTTTGTGGCTCAGCGCCTTCTCACGCGCTATTTAAGGCGTTAGGCCTTGCTCTCAATGTACCTTATGTACCATTTCACTCCCGCCCCATGCGCTGGGGTAATCAACGCCGCCTTGTTCTCTTAGAGGCGGTAGTGGCGACTTTTCTGCTCGGCTATGTCCCTTTGGTGGCTGCACCATGTACTTTATGTTGAGCTAATGGGCGATCGTCTGCATGTGCCCTTGCCACAGTCCTCTCCTTCAGTGGCTATTCGATGCTGTCGCTCTTCCAGCTTGATAGCGTTGCTTTGTGGCCATGTCACGGTGTCAAGCAACCGAGGGGCCCGTACTACTTGTAGCAGCTGTTGTGTTGCTACAAGGTGCTGTTGTTCAAGTTGGTCTGCAACTTGAGTTGCGGTGCAGTCCCGCGGTATTTTATTTTTATATTTCTTGAATCCATATTTTGATCCCACGAGTTGCGAAGAAAGAATGTCCGTCTGTGCTGAGATTCGCCATAATAAACATCATCATCATAAACACGGTATGCATGACATCTTGATCCGGCCCTGTAGGCATTTTAGCGACTGTGCCTTGGTCGAGGATGTGATGAGGTGCTAGGATGGGAATGCACAGGAAAGTTGGGTGTGGGAGTCACACGCTGCTCAAATTTGCCGTATTCCGAGGAATACGTTACCAGGGATCAAAACACGGATGCCCTCTCAGCACTCCTGCACTGTCTACCGGCCCACATCGCATTACTTCCATGAACCCCGTTCCGAATCAAGCCCGAATTTTTTAATATCGTTAAATTTTATTGTAAACTAACACTAAATTTAATTCTTTTCAACATGTATAACTGGAATTTTTATTTAAAAACCAAAAATTTTTCAGTTTTCACTTAATAGGTGCGTACGTCTTCTTTCTAATATTCTACTGGAAGTTGAAAAAACTCTCTCAATGGTGTCCGATGAAGTTGCTACATTAAGAACTTGTCTAGCAAGTTATTTAAGGAACGGAATTGCACGAAATTATCAAGATGATGACTTATTTTCCTTTTTCAATAATTTTAAATAATAGTTCATTTGTGCAGATATAGCATTTTCGAGTTTCCGCGATTTGTCTGCAAGCTCAGAAAAATGATTTTGATTAACAGTTTCGTTTATATTTTCTTTATCAATTAGCTTATCTGCCACAGTTTCGTTTTCATTTCTCTCAATTCAATTTTTTTAAACCTCCGGAAATGAATCTGAAATACTATCTAACATAGTAAGAATTGAGTTCCCACGAGCAAGCGTGATTCTTCGTCTGAACTCTCGGCTAACGTTGTTCTCGCTGTTACTTTCTGTTCCCAGATAGACGAAGTTTTCTACAACATTGAAGTTGAAATTATCAATACTCACAGACCGTCCAAGACGCGCTGATGGTCTGCGAGTGGACACCAAGTACTTCGTCTTGTCCTTGAGACGTGACTGTTTCTCTATCTCCGAGAACGCCCTGCTTACGCGCCTTTCGTTGGTGCCTATGATGGCTATATCATTAGCATATGCGAGTAGCATCACTTCCTTATGGAAGATCGTGCCCGATAGTTCTACGTATGGGCATTGGCGTAGGATGTACTCCATCAAGAGATTGAAAAAGTTGCACGATAAAGCATCACCCTGCCTGAAACCTCTCTTACCTTGGAGAGGTTCTTTCCTACTCTGACGACGCTTTGGTTGTGTGATACCGTCATCATGCAAAGACGAACGATATTTCAGATAGGGCGTTGGAGAACTTCGTTCTTATCGGCATGTCGAAAGCGGCCTTATAATCGACAAATAGGTGGTGTGTGTCTTTAATGCACTCATGGGTCAGGATTTGGCGTAAAGGGAAAATTTGGTCACTGGTCGACCTCTTTGCTCTGAAGCCACACTGATACTGCCCTATCAGTGCATTCGTGTATGGCTCCAACTGTTTACACAGTACGCGGTACAGAATTTTGTATCCTATTGAAAGGAGACTTATTCCCCGGTAGATCGCGCAGACAGCGGCGTCTCCTTTCTTTAAGATAGGACACAGAACACTGAGATTCCAATCGTTGGGCATGCATTCATCGGACCATATTTTATAATCCAGTGGCTCTACAAAAGAGCCATCATCAATTGGTGGTTGTAGGTATGCTTCTCTATCGGCGGTATTATTCTCTTCATCGCCCCAAAGTAGATTAAAGAAGTGACTCCTCCATAGTCTCATTGATTCCTTTGCTTTTGTAACCAGACTTCCATTATTGTCCTTACAGAAATAAACTTCGGGCTTGCAACCTTCGGTCAGACACTTGACCTTTTGATAAAACTTTCGAGATTCATTTCTTTGACATTACACCTCAACATCCTCAAGATCACGCCTTTCTTGTTTCTTCGTTTCTCACGTTATCGCTCTCTAATAGCTCGCGTTGCTCCTGACTGCAGAGTTCGTTTGTAAGCTGCGTCTTTCTCTGCAGTAGCTTGGCGGCACTCCACGTCATACCAAGGGTTCGTCACAGATCTGGTGTACATGTCCAAATCGGTCGATGCATGACTTCCGTCGATCAGAACATGATCAATTTGATTGAGTGTCTTTTGATCGGGACTGCGCAAAGTAATCTTGTGTATGTCTCGGTGTGGAAATCTGGTGCTACTGAGTACCTTGTTTCGACCTGCGGCGAAATCTATTAGCCTCTCTCCATTGCTGGAGGTAGCGTCGTGAAGGCTAAATTTTCCGACTGTTCGGCCACAGAATCCTTCCTTCCAAATTTTGGCGTTGAAATCGCCAAGCACGATTTTTACATGGTGGTTGGGGCAGCGCTCGTAGAGACGTTCGAAACGCTCGTAAAATTCAGCTTTGGCCGCATCGTCTGCGACTTCCGTCGGGCCGACAAGAACTCGTAATTTCCTACTAACTACTAAATTTGTCGAGGACATCAACCAGCTGGATATCTGCACCAGCCCTGTGGAGGGACAGGACATTCCAGGTGCATATCCGTAAATCATGGTCCTTAAAACGTTTGCGGGAGTCGTCATCATTGGTGGATTTTATCCGAGGCTTCCTTTTTGTCCTCACTGATACGTTTTTTAAAGGTGGCAGGAACCAAACCCAGCGCACCAACCCCTAATTAAGGGGAGTGTTTGCTTTCTCACAATTTGCTCACCACGGAGATTCCGTGGCATACCCAGGGGATACGTGTCCTAGCGGACGTTTGTGAGCTGCTTGAGCCGTTTGCCAAAGAATTTTAATTTGACCGCTCCCAAGAGAAACGGCCAAAGAACTTTCCACTTCTGCAAACGACCCCATTAGTAAATTTAAATTGCATCATTCGTAGGTAATACATTTATAATGCCTAAACGCTCTTTTATTATAATCACCATTTTCTGTTACTATATAACTATTATTATACTTAAATATTTATCTTTTAAAATTTCAATAACACATTCACGAATATTATCACTACTCTTGATTAGCTCACGGTTAGCTAAGACATTGACATTTAACTCAAGGTGTTTTCCTATATAATGGAGCTGTCAATGTAAACTTAGTGTCTAGTACTCATTTTTTCACATGTCTGTAGTGTATGCTATCGATTGATCGGTCAGTTCGCCTCGCATTTGGTTTTTCATTATGTCGTACTAGGTAGGTATAATGACACTAGTTAGAGTTTTTCATGATTTCATACCTCTATAATTCGAGATATGAGATCTAATGCCTTTCTTGTGTAATGGATTAATAAAGGATTCTTTCCAAAGATTCGGAAATTTGCTTTGTTTTATTGATAGCTTAAGAAAAAGTTAAAGAAGCATATGGTTTTAGTATGCAAAAAGGAACATTATCAGGACCAGTCAGAAATAAAAATTTAATAAATTTAAGACATGTTAACACATTAGACATGCAAATTACAAGAGATAATATAAAGTCATAAGATTGGACACTATAAGGTTAAGATGCAGTAGAGCCAGAATAGAAGTTAGTATAGGTTGATTGAAATATAGTAACAATCATATCCGATATCTCAGAATCCGAGGATGCTGCCCTACTATCATGACAAAATTTGAAGGGTACGCTTAATATTGAAAAAGCTGAAAATGCTCTTGCGAATATTACGCACTACTGATTACTTAATGAGTTAAAATCGAGGATTAAAACTGAAATGTATCTCGATTTTGGTTTCGGATCGTACCGAAATTTGTGTTTCTATATAAGGCTCTATACCGATGCGTACGATTCTTGGATTTTAGTTCGATCAATATTAAAATTTTTGAAAAAAAAAAATTTATAATTACTATTACTAATGTTCCAAAAACCATATATCAAATAACATAGTGTGAATAGTATTATAATTTTGTTACGGTGTTTGTAACGCATTAAATGAAGCATCGGAGATTTCAAAACCCTTTTCATTACAGTAAATATCAACTTGAAGGTTTCTTATGGACAGAAGCATCATATATTATATTAACCGGCATACCTCGCCTACTTTTAGAGATAGTCCTCATAAACCCAACGGTCTTGGCAGCAATTTGTTTATTGCGTATGAAGAGTATAAATCTGTCACAGCTGCTATTCATATACTTTTCTGTTCATATTCTCGAATAGAGTACACTAATTCAAAATAGAATTTAGCTAAAGCAGTATCTTTTTGACAAATTTGAATTTTACAATGCTCACTTTGAAGTTTAGTCGTTGCAGTTTTAGCTGGTTCGTGAATGCTAACAATTTCATTAATAGTATCCCAGAATTTTCTTTCTAGAAAACATGTGGTATATGCTACCGCAAAGTTGGCACATAAGTCATACACGTTTTTCGCCTGCAGATACTTCAGTGACCAAGCAAGTGGTCACAACGAAACAGGCTCAATCAGCCAGTAACGCTACCTAGGACTCAGTGTCAGAGTGAGAACGTTTGAGGGCCATCCTAATGGAAACGGGCACTGCGACATAAGGTATTGTCTTTTGCACCCTAGCCGGATATGGTTAAGTTAATTTATCTAGGATCTTCTGCGTCTCTTTGAAACGGAGAATGTCTTTAGGCGAGGTGTTTCTGATCTCATCAGATGTAATAAAAGGTTTGTTCATCTGTACAATTCTGAGCCTGGCCAAGGCCGGGCAGTCGCATAGCAGATGTAATCAAGTTTCGTCATTCTCAAGACAAAGTCTGCACTCTGTTTCTGAGTAGAGACCTAGTTTATTTAAGTGATATCTCAGTGGATGATGGCCGGTGAGGTAGCCCAAAAGCATCCTCAGGTCAGATCTATTAAGATATGCGTTGGTTTTGGGGTATATAATACGGGTTAGTAGCTTGGCCTGCCGTAGACCAGGATATTGTATCCAGTACCGGGAGGCAGTGCATTTAAACCGATCTACTATGAAAGATTTTGACTTAGCCCAGCTAAGGCCGCAAAAATGCTCTGGTCCTATGAAAGAAGTTGCGGAACCAGTCCTGGCTAGTTCGTCAGCAATTTCGTTGCCCTCGATTCCCTTATGGCCAGGTACCCAACAAATAGCGACTTTACAGCCGATTGCCAGTTGTTGGAGGATGTCATAACATCGAAGAACCAGTTTCGAGGAGAAGTTCCAAGAGGATAATGGTTTCATAGCCGCTTGGCTATCTGAAAAAATGGTTACATTGGCCCCTTTGGGACTTTTATCCAAAATATGTCGGGCGCAGACCTCGATGGCGTGGACCTCAGATTGAAAAACCGTGGGCCAGCCATCCATGGCAATAGAGATCCTGGTGTTGGGTCAGAAGATACCCGCACCTGTGCCCGTATCGGTAAGCGAACCATCAGTGAACCAATTGATCGTAGATGGTCCAGTACCAGTGCTGCCCCTCTCCCAGTCTGATCGCCTGGGAAGAAGAACTGAGAACCATCTGCCGAAACGCAGTTCCGTGGACAAACAATCTGAAACGTTGCATATTTCGATGCCAGGGATAAGTTTAGGGATACTAGAGTGACCCAGTTCGAGCTGCAAAGAGTAGGACAATCAATTGGTGGCTTCATTATTTCTTATCTAGCATTAGGTATCTGGCAGCTAAAATGGCTTTTGAAAAACTGCTCAAATATTGCCACTCCGCATATTATCGGTATCCGCAGTTTTTTGTTTTGCTTTAAACATTGTGCATAAATACACTATGCATAAGTAAATATTTTCTTAGAATAAAAAGTGTGAACCGAAACTAAACCTGTGTAAATGTTTTGGTTCCGGTACGATTCATTGATTTTATTTGGGGAAAAGTTTTAAAAAAATTTAATATATCGGTTTGAATCGGTTAATTTCGGTTAACGGTTCCGGTTTTACTCCTTGATTGAAAATCATGCTTTGTTGCACTGGTCCAGCGTGCTTTAAACCTGATTAGGAATTTATTGTATAATATATCTATACTCATATTATTAAGAGGTAAAGTTTGTGAGTTTGTGAGGTTGTAGGGGATAATCTCTGGATCTACTAATCCGATGAAAATTACTTTAGCAATAGAAAGTCCCGTTATTTGTGAGTGTCATAGGCTATATATTAACACGAAAAATGAAAAAACTTTTTCGTGGAAGTCCGATTTGCAAAGTAAGTCGGCGAAAAAACGGTCGAACGAAAACGTTTCTTACGAACGCTACCTTAACGATGTTAGATATATGATTAAATTCTAGAGAAAAGTTGTAGAGCTTGATAATGCCTACAAAAAAGTCAGCAACAGCATATGTCTAACTTTTATATTTAAGTCATACAATATATAAAGCAAAGTCGGGTTAGTTACACCAAGAACGGCTTGACCGATTTTAATGATCTCAGATTTGTTGAATCCGTCTCCGCCCCGACTAGCAGAATAACTATTAAAATATGGGAAATATTCACGGAAAAAAATTATAGTGACAGAGAGAAGTTGGTGCCAAAGGAAGGTAGGTAGGGGGAATGGGCAGTGGAAGAGGTGGTAGGGGAAGAGGTGGTAGGGGAAGAGGTGGTAGGGGAAGAGGTGGTAGGGAAAGGGGCAGTGGAAGAAGTGGTATGAGATGTGGTGGTAGGGGAAGAGGTGGTAGGGGAAGAGGTGGTAGGGAAAGGGGCATTGTGGAGGGTCGCCGCGTTCCTCTTAAGATAGAGGGATAAAATGTTCTATTTATGTTAATTCGATTGAAGTGGGCAGGGTAAAGGGGTATTGAGAAGAGGAGGTAAGGGTAGGGGTGGTAGGGGAATGGGGGAAGGGAAAAGCCAGTGTTGGGAAAGGTGTAGAAGGGGAAGAGGGGTAGTGGAATTAGAATGGTAGGTAGGGGAAGTTTGGTAATTAAAGGGGGATGTGGGGGAAGATGGTTAGGGGAATGGGTGGTAGAGTGGTAGGGTAAGACCTCATAGGGAAGGAGGGGTAAAGGTAGGCGAGGCAAAAGGAATGGCATCAGCGCGCTGGGTACTATTTAATATAGAGTGATGAAATGTATACATGTTAATGGGATCGAAGGCAAGGAAAAGCAGTGGACAGTAAAGAGGTAAGAGGCAGTAAGGCGTAAGAGGTGGTTGGAGAAAAGGTGGAAGGGACATGAGAATAGGGCTAGGAGAATTGGAGGTAGAGTAAGGGAAAATATAAAAGGTAGCAGGTGGAGCAGGGTAAGGAGAGGCAAGGGGAAGGGCAGCAACGCGCCGGGTACTAGCTAGCAATATATATAATCCTTATATATAAAAACGTTCCTGAGGGTGAGAAATCCAAGAACTCAAAACTTGGTGGGACAATGGGAAGGAATGACAGGGGTAGGAATGACAGGGGTAGGAATGACAGGGGTAGGAATGTCAGGGGAAGGAGTGGAAGAGGGAAGGACAGAGGCATAAGGAATGTCGTCAACAAATAGAAGGCTGACATCACAGCAATGCAGGTAATGTGATGATTTTTTGGCTCACGGCGCTATGTCCAGCAATTGTGAGGATGACTAGGTGGCAACATTGTTTCAAATGTTTTGTGAATGTGATAACATCTGAGAGAGTATTGTGAATTACAGTGGAGCATGCGCGCAGGCTTGAATTTGACACCTGACAACCCCGGATGCGCAACCAACTTCATGGCTATGGGTCACTTCCGTCTTAAATCTATGGCATTCCTGGTAACTAAATCGTTTTTCTGAAGTAGCAATTAAATCTTACCCTATCTTCGACATCCCTTATCAGGCATAAAACAAAATAAATATTGAAATCTTTATATCACCACACCTACGTGATAGTAAGGAAATTACAATAATTAATTGTGAATAAGTGTGGTAATAACCGAATAAAGTAAGTACACATGGCGGCAGGGAGAAATTGGAAGTTATTATTTTAATTTATTTTGAACAAGGATAACGCGTGTGTGGCTGCAAAACGTCAACAAGGCGGTGAAAGCGGAAAATTTAAATAAATTGAGTAGTGTTTTCATCATCGCAACAATTGAAACGACCAGGTGCCAGTGGCATTCCGGTGCGCGCCGGCGTTGTGTTGAGAGACCTTAGACGGTCAGTGGCGTAAATACGAAAAGAGGCGGCGCAACAATTGCTCATTCACTTCATGCGACAACGTTATTTTATGCACCCTTTTTTGCAACTTAAAGTAGTAACATTAATTAAACGCATTTACGACAGTAGAAGTTGTGCTGCACGTGCGGTTGGCGGACCTGACAGGTCCTTTCGACGAAGACTATCCATGAGTACACAGCTCACTCGTATGCACATAAACCATGTGCCTGGTATACTTGTATAAAAAAATAAACAACTTTTTAGCGCTCAAGAGGAATTAACATCAGCAACAACGTCAGCAACAGGGGTCACTACGAAACAGGCTCGATCACCCAGTAACGCTACCTAAGACTCAGTGTCAGAGCTAGAACGTTTGAGGGCCATCCTAACGGTGTTGTCTTTTGTACCCTAGCCCGGATATGGTTAAGTTAATTTATCTAGGATCTTCTGCGTCTCTTTAGTGAAACGGAGAATGTCCTTAGATGAGGTGTTTCTGATCTCTTCAGATGTAAAAGAAGGTCTGTTCATCTGTACAATTCTGAGCCTGGCCAAGGCCGGGCAATCGCATAGCAGATGTAAACTAGTTTCGTCATCCTCAAGACAAAGTCTTCACTCTGTTTCTGAGGAGAGCCCTAGTTTATTTAAGTGATATCTCAGTGGATGATGGCCGGTGAGGTAGCCCAAAAGCAACCTCAGGTCAGATCTATTAAGTTGTGTGTTTGTTTTAGGGTATATAGGACGGGTTAGGTGCTTGGCCTGCCGTAGACCAGGATATTGTATCCAGTACCGGGAGGCCAGTTGTTGGAGGATGTTACAACATCGAAGAGCCAGTTTCGAGGAGAAGTACAAGAGGATAATGCTTTAATAGGCGCTTGGCTTTTGAAAGAATGGTTATATTGGCCCATTTTATCCAAAAGATGTCGGGGGCAGACCTCAATGGCGTGGACCTGAGATTGAAAAACAATGGGCCAAGCACACATGGCAATAGAGATCCTGGTGTTAGGTCCAAAGACACCCGCACCTGTGCCCGTATTTGTAAGTGAACCATCAGTGAACTAATTGATCATAGATGGTCCAGTACCACGGCTGCCCCCCTCCCAGTCTGATCGACTGGGAAGAAGAACTGAGAAGCGTCTGCCGAAACGCAGTTCCGTGGGCAAACAATCTGAAACTTTGCAGATTTCGATGCCAGGGATAAATTTAAGGATACTAGAGTGACCCAGTTCACATGCTCAGACAGGTAAGCTGTTGCAGTTTGTCGCACTGCCTTATTGCACATGTCTGCAGCAGTTTAGGCCACCATACAAGCGCGGCGTAAGTTACTATAGGTCTCACCAATGAAGTATACATCCACAGGATTATCTTTGGCTCGAGACCCCACTTTCGGCCAAACATAGTTTTGTAGGACCATAAAGCCATTGTTGCTCTGTTGAGGACATTTTTGAGGTGGGAGCTCCAATTCAGTCTTTGTCAAGGGTGACTCCCAAGAATTTTACCTCATCGGAAAGACTCAAAACAGAGCTTTGGATATACACTGGACCCAGACCCAATTTGTACTTCCTTGAGAAGTATACCAAGACCGCTTTTTGTGGGTTAATCCTGAGGCCTTCCTTGGCACACCAGGTGGTCACAGTCCGAGGAGCTAAACACATTATGTGCGAGACCGTATCCGCAAATCTCCCTGAGACCAGGATCGCAAGGTCATCGGCATATCCAATGACGTTGTACCCTTGTGAACTGAGCTCGATTAAGAAAAGCACCTAGCGCTATTTCTTTTGAACGAAAGGTTCTTACGATCGTACTGTTGATTTACCCTTCATATAGGCGAATTGGTGTTCATGAAGGGATTATGAAATGCTGATTGATTACCTAATGTGGTTTTGATTACCACATTAGGTAATCAATCAGCATTTCATAATCCCTTCAATAGTCTTGACAAGGAAGGAGGTAAGTCTAATAGGTCTATAAGATTTACCCTGCTTTGGGATAGAAACGAAGGACACCTTCCTCCATGACCTAGGTATATAACCCAAGTTGAGTCTGGACCTCATGAGAGGTAGAAAAGGGTCGATCAAGACATTTAAGCAGTTCTGAAGCAGAGCCGGAAAGATGCCATCTCCCGCTGGGGAGTTAAATGGCTGAAAGGATATGATCGCCGATCGAACTTTGTCCTTGTCAAGCATGATGCCAGTTAGGCAGCAATTCCGTCTATTTATTATATGTCTATAATGGGTGAGTTCAACGATATTTGTTGAAGTATAGACCCAGGAAAATGTACTTGAAGCAGGTGATCAAGTGTTTCCTGTCTACTATTGGTATGAAGACCGATCTCTTTTTTTAAGAGTCCGATGTCATTGTGCCTGTACTTTGTGATTACCTTGTGGAGACGGACTGCTTCCAGTAGCGTTTGCAAACCATCACAGTACCTTCTCCAGGATTTACGCTTGGACTGACGTATAAGCTTGTTATACTCGGTTAGGAATGACCTATATTCATCCTACCTACCGAATCTTTTCGCACGGTTGAAAAGCTTCCTAACCATTCGTCGCATGACCGCTAACTTTTCAGTCCACCATGGAACCTTCTGTTTTATGCGGACTGGATGTGTAGAAGTGCTTTCGTGGTACGAGCTCAGTAAAATCTCGTTTAGCAGGTCCTCTGCCAGCTACAGCTCACAAGTTGAGCTAATGCTGCGCGGCACTTCGCCAACTTTTGATGCTACGAGCTCGTTGTACGATTGCCAGTTTATTTTCCTAGGAAGGTAGACCTTAGAGAGAATATCAGAGGCTCCTGGAATTTCAAAGCGAATATGTTGGTGGTCTGAGAGAGAAACTTCGTTTGAAACTCGCGAATTCCACACGAAGTTCATAACCCCTCTAATAGTTAGGGTGAGATCTAGAACCTCTAGTCTAACTGCTGTAATAAATGTAGTTTTTCAAACCTATGTTTTCAACTTCGAGCTGGAATCTCATTAAATAATTGAAGAGGTACTCACCTCTGTGGTTGGTGTCATTGCTGCCCCAGGCGATGTGATGTGCATTAGCATCACAGCCAACAATGATCTGCCTGTTGTGGGTGCGACAGTGCTCCACTAGCCGCTGCACCTCAAGTGGTGGTATAGTAGGCTGAGGACAGGACAATTTCCTGGGAGCCTACTCCTGTGGAAATATCCACTAACACAGCTGTTAAATCTCTGGAAATAAAGTTTGTTAGTGGAAAGGAATTGATCTTTTTATCAATTAGAATAGCCGTACGGGGCAGTTCTGCAGAGTGGTCGTAGATTAACTTACCAGTTTTGCAATTAAGTCCACGGAATTTGCTACACACCACCCAAGGCTCTTGAATGAGAGCCAGGGTGGTCTCCCTCTCGGCGAAGAGAATGCACACTGTGGCCTTTGCCCCTATGGCGTGGTGCAGGTTCGCCTGGAGCACCCTTATGGTGCTCATTTGTTGTCTCCGATGTTTTTCCGGACAAGGCTCTCCTTCTTGCCCACTCGTGACCCATTTTCCCGAGTCCCTCTAGGTGAGGGAGCCTGTTTAGGCGTCACTTTCCTCGTTGGTCCAGATGCCGATGAGGACTTAGCTGTTGGCTGCTTGGTCAGTCTTTTGGAAGGTCCTTCCACCTTCCGCGAAACCTGTTTAGCAGGTGTACCTAATGCCCTCACGATGGCATCCGTACTAGCCCCATCGCCGGCAGCTTCCCTACTAGTGGAAGACTGGGGTTCCGATGTTGGCGACTGCACAACCGGTTGCTGTGGGTTCGAATTCTGCTGTGCCGGCTCGGATGGGCCCACATGGCCGAGGCTGTTTCCTTTTATGTTCAGCTTAATGTGGCTGAACCTATAGGCGATAATACCTTTTAAGGTATTTAGGGCCGCATATGCCTCGTCATCTACTGATATAAGCAGATGTAGTTGCGGGCCCTGTACACTACGCTGTACCACAAGCCACAGATCGGTTGAAATTTTGGGCCCCAATGCTCGTCAGAACCTTCTCATTTGAGAAGTACACTATGGGGAAACTCATTTTCCTCCAATAGTTTTAAGTTAAAGTTCACCTTTGCCCTAATATGACTGAGGTTACCTTAAACCCATGTTGCCGTCTTATTTTTCGAACAGACGAGAAGCCAGCTCGTACGGGGAATACACTGTCGAATTCTGGCGAACGTTCGATTGTGACATCGATAATTACCGCTTGCAGTAGAGCATATGGCAGTAGAGCATATGGTAAGAGGACTATTTTTAATGTCAGCCGAAAAGAATTGGTGATTGCTTCCTTGAAATTGAATAAACACAACTACATTGTGATTACCACACTAGTGGAAGCTCACACTGTTGGATTTTATCCAACCTTGAACGGAATTTTTTTATTCCTCGCCATCCAAAAAAAATCCCAAGTAAATCACTCAATAATAAACCAAATACCAACAACAATACTATTTCGTGGTCTGAGCAGTGCGCGTCCCCAATGACGCCACTCTCGCCAATGCCTCAACCAACAACAACAGCTACAGTTATCCAGTCAAATTTTCATCGTACTCCTCATCGTCTCTTTCGTCAACATCGCTTCCAACAACATCAACCACAACTTCGTTCTATTCATCGCTACACCCACAAGCATCACTCGCTCTATCTTCGCCACTCATCTTATCGTCTCTTTCATCAACGTTATCTCCGTCAACGCCACTCGCTTCTACTACGTTCCAGACAACGCCGATCTGCACAGCAGCGATACCAACAACATCGTTCTCTTCATCACTACTACCAAAAGCATCTCTTAATTCATCTTCGCTCGCGCCAATTTCATACCCAGCAGCATCACTCTCTTCAACTTTGCTCTCTTCAGTTTCGCTCCCGTCAACAACATCATTATCACCTACATCGCATGCATATTTTAACTTTACGCACACAACAACAACATCAACTGTCACGACAACAAATGCAAGTACTTCATTTGTAACTAAATTTTTAAATGCTACCCGGACAACAACAGCAATAAATGTACCTAAGATATCAGTAATAACAGACACAAACGTAAAACATACTAAACAAAAGAAAAGGAACAGAACACCAACTAAATCAACGGGTATGACAGACTTAAAGAAACGGAAACAAAAAAATTAAAGTACCCTCAATTACTGGCTTGCAACACCATCTACGAACCGATATGCCCCATTAGCTATTGAAGATGAAAAAGGGGCAGTAGATAAGCCAACCATAAATATCGAAACTCTGGTTCAAAAACCAAACAAGCCCCCACCTATTTATGTGCAGGATATTGAGCAAATAAAAGCTCTTAATAGCGCTCTATCAGATATCGCCAACAAAGACTTTATTTTAAAAACACTAACTAACAACGAAGTTAGAATTCAGACGACTGATTCGATTCATTATACCGCGACAATGCAGCGTTCTAAAAATACGAAATATTATACGTTTAAGCCCAAAGAAGAAAGAGGATTTAGAATAATTTTAAGTCACCTACACCATTCATTTGATATTACCGAAATAAAAGAAGAACTGTAAGAATTAAGGCATGACGCAATAAACATTTACAATATACAACAAAAATACTCAAAAAAGCCTCTACCGCTATTCTTAATAGAACTTAAAACTAGCCCGAATAACAAAGACATTTATAACATAACGACATTACTCAATACTAAAGTGCAATTCGAAGCACACGGCCACAATCAATCGACGAATCTAGAAATAGAAGATAACAAAGGACTTTTTACAATAACAGCAATATACTGCCCTCCTCGACATTCAATATCAACAGCACAATACATCGAATTCTTTAAAAAATCTTGGACCTAGATTTCTAGTAGCTGGGGCTCGAGATTGACAAATACTATTCCAATCAATACTACTCCAATCAACAAAACTTATTAAGTGCAATACATAAAATAAAAGGAACTCACTTAAGCACCGGTGAGCCTACATACTGGCCGACAGACTTGACAAAAACTCCTGACCTAATAGATTTTTGTATTTTGAAAAACATGAACCTACTTGACTTTGAAATTATATCTTGCTTTGAATTGTCTTCTGACCATTCTCCAATTCAAATTGACTATAGCTGTGCAATACATAAACATCATATATAAATTAAAATATACAACAAAAGGACTGACTGGGACTTTCTCTTATAGCAAATGTGCAACTTAAGAATGCTGTCGACATTGAAAAATCAATAATCCATTTTAATGATATAATTCAAGAAGCATGCCACAAATCAACACCAGATCTTAAGAAAAAAATTGACACATACTACATACCACATGCTATAGGAAAAAAAATTGACATTAAAAGAAAACTGAGACAGATTTGGCAAAGGACCAGAGCGCTTGACGATAAAAAGAAACTTAATAAAGCAATCAAAGTCAAATATTCCAATCAACAAATTACAAAATAGTTAAAAAACTTAACACCTAAATCTGACAGTAATTACACATTATGGAAAGCAACCAAACACATAACAAACAGAACTATACACCAGCCCCCACTGAAAAAACCAAATGGGACTTGGACAAAAACTAATAAAGACAAAGCAGACATTTTAGCAAACTACTTTGAAGACAATTTTACAAATGACCGGGCTAATAGAAATAACAGGCAACATACTAGTATGAATAGATGTCCTTGGTAAAAAAATGCCTAACTTTGATTGAAATTGTTAGCTGTATTGAAAAACGATTAAAACGCAAAAAATCCCCGGGATATGATCAAATAGATGGTCAAATTTTAAGAGAGCTTCCTCAAATCTTACTGACTTATATAAGAAATCTATTTAATGCAATACTTGGGTTACAGCACTTTCCATCTATATGCAAAATAGCAGAAATTATTGCTATTCCTAAACCTGGGAAAGATCCGACTAAAAGTTCGTCGTACAGACCTATTAGCCTTCTACCGACGTTATCAAATTTTCGAAAAACTTTTATATGACCGAATTCAACCCATACTGCACCAAAACAATGTTATACCTGACCACCAATTTGGCTTCCGACATAAGCATTCCACAATCCAACAAACGCACAGAGTGACACATAAAATACTTAAAGATCTTGACGAAAAAAAATTCTGTATAGGTGTTTTTCTTGACGTAGAAAAGGCATTTGACAAAGTCTGGCAAGACGGCTTACTTTCTAAGCTAAATAGTATGCTCCCAATTAAATTCTATAATATTCTACTTAGCTACATAACTGGTCGATATTTTTATGTTAAAAACAAAGATGCATGCTCTTCACTTAGACACATACGAGCTGGAATACCACAGGGTAGTGTGCTTGGACCATTATTATACACATTGTATACAGCTGACATCCCAACTCTAATGACAGTTCAGCAATGGTAGCTACTTTTGCTGATGATACGATATTAATGTACGCTCACAAAAACATGACTACAGCAACAACCAAACTACAAGACATTCTTGACGACACAGCAAGATGGTTTGACAAATGGCATATTAAAATTAATGAACAAAAGATGCGGGTAATATACACGACAAACACAAACTTTCTACCAGTCCACTTAAAACTAAGTAGATTGGACATTCCCATTGTCAATGTAGCAAAGTACCTTGGTATGTACTTGGACAATAAGTTAACCTGGAAATACCATACTAAGAAAAAGAAAGAACACATTCAATTAAGATATAAACAATTATATTCGCTACTAAATAAACACTCGAAATTATCAATTAGTAACAAATGATTTATAAGGCTATTTTGAAACCGATATGGACTTATGGGGTCCAATTATGGGGCACGTCTAAGAAATCCAATCGGAACATAATTCAAACTCAACAATCAAAAATTTCGAGAGCAATAGTTAACGCCGATTGGTTTATAACCAATAATGACATCCATCGAGATTTAGGAATACCCTTAGTAGACGATGAAATCAAAACTATAATTAGAAATTACCTTAATAAATTAACAAGACACACTAACAACCAAGTAAACGAACTGCCTTTACATGAATTGACAAGAACAAGACGACTTAAAAGAACACTGCCAACAGACCTTATCTAAAATAAAATATTTTATTAAATATTTTCTGCATTCTATTGTAATATAAATATAATGTAATAAAATTGTAAATAAACTTTATAGTTCTTAATATAATTTATTAATACTTAATATTGCAAATGAAATGAAAGAATGATGTTCATTATACCATTCATATCCCATTGTCCATTGTCCAAATATGTATTAAATGTCTCTTTATAAATAGACAGATGTATGTAACCAATTGGGAAATAAAAAAAAAAAAAATATCAAATGTTTTTCTTTTCAAGTATTTGCACCTGATGGGTTATTATAGGTGATGGACATTAGTTTCAGAATTGGTTTACAGAGCTTATCTAAAACAATCAGAGTCAAATTCTATTTTGGGGTTCTGGGTGACTGGAATTTTGGAGAGGTTATTTGATATTTCGAGAGTAGTTTTAAGGAATGATCGGACTTCTAGTAACTCTAAGGGAAGAGGTAAATCGCGCAATGGTGGTGGTAACCAAAATACAAACGTAGGACACAGAACAGCTTCAGGATATGATCAACCGGAGCATAGAACAGTCTAGGAATAGAATTGAAAACAGTTTGTTGGAAGTTCTTAACCATTCAGTTCAAAGTGGCGTTGAGGATGCTATCGCTAAAATTATAATTCAAGAATATTCATTGCGTCAAATTACAAACAATGCTGCGTTACAACCTAATACAACAAATAACTCTAATAATCAAGTAAATTTATTGGACTTGTCGGTCAATAACATACCGCGGGATTTGCTTCCGGACAGTTTATCGAATTCGGCAGTGTCAAAGATTATTTCTAGTTGGAAATTACGTCTAACAGTATGACAATTAGAGAATTCATTTATCGTGTTAATGCTCTAACTCTTACTACGTTAAATAGTGATACAAATGCAATATGTCAACATGCTCACACTTTATTCGAAGATAAAGCTTTGAATTAGTACTGGCGATATCATCGGCAGACCAGAGAACAAAGACGAGTACTGGATTGGACAGATAATTGCACTGAACTGAAAATGAATTTTAAAGATTTTCGGCAGATTTTGATTTTATGGAGGATTTAATGCACGAAAAAAGAAGCAAGGCGAATCTTTTGAAACTGCGTGAACCTTTATCGGAATACGAACTCATTAGCATTGTCACTCGTAGTCTTCAATCCGATTTACGTTACGGATTATTACACTTGGAAATTTCAACTATGAGTGTACTTCGCAAAGCTTGTCGAAGACATGAAAACCAAAAAAAAACCAAAAAAAAACCAACACTTATAATTTCATTGCCGCTTACCGCCTCCGTTATGCTCTCTCGGATGTCCAAATTCACCGCTGCTCTGTCGCTACTCTGCTGTCATCGTCGCCTTGTGTTCCCGCGATCGTTGTTTCTCTTCACCACCCTGCTGTCGTTATTGCCTTGCGTCGTGCTTGATATCGTAGCAGCTTTCGTCTGCTGCCGTCGTTGACTTGTGTTGCGCCTGAGTATGGTCACTGCTTCGTATTTCCTACGGTTGTGGCTGTGTCAGGTGTCCGCTTCGTTGTGCTCGCTTCCGTGGCTGAGGCCAAAGTGAATTTTACCTCCTGCTATCTCTATATTTCAGCTTCCGCTGTCTATTACTTGATTATCTATTATGATTTCTTTGTCTCTCTTGTCCCTTAGTTATTAGCGCAATAGATAGCAGTTATCGATTGCACACTTTTTGTCGTACTGCCCACAATGTAGCAAAACTTTAAACCGGCAGGTGGATGCCTACAACAACATAAGACATCCCCGCATGAAGTTCAACCATCGGATTACTATGGACCAAGGACAATTCGAGGACGACTTTCATACAAAAGCAATAACTATATTAAAACGTACTGATAGTCTCATTTCTAACTCTATTCCTGAATTACGTCCTTTAGCACCATTTCATGAACGAATTCAAAAATATTGTAAGGCGAATGATAGAATTTTTAAATGCACCAGGTCAGCAATGCGGATGAGAGATATTTGGGCAAATATTAAAGAAGAACATTTAGTATCGGCATTAACTCTAAAACCCAACAATTTACGGCCTTATGCAACAGTTAAGCTATCAAGGAATCATTATTTAGGTTTGCTAGATTCAAGGGCTTCAGCTAAATCTGGATCAGATTCACCTAAAAATATTATTTCTCAAAATGTATCATTGAAGCGAATCAATTTTCATTTCCGCACGGCGGATGGAGCTATACATACAGTACAAGGTTCAGAGATTCTTAATGTCACATATAAGTCCTGTACATAGGCTATGGAATTTTATGTGATACCATCTCTCAATATCGCTCCTCAAATTATTTCTGAACTTCAGACAGATAGCTTCCCTGAGAATACAATATCTTTATCTATTGAGCAACAGATTCAACTACGGTCCACTATTCACAGCTTTCCAAGTTTTGAGTTAAATGGACTCGGTAAGGCGCAACTCATAGAACATGTCATTGAAATGAATTCACGTGACCTTCACTGTTCCGAATAGATCCCTATATCAGTTCGAGGTAATACCGTTCGGTCTCTGCAATACACTCCAGTCTATGTGTAGGTTAATGGATAATGTCATCAGATACAATTTAAAGAACCAGGTTTTTGTGTATTTAGATGATCTTAGGATCATGTCAGAAACGTTTGAAAAACATGTAGCACTTTTGCAGGAGGCGGGGCTTACGATAAACATTAGTAAGAATAACGTTTATTTACGGGAAGTAAAGTATTTGGATACATTGTCGGGGATGGTACACTAAAGACTGATCCCGAGAAAATTTCTGCAATTCTTGATTTTCCGGAGCAGAAATCTATGCGACAAATGCGACGTTTTGTAGGAATGACGGGCTGGTAGCGAAGATTCATCTAGAATTTCGCTGGCGTTACTTGTCAGCTTACCGAGCTAACGAAAACAAAGACATTTCAATGGCACGCAGAAATCATTCGACGTTATAAAAGGAAACTTGGCCACAGTGCCGATTCTTGCTAACCGGGATTTTAGTGAGGAGTTTTTTTTGCTTTACGATGCAAGCAAATATGGTACAGATGCAGTACAAGCTCAACTAGACGATAACGGGTTTGAAGCTCCTATAGCATTTATGTCTCGTAAATATAAGAAAGCACAGAGGAACTATTATGTGATGGAGCAAGAATGTTTGGCTGCGGTATTAGCTGTGAAGAAATTTGGGGCATGCATTGGAGGCCAAAAGTTTACAATCATTTCGGATCATGCCAGTTTACGGTGGTTGATGAATCAAACTGATTTGAGTGGAAAGTTGGCTCGGTGGGCTTTGAAGTTACAAGCCTTTGACTTCACCATGAAACACCGTAACGGCTCGGCTCATACGGTACCTGATGCACTCTCGAGAATTCATTCGAAAAACTTGGATTACATGGAGATATTAGAATTGGATTATTCATCTCTAATTGTCTTGGAGTCTTCAGCATTTGTGGACGAAGAGTATACCCAATTTAAAGGAAAACTGGAAAAATCGCCTGAAATGTTTCCAGATTTTAAAGTTTGTGACAAATTAATTTGTCATCGCACAAACTTTTTTGTAGGAGAACCAGTGAAAAATGACTTGTGCTGAAAACTACCGATACCAACCAATTTACGAAGAGATGTAATTAAAAACACACACGATGGCGCCACCAATGCACATGGAGGTGTGGGAAAAACGTTAGAAAAGATCAGACGATATTTCTGTTGGCGGGGATTATATAAAATGGTGCACGAAACACCCAACAAAAGTTCTAAAACCAACCATGGGGTAAACGTGGCCAGTACAACATATTTTCCAACGGTTATACATTGATTTAATAGGACCTTTTCCAACATCCAAACGAGGTTACATGGGGTTACTGGTGGAGTTGGATCATCTGTCAAAATTATGCTTCTTGTTTCCATTAAGAAGATTTACGACGACGCCAATAATAGAGCTTATCAAGGTGCATTCTCCTCAAAGTAACGCCTCGCAACGCGTAAACCGCTCCATAAACGCTGCACTGAGGGCTTACATAAGCCAAGACCAGAAAGAATGGGTTTTACATTTGAGCAGTATAAATAACGTACTTCGCAGCGCTATTCATCAGGCGACAGGGCACAGTCCGTATTGCGTGGTATTTGGACAACACATGTTAAAAGACGGGTCCACGTATGAGCTATTGAAAAACCTCGGTATGGTAAATGAGGGCACGGAGAAATCAAATGTGCTTAGGCATGACCTACTATCCATGATTAAAGACCAAGTAAAGATGAATTTAACACGATCATTTGAGCAAACCGAAGAACACTACAACTTTACGACACCTGTTGCCAGAAGTGGTTTGCTAACTACGGCATCTGTTACCAGAAGTGCTCTTCTAACTACAACACCTGTTGCCAGATGTGTCTTGCTAACTACGTCACCTGTTACCAGAAGTGCTGTTCTAACTACTATATTGTACTTTTGTTTGCTTTTTTATATTTTTTATAGTATAATGTTATATATCTTTAAATTCTATTTTCGAAAACCAAAATGAAATTTAAAATTTTTTTGTAATGAATAAATTTTAAGCTGAATTTGAAGTGAGCTGATCCGTCTCTGGGTGAGGTATGGTTGGTGATTAGTAAAAAAAGAGAGTGCTAACATCTTTCTCTCTATAATTCCTGGCTGTCGTTGCTAACCTTTTGAAGTTTATTTGGATGATTGGTGGATTTTGACTTTTTCTAGGATTTGATTTTTAATTGGAAATCTTAACACCACTGTAGTGCAATTAAGTTAGCAAGAACCCACCCAATTGCCGGAGAGCTGGTCCGTTAATCATGCACACAGCTAACTTAATGACACTCTTCTTGAAGTGGTCCATTACAGATTAAAAATGGTGTCCAACGTGGTGCGCGACCGAAGCATTTAGAAGCTTTTAGGTATTTTGGTTCATCCCACACATATTCAAAATTTTCATCTTGGTTACATACAATTGTGTGCTTGTAGTGAGTGACGGAATTTGGTTTTCAAGTGATACTGTTTTGAACTACTGGCTTTCTGGGAGCATAGTCAATTGACAATTTGTAACATAAGGTACCACGTTTGTACATTATTAAATAATTATCAATCGTGGGAAGGCAGGTGTATTCTTTTGAATATCAAATGTTTTTCTTTTCAAGTATTTGCAGCTGATGGGTTATTATAGGTGATGGAAATTAGTTTTAGAATTGGTTTTCAGACACAGTCAGGACTCAAAATGCAGTACGTACACCATGTCAGCATAAATTTCATCAAGCTTGTATTACACCATTCTTGCTGACAGGTGAATATTGTCCTGTTTGTAAACAACCATGTGTGGCAGAAGTATTACAGGTTTTATGTGAGGACACCTATGAAGCATGGGGTGGTGAAGTAATTAAAGGCGCATTTTCGAAGCATAAAACAGCAGAGGTTGAAAGACCAGCCACGAAATCGGTGACTGGAAATTCGGCGAGTTTATCTGATAATTCGAAAATAGGTTTTGAGAATGATCGGACTTCTAGTAACTCTAAGGGAAGAGGTAGATCGCATAATGGTGGTGGTAACTGAAATACAAACCTAGGACATAGAACGCTTCAGGATATGATCGACAGGAGCATAGAATAGTCTAGGGATAGAATTGAAAACAATTTGTTGGAAGTACTTAACCATTCAGTGCAAAGTGGCGTTGAGGATGCTATGGCTAAAAGGATAATGCAAGGAAATTCATCGCGTCAAACTACAAACAATGCTGCGTTACAACCTAATACAACAAATAACGCTACTAATCAAGTAAATTTATTGGACATGTCGGTCAATCGTAATAACATACCGCGAGACTTGCGTCCGGACATTTACTGTCGCGTCCAACAGTATGACAGTTGGAGAATTCATTTATCGAGTTAACGCTCTAACTCCTACGTTAAATAGTGATACGGAAACATTATGTCAACATGCTCACACTTTATTCGAAGATAAAGCTTGGAATTGGCACTGTAGGTATCATCGGCAGAGCAGAGAACAAGGACGAGTACTGGATTGGATAGATAATTGCACTGAACTGAAAACGAATTTTAAGGATTTTCGGTCAGATTTTGATTTTATGGAAGATTTACGTGTACGAAAACAGAAGCAAGGCGAATCTTTTGAAACGTTTTTAGAGAGCATAATGGCTAATAGCAGATAGACTGCAGAACCTTTATCGGAATATGAACTTATTAGCATTGTCTCTCGTAGTCTTCAATCCGATTTACGTTACGGATTATTACACTTGGAAATTTCAACAATGAGTGAAATTCGCAATGCTTTTCGAAGACATGAAAACTTTTATGCACAGCTTGAACCTAAAAAAGACATCTATAAACAAAAATTTAATTTTGGCCGACGACAACTTGCGGAACTGGAATCTGAACAAGTGGAGAAAGTGGAAGATATTTCAGCTATTGGTTTTAATCTATTTAAGCCAAAAGTGCAATTGATCTGCCGGAATTGTGATGATACACTTATAAATTTTGTATCAAACGCAGACGTATATTTTGGTACGGGTGTGGTTTACTCGCATATTTTTTGTCTTACTGCCCAAAATGGAGCAAAACTTTAAAACGGCAGGTATGATGCCTACAACAACATAAGACAACCCCGCATGAACAACAACTATCGGATCAGCATGGACAGTCAGACCCACGACAATTCGAGGACGACTTTCATACAAAACCAATAACTTTATTCAAACGTACTGATAGTCTCATTTCTAATTCTATTCCATTTCATGAACGAATTCAAAAATATTGTAAGGCGAGTGATAGAATTTTTAAATGCACCAGGTCAGCAATGCGAATGAGAGATATTTGGGCAAATATTAAACAAAAACTTTTATTATCGGCATTAACTTTAAAACTCAACGACTCACGACCTTATGCTTAGGTTTGCTAGATTCAAGGGCTTCAGCTTGTGGTATTCGGGCAGATTTAGCTAAAAATATTATTTCTCAAAATGTATCAATGATGCGAATCAATTTTCTTTTTCGCACGGCGGATGGAACTATACAGACAGTACAAGGTTCAGTGATTCTTAATGTCACATATAAGTCCTGTACATAGGCTATGGAATTTTATGTGATACCATCTCTCAATATCGCTCCTCAAATTATATCTGAACTTCAGATAGATAGCTTCCCTGAGAATACAATATCTTTATCTATTGAGCAACAGATTCAGCTACTATTAACAGTTTTCCAAGTTTTGACTTAAATGGACTCGGTAAGACGCAACATGTCATTGACGTTGGTGATGCGGCTCCGATAAAAAAGAGACATTACCCTATCTCTCCCCCAATTGAGAAATTGGTTGGTGAGGAGATAGATTGCTATATGTACGAGTTCATGGTCATCACCGATTGTCCTAGTGAGAAAGCCTGGCAAGGTACGACTTTGCGTGTACACTGGTAGAATGAACAGTGTGACGAAAAAGGAAGCTTATCCTTTGCCGCACATTGACGGGATCTTAGATGGGCTACCGCGCGCTGAGTTTATTATAAGCTTGGATTTAAAGATGCTTTCTGGCAAATTCCACTTGAAATGAATTCGCGTAAAAAAACGGCTTTCACTGTTCCGAATAAATAAAATATCAATTCAAGGTAATGCCGTTCGGTCTCTGCTATACACCCTAATCCACGTGTAGGTTAATGGATGGAGTCATCCCATACAATTTAAAGAACCAAGTTTTTGTGTATTAAGATGATCTTTTGATCATATCAGAAATGCTTTGAAAAGCACATAGAACTTTTGCCTGAGGTAGCATTTCATTTCAGGAAGGCGGTGCTTACGATAAACATTAGTAAGAGTAAGTTTTGTTTATGGGAAGTAAAGTATTTGGATATATTGTCGGAGATGGTGCACTAAAGACTGATCCCAAGAAAATTTCTGCGATTCTTGATTTTCCGGAGCAGAAATCTATGCGACAATTGCGACGTTTTCTAAAAATGACGGACTGGTGGCAAAGATTCATCTCGAAATTCGCTGACGTTACTTGTCCGCCTACCGAGCTAACGAAAACAAAGACATTTCAATGAAACGCAGAAGTTCAAAAATCATACGAGGCCATAAAAGGAAAATTGACGACAGCGCCGATTCTTGCTAAGCCGGATTTTAATAAGAAGTTTAGAAGGAGATCAAGTTTGATCAGATGGAGCAGTACATTTAATGCGTCCGTCGGTGTGGCACGTAGCGCTCCACTGACACAAAGTTCAGCACTCCTTTGCACCGTATGCATTTGCTTAAGGGTAGAAGCCTTTTCTAGTGCTGGCCACCATACAAAGTACTGCAGTATATATCTATCCAATGAACGATAGATGGAGAGAAACCCCACCTTCTTCCATTAGCTTTTTTGCACGCAAAGAGTGCTATGTTTGCCTTCTTGGTACGCTCTTCCGTGTTTTTGTTCCAATTGAGCTTTTTGTCCAGGATCACTCCCAGATATTTTGCATATTCGCTGATAGTAAGACTAATATTGTTGAGTTTGGGTAAAGTCAATTTAGGAGTCTTATATTTCCTTGAAAAGAGCACTAGTTCGGGTTCACACCTAGGCCGCAGCCAGTATCCCATTTTGAAAGTACCGCAAGTGCAGATTCCATTAGATTACACAGCGTTTGTGGGAATTTTCCCCTAATTAACACCACTACCACTCATCCGCGTACGCTATTACCTTATAGCCAGCCTCCTCCATGAGTTTTAGGAGCTGGTTTACCACTATCACCCACAGAAGTGGTGAGAGTACACCCCCTTGTGAGGTTTCTCTACTGACAAATCTTCTGGCCAATGTCCCTCCTAGTTGCGAATTCACAGCTCTGCTGATTAGCATTTTGTGAATAAGAGCAACCTGGTGATAGCGACTGGGAGAACGTTATTGAAAGCACCCTCTATATCTAAGAATGCAGCTAAAGCAAATTCCTTTTGCTTTATCGACTTCTTATGTACCAGTTGTGCAAGGCAGTTTCTTTTGATTTGCCTTTACTATACGCATGTCGAGCATAGGAAAGAAGCAAGTGATTGACTGTGCTTCTTATATGAGCGTCCAAGAGCCTCTCTAAAGTTTTTAGTATAAAAGACGCTAGAATAATTGGCCAGAAGGCCTTGGGTACGGCGTGAGAGTCTTTACCTGCCTTTGGTATAAAAACTACTTTGACTTTCTTCCAATTTGATGGAATATGATTAAGGCTGAGACAGCTATTAAAAATTATGTATAGCCAAGGTAAACCCATGATGCACGTTTAGCCTTTCTTAAATTTTTCTTGTATGCGTTCCATGAGGCATCTTGGTCTAATTATTTTGCTGATTAAAAAGCTTCCTACAACCTTTTTTCAGATCCTAAAGATCTTTCGACCACCATGGGTTTTTGTGTGTAACTCTCATCCTGGCTTTAGGGCAAGCCTTCTTTAATGCCATCGAGCAGTTATTTTTGATAACCTCGACCAGTTTTTCTAATTGCTCTACATTTCTAGGTTCATAGGGTGGTTTAGGCCTTAGGATTCTTTTCAGTGTATTTGTCTTTCGTAGGTTTGTCTTTCTTAGGTTAATGATTCTTTCAGGTTTGGGAGACTTTTGCGACAAACAGTATAATATATATCTGTGGTCCGAAAAAGAATGATCAACCAAAACTTTCCATGAAATAATTTTGTCAATAAGGTTATCAGATATCAAAGTGATATCTAAAACCTCTACGGTTCTTAATAATAAAAGTAGGGTTATTACCTTAATTGCGTATATATAGGTTTGTGGGTAGCAAATAGTCATAAAGTAACTCACCTCGCTCGTTGGTGTTTGTACTTCCCCTTTGTGTATGGTGGGCATTCGAATCACCTCCTAAGATGATTCTATAGTTTTGCATCTTGCTCTCCTTAATCATTTCCTGCATTTGTGTCGGAGGTACAGGTTCTGGATTTTATGCCCCCTATCTCAAGGCAGATTGTTGTAAGATCTCCTCTACTGAATTTTGGGAGAATTGGTGTAATGTAGGGTATACATATTATTTATATTGAAGCCACATATCCGTTCACCATGGATCCATGGTTCTTGAATAAGGGCAATGTCAACTTCGCCTTTTGTGAGACGAAGTGAAAGTGCTTTACTATGATGTAGGTTTATTTGGAGGATCTGCATCTCAATCATTCCTTCCCCTCTCCTCCGTCAGGGTTAATTCACCCTCCTCATCTACCTCGCTAAGGAAGATTTGCGCACCTTCGTCATATAAATGACCAATATCTGACCCTAAATCTGACGAGGCGTACCCGCTCTTCTCCTTCTCGGATTCTGGTTCCTCTATTTCCATCCCCTCATCATTAGGGGTTTCCGCCTCCAGGAAAGGCGCCAGGTTCTCCGCCGCTGCAGTATCAGTCTTGTAGACTTTCAGTTGCACTTTGTCGAACCCGTAGCTTATCCTGCCTCCACACTTTGCGAGCGGTTCTAGACTTTCCTTATTAAGGAGGATAAGTACTTGTGTATTCGCCCTCTGAGTACTTTCTTCCAACCTGACCACCTTCCAATTGTGTGTTGGGAGGTTTGCGTTACAAATCCTTAATTGCTGTAACATTTTCTCAGGATCGGAAGATTCAGATGGAATCCATCTCTCGCCCTCGGGCGGGAAGGAATATCTTTTCCTTCCATCGCCTCCAATTTTGCGCCGGGATATACCTCTCCCACCTTTGTCACTGCGGCCTTGTATAGGTCTGCCGACCGCTCATCGTCACACGCGATGATTTTTATATTCCCTTGGTACCATCCTGCATCCGAGCATTTGGTGCCGGGCCTGGGTTTTCCAACATTACGTCTAGCGATACTTTAGATAACGACCTCACGACCCACTTCCATTTGTGTCGCGGGATTCTACTTGCTTCGTCATTTCTGTCTATGACTCCCAAAATTTTATGTTCCTTGATTTGGCCCATGGTGTGCCACTGGTCTTCACTCTCTTGGGTGCTGCTAATTGACCCACCTCCATCTTGTTGACGTTGTTCGTTCCATAGAGCTTAATGTCAAAATCTGGCACCACCGCTTTGGTGGAATCTTATCAAAATCCTCATTAGAGGTTTGATCTTCCTTAATAGGATCAGTAGCATGCGTCTTAAGTATTCGACATGCTTCGCGACGATCAGCCTTGCTTCCTTAATAGGATCAGTAGCATGCGTCTTAAGTATTCGACATGCTTCGCGACGATCAGCCTTGCTGGCTTTTTTCGGGTCCGGTCGAATGAAGTTCTTAGCCCGTCCACTAACAATCTTGCCATCCTTGGACAAACCACTAGTTGAGGGACCAATCGTGGCACGCTGGTTGGTAGAACCTCCACTAGTGGAAGCCTTCGGAGGTAAGACGATACCTTTCGGCCTCCCTTCGCTCTTTGAGGAGTTAGAGCTCAGTAGTGCTGTAGCTCTTATTTGCATGTCGGTATTTGTAGTACCTTCCGGTTGTTTTTTTTTTTTTTTTTGAGTGCCGGCCTCCCCTTTCTTCGGTGTTGAAAAGTTGCTTCTTTTTATGTTTTTATTTAAGTTTTCCATGTTAAATTCCACGAGTTGCGAAGAAATAAGCGGCCCACCCGGGCAGAGATTCGCAATACCCGGGTAAGGCATTTCTTAGAACAGGCGGTCGCCAATTGCCTGAGCTCTCCGTAAGAGAGTGGAATATTTTTGTTAAGCCTGGGCCACCAGCCAGACTGCCTTCGGCACGGGTCGAGACACACCTTAGCCCAGCCCAGGGAGTAGGTAGGTAAGGTATGTATGAGACTATGCTTTATCATTCGGTCACATAAGCGCCTCGACAGCCCTGTAATACGTTTGTGATCACAGGACGGCCTCAATAGAGGTCTTTCGCTATCAGCAACCTGCGACCCGACCGCTGGCCTCGGCTTGGCCTCCCAAGAACCCATCTCAACAGTTTCTTGGGATCATCAGTAATGTTATATATCTTTAAATTCTATTTTCGAAAACCAAAATGAAATTTAAAATTTTTTTGTAATGAATAAATTTTAAGCTGAATTTGAAGTGAGCTGATCCGTCTCTGGGTGAGGTATGGTTGGTGATTAGTAAAAAAAGAGAGTGCTAACATCTTTCTCTCTATAATTCCTGGCTGTCGTTGCTAACCTTTTGAAGTTTATTTGGATGATTGGTGGATTTTGACTTTTTCTAGGATTTGATTTTTAATTGGAAATCTTAACACCACTGTAGTGCAATTAAGTTAGCAAGAACCCACCCAATTGCCGGAGAGCTGGTCCGTTAATCATGCACACAGCTAACTTAATGACACTCTTCTTGAAGTGGTCCATTACAGATTAAAAATGGTGTCCAACGTGGTGCGCGACCGAAGCATTTAGAAGATTTTAGGTATTTTGGTTCATCCCACACATATTCAAAATTTTCATCTTGGTTACATACAATTGTGTGCTTGTAGTGAGTGACGGAATTTGGTTTTCAAGTGATACTGTTTTGAACTACTGGCTTTCTGGGAGCATAGTCAATTGACAATTTGTAACATAAGGTACCACGTTTGTACATTATTAAATAATTATCAATCGTGGGAAGGCAGGTGTATTCTTTTGAATATCAAATGTTTTTCTTTTCAAGTATTTGCAGCTGATGGGTTATTATAGGTGATGGAAATTAGTTTTAGAATTGGTTTTCAGACACAGTCAGGACTCAAAATGCAGTACGTACACCATGTCAGCATAAATTTCATCAAGCTTGTATTACACCATTCTTGCTGACAGGTGAATATTGTCCTGTTTGTAAACAACCATGTGTGGCAGAAGTATTACAGGTTTTATGTGAGGACACCTATGAAGCATGGGGTGGTGAAGTAATTAAAGGCGCATTTTCGAAGCATAAAACAGCAGAGGTTGAAAGACCAGCCACGAAATCGGTGACTGGAAATTCCGCGAGTTTATCTGATAATTCGAAAATAGGTTTTGAGAATGATCGGACTTCTAGTAACTCTAAGGGAAGAGGTAGATCGCATAATGGTGGTGGTAACTGAAATACAAACCTAGGACATAGAACGCTTCAGGATATGATCGACAGGAGCATAGAATAGTCTAGGGATAGAATTGAAAACAATTTGTTGGAAGTACTTAACCATTCAGTGCAAAGTGGCGTTGAGGATGCTATGGCTAAAAGGATAATGCAAGGAAATTCATCGCGTCAAACTACAAACAATGCTGCGTTATAACCTAATACAACAAATAACGCTACTAATCAAGTAAATTTATTGGACATGTCGGTCAATCGTAATAACATACCGCGAGACTTGCGTCCGGACATTTACTGTCGCGTCCAACAGTATGACAGTTGGAGAATTCATTTATCGAGTTAACGCTCTAACTCCTACGTTAAATAGTGATACGGAAACATTATGTCAACATGCTCACACTTTATTCGAAGATAAAGCTTGGAATTGGCACTGTAGGTATCATCGGCAGAGCAGAGAACAAGGACGAGTACTGGATTGGATAGATAATTGCACTGAACTGAAAACGAATTTTAAGGATTTTCGGTCAGATTTTGATTTTATGGAAGATTTACGTGTACGAAAACTGAAGCAAGGCGAATCTTTTGAAACGTTTTTAGAGAGCATAATGGCTAATAGCAGATAGACTGCAGAACCTTTATCGGAATATGAACTTATTAGCATTGTCTCTCGTAGTCTTCAATCCGATTTACGTTACGGATTATTACACTTGGAAATTTCAACAATGAGTGAAATTCGCAAAGCTTGTCGAAGACATGAAAACTTTTATGCACAGCTTGAACCTAAAAAAGACAACTATAAACAAAAAATTAATTTTGGCCGACAATAACTTGCGGAACTGGAATCTGAACAAGTGGAAGATATTTCAGCTATTGGTCTTAATCAAATTAAGCCAGAAAGGCAATTGATCTGCTGGAATTGTGATAACGAAGGACACACTTATAAATTTTGTATCAACGCAGACGTATATTTTGCTACGGGTGTGTTTTACTCGTAGTGTGGTTCAATGTAGCAAAACTTTAAACCGGCAGGTGGATGCCTACAACAACATAAGACATCCCCGCATGTACAACAACTATCGGATCAGTATGAACAGTCAGACCAACGACAATTCGAGGACGACTTTTATACTAAACCAATAACTTTATTAAAACGTACTGATAGTCTTATTTCTAATTCTATTCCATTTCATAAACGAATTCAAAAACATTGTAAGGCGAGTGATAGAATTTTTAAATGCACCAGATCAGCAATGCGAATGAGAGATATTTGGGCAAATATTAAACAAAAACTTTTAGTATCGGCATTAACGCTAAAACCCAACGAGCTATTAGGGAATCAATATTTAGGTTTGCTAGATTCAAGGGCTTCAGCTTGTTGTATTGGGGCAGATTTAGCTAAAAATATTATTTCTCAAAATGTATCAATGATGCGAATCAATTTTCATTTTCGCACGGCGGATGGAACTATACAGACAGTACAAGGTTCAGTGATTCTTAATGTCACATATAAGTCCTGTACATAGGCTATGGAATTTTATGTGATACCATCTCTCAATATCGCTCCTCAAATTATATCTGAACTTCAGACAGATAGCTTCCCTGAGAATACAATATCTTTATCTATTGAGCAACAGATTCAGCTACTATTAACAGTTTTCCAAGTTTTGAGTTAAATGGACGAAAAATGATGCATATCCTTTGCCACACATTGACGGGATCTTAGGTAGGCTACCGTGCGTTGAGTTTATTTTAAGCTTTGATTTAAAAGATGCTTTTTGGCAAATTCCACTTGAAATGAATTAGCGTGAAAAACGACCTTCACTGTTCCGAATACTAGATCCCTATATCAGTTCAAGGTTGTGCCGTTCGGTCTCTGCAATATACTGCAGTAAATGTGTAGGTTAATGGATAAAGTCATCCCTTAGAACTTAAAGAACCAGGTTTTTGTGTATTTAGATGATCTTTTGATCATATCAGAAACGTTTTGAAAAACATATAGAACTTTTGCAGGATACATTTCATCTCAGGAAGGCGGGGCTTACGATAAACATTAGTAAGAGTAAGTTTTGTTTACGCGAAGTAAAGTATTTCGATACATTGTCGGAGATGGTGCACTAAAGACTGATCCCAAGAAAATTTCTTCGATTCTTGATTTTCCGGAGCAGAAATCTATGCGACAATTGCGACGTTTTCTAGGAGTGACGGACTGGTAGCGAAGATTCATCTCGAAATTCGCTTTCGTTACTTGTCCGCTTACCGAGCTAACGAAAACAAAGACATTTCAATGGAACGCAGAAGCTCAAAAATCATTCGAGGCCATAAAAGAAAAATTGACCACAGCGCCGATTCTTGCTAATCCGGATTTTAGTAAGGAGTATATTTTGCTTTACGATGCAAGCAAATATGGTACAGGTTCAGAACTAGCTAAACTAGACGATAACGGGTTGGAAGCTCCTATAGCATTTATGTTTCGTAAATACAAGAAAGCACAGAAGAACTATTATGTGATGGAGCAAGAATGTTTGGCTGCGGTATTAGCTGTGAAGAAAATTGGGGCATACACTGAAAGCCAAAGTTTACAAACATTACGGATCATGCCAGTTTACGGTGGTTGATGAATCAAACTTATTTGAGTGGAAGGTTGACTCGGTGGGCTTTGAAGATACAAGCCTTTGACTTCACCACACACCATCGTAAAGGCTCGGCTCATACGGTACCTGATGCACTCTCTAGAGTTCATTCGAAAAACTTGGATTGCATGGAGATATTAGAATTGGATTATTCATCACTAATTGACTTGGAGTCTTCAGCATTTGTCGACGAAGAGTATACCCAATTTAAGGAAAAACTGGAAAAATCGCCTGAAATGTTTCCAGATTTTAAAGTATGTGACAAATTTATTTATGATCGTACAGAATTTTATGTAGGAGAACCAGTGAAAGATGACTTGTGCTGGAAACTACCGATACCAACCAATTAAAAACACACACGATGGCGCCACCAATGTACATGGAGGTGTAAGAAAAACGTTAGAAAAGTTCAGACGATATTTCTATTGGTGGGGATTATATAAAATGGTGCGTGATTACACGCAACAATGCGAAATTTGTAAAACCACGAAACACCCAACAAAAGTTTTAAAACTACCCATGGGGCAAACCAGTAGAACGGATTTTCTAACGGTTATACATTGATTTAATAGGACCTTTTCCAAAATCCAACGAGGTTACAGTGGGTTACTGGTGGTGTTGGATCAACTGTCCAAGTTCTGCTTCTTGTTTCCATTAAAAAGATTGAGAGTTTACATAAACCAAGACCAGAAAGATTGGGATTTACATTTGAGCAGTATAAATAACGTACTTCGCAGCGCTATTCATCAATCGACAGGGCACATTCCGTATTGCGTGGTATTTGGACAACACATGTTAAATCACGGGTCCATGTATGAGCTGTTGAAAAACCTCGGTATGGTAAATGAGGGCATGGTGAAATCAAACGTGGTTAGGCATGACCTACTATCCATGATTAAAGGCCAAGTAAAGATGAATTTAGCACGATCATTTGAGCAAAACGAAAAACACTACAGCTTACGTGGTCGGTCCCATAGGCCAAAAATAAAAGAATGGTGTCAACCCTATCTCATAATTGATCTACCTATTTAAATGAACTTTTGTTTTTGCTTTATTCCATCTGCCCTCGTTAAGAATATCTGCAAAAGGCAGAGCATGAAATCAATTTGGTTTTGCAGCTTGAGTAACTTGCAAGTGAAGGTCGCAAATAAAACGTAAAACATTTTTAAAAAACATTGCTTGAACAATGGAAGTATTAAATATTGTAATTAAAGGTGTTAATCAGGGACCGTAATGGTTATAATTTTTATATATAAAAGAATTATAAGAATTATTTATTGATTTTTTTTTCATTTAAATTGGCAAACAACTCTTATTTTTGACTAAAAAGATAAAATTATGAAATAATCATTAAATTGTAATTTTTATATAGGATTCGCAAAACAACTCTTATTTTTAACTTTTATAATAAAAATTATTAATATAAATTATTTGGCAAATTTTTCAAAAGTCAAAAATAAAAGTTATTTTGTGATTATTTAGTTAAAAATAAAAATTAATTTTGAATATCTTTTGAACCAAGCGGTTGTTCTTTGTTTCAATACCGTCCCATTGGTATATTACACCTCAGGTCTGTCAGAACTAATTTTCACTAATTTTAGCGCCGAAAATGCTCTTTCCACAGAATCTTGCGTTGCTGGCACCTTCGCCAATTGGTATAGCCGAGGATAGATGATCTTTTTTTTCCCAATACTTTATTATATCCTCATTTAAATCAATTGGCTTAGGGAAATATCCATTTATTTCAGTCAATTTTATTTATTTTCAATGATATAATTTTCCCTTGTAAAAACTTAAAATGGTTTTCCTTAACATATTTTTTTGAAACGTAATTCATTAAATTGCGAGATGTTATGGGGTTTATTTCCAGCCCGGTAAAAATTTGCTCTGTCAACTTTTTTGTTGTCTCTGCGCAGTTTTTGTTGTAAGCTATGTTTAGTCTGTTTCGCATCAATAAAAACAAAAACAACACAATGCAATGCTCGTGCTTATGAGCTGGCCGACCAAGAGTGGGTAAAGAGAAATAATAATAAAGATACTTTACTGTTTTATAAATTTGTAAATCTCTAAGCACTTGACTTGAATTGATGCAAGTTTGTAGGATCCTTAATATTGAAATACACCGCTTAGTTAAAAAGTTTTATTTTTGACTTTTAAAATAAAAGTTGCCAAATAATTTTTATTTTCAATTTTTATTATAAAAGTTGAAAAATAAGAGATATTTTGCGATTCTTATATTAAAATTGCAATTTAATGATGATTTCATAATTTTATCTTTTTAGTCAAAAATAAGAGTTAAAATTAATTTTTATCATAAAAATTACAATTAAAAGTTTATCATGTTAGGATACTGTATCCTGAATTATTATATCTAAGATTTTCCCGTTCAACTAGATAATTTTTTTCAGGATTGATTTTTTTAAACTCATAGCTCTTATTGGCGGTCCCTGGTATTAACTATTATTTCTGGCAATTTACAAGTTCTCAGCATATTGTACTTGTTTTATTAAATTAATGTAATATATGGCTGCGTTATCTTGAACAGAACTCACCATTTTCAGTGTGATTTTTACACGCACTTTTCTGTGCTGTGTGTTGTGATTGTGTCGTTTTGTGTTTGTCGTCTTAGTTTATCTTGAGCAACGATATTAAAATGTATCGACTCCATCATACACGTAAGATTTCACGCGTTTCAACAAATACGGATTTGCTTAATCGCTCACCACTGAGCTCCGATCCTTTTATAACTGGTCAGCGAAAATTACCAAGCAAAAAGAAATACATATTATTTAAATCCGTTTTTGATTTGTTAGAGTAATTTTTAAATCAATTTTCGGTTTTCTATTTTCATTATTTTGTACAAATGTTTTTTTTATCTTTTTTTATTAACTAGCTATATTTTCTTTATAATATATTGTGATAAACATGTCTTAAGTTAAAAACAATATGACCTTTGCTGCGATTTATTAATTATTGCAATTTTAAAAAGCTGCGGCCAAAGTTGCACTTTGATATCTCTGCTGTAAGTATGTAGTTCTGGCTGCCGATTCCAAACAAGACTTACCTCTAGGGTTCATTCCGAATCGGTAGGTTATATGACAGCTATATGATATAGTGGTCCGATCCGAATGAAATTTTGGTTAGCACACGAGGCTCCTAAGACTGACACGTACCAAACTTGGTTAAATTCGGATAAAAAACAACAAAGTTTTGGTGTACAAAGAGTTCATTCCGAATTGGTCGGCTATATGGGAGCTATAAGATATAGTAGACGATTTTGACATATTGTCATCTAACTACAGATAGAAGCCTATGATAAAAGTTTCACTTTGATAACTGCACTGTAAGTATTTTTGGCCTCCGATTCCATACAAGACCGACCACAGTGACTTATGAAGGTGGTCAGCGAATACTACGCATTAACTTCGCACAAAGCAACTGGGCCAAGAATTTTAATGCCAAATTAGCCAAAATATTCATCAATTGCTCTTTCACCTCATGTCTGTGATTTTGTACAACGTTATTTTTTGCACCCTTTGGATGGTAAAGTAGCAACATTAATTAAACGCATTTACGACAGTAGGAGTTGCGTTGCACGTGCGGTTGGCAGCAAGAAGCGGCAGACTGCGCCTGAGTTGATCAAACTGTAGAGATTCGCATCGCACTACTCCGCCATTATCTTCTATGCGTTGCGACAACATTATCATAAAACTAAAATCATATTAACTACGCCTGAAAGGTAATTTCGACGAAGAGTATCCATAAGTACACCACGCACTCGTATACACATGGTTTTGCCTGGGATAATTGTATAAAAAAAATAAACAACTTATTAGCGCTCAAGAGGATTTAACATCAACAACAACGTCAGCAACAGGGGCATCAGATTTGCGTCCACCGTCGCAGAGATCCGGTTGTGGAAAATCGAGGCCTTCAGCGAACGGCACTATTAAGGTGATTGTCAAAATCGTTTTGGAAGCTGCAGCAACATTTTCGCCTATTAAATTGATTAGGCAGTATATATATATATATATATATATATATATATATATATATATATATATATATATATATATATATATATATATATATATATATATATATATATATATATATATATATATATATATAGAGAGAGAGAGAGAGAGAGAGAGAGAGAGAGAGAGAGAGATATATATATATATATATATAGAGAGAGAGAGAGAGAGAGAGAGAGAGAGAGAGAGAGAGAGAGAGAGAGAGAGAGAGAGAGAGAGAGAGAGAGAGAGAGAGAGAGAGAGAGAGAGAGAGAGAGAGAGAGAGAGAGAGAGAGAGAGAGAGAGAGAGAGAGAGAGCGAGCGAGCGAGCGAGCGAGCGAGCGAGAGAGAGAGAGAGAGATCTCTCTCTCTACATCTCTCTATCTCTCTCTCTATATATATATATATATATATATATATATATATATATATATATATACTGCCTAATCAATTTAATAGGCGAAAATGTTGCTGCAGCTTCCAAAACGATTTTGACAATACTTCCATTGTTCAAGCAATGTTTTTTAAAAATGTTTTACGTTTTATTTGCGACCTTCACTTGCAAGTTACTCAAGCTGCAAAACCAAATTGATTTCATGCTCTGCCTTTTGCAGATATTCTTAACGAGGGCAGATGGAATAAAGCAAAAACAAAAGTTCATTTAAATAGGTATATATATATATATATATATATATATAGAGAGAGAGAGAGAGAGAGAGAGAGAGAGAGAGAGAGAGAGAGAGAGAGAGAGAGAGAGAGAGAGAGAGAGAGAGAGAGAGCTAGCTAGCTAGCTAGCTAGCTAGCTAGCTAGCTAGCTAGCTAGCTAGCTAGCGAGAGAGAGAGAGAGAGAGAGAGAGAGAGAGAGAGAGAGAGAGAGAGAGAGAGAGAGAGAGAGAGAGAGATCTCTCTCTCTCTCTCTCTACTCTCTCTCTCTCTCTCTCTCTCTCTCTCTCTCTCTCTACATCTACATCTACATCTACATACATCTACATACATACATACATACATACATACATACATACATACATACATACATACATACATACATACATACATACATCTCTCTATATATATATATATATATATATATATATATATATATATATATATATATATATATATATATATATATATATATATATATATATATATATATATATATATATATTCTCTCTCTCTCTCTCTCTCTCTCTCTCTCTCTCTCTCTCTCTCTCTCTCTCTCTCTCTCTCTCTCTCTCTCTCTCTCTCTCTCTCTCTCTCTCTCTCTCTCTCTCTCTCTCTCTCTCTCTCTCTCTCTCTCTCTCTCTCTATATATATATATATATATATATATATATATATATATATATATATATATTAAGTATATTAGGTTAAGTAAGTCTTATTGATTTTATATTTAATTCAACCCCACATATTTGAAATCTAAGATTTTTGGTTTTATTCACTGTAGCACTTCGTCATCATTTCTACATAAACACAAACAACAAATTTAACCTTTTTTTGTAATGAATAAATTTTAAGCTGAATTTGAAGTGAGCTGATCCGTGTCTGGGTGAGGTATGGTTGGTGATTAGTAAAAGAGAGAGTGCTCACATCTTTCTCTCTATAAAATTAATATTTGGATAATAATTGGTGGATTTTGACTTTTTCTAGGATTTGATTTTTGTTTGAAAATCTTAACGTCTACTGTGTAAGTAATTTTTTTCTCTGTACACCGCTGTAGTGCAATTAAGTTAGCAGGAACCCACCCAATTTCCGGCGAGCTGGTCCGTTAATCATGCACACGGCTAACTTAATGACACCCTTTGGAAAGTGGTCCATTACACAATAGAGAAACTCTAACCGACTTCGCCGCAGGTCGGAATATGGTATTTAGTATTACCAGATTACCAAACCTGAACATCCACAAGGCTACTTGGTACAGTCCAGATCAAACCGTACGAAATCAAATTGATCATGTTGTGATCGACGGCAGGCACACATACAGCGTGTTTGTTTTGCGAGTGGTACAAGGTCCCAACAACGACGCAGACCTTTACCTTGTCACAGCCAAGGACTGGGCTAAACCTGGTACGCCGCTCGTCTCAATACTCACCGAAAACTAGACGTCGGAAAGTAGCAATCAGAACAGACCGCAGAAGACTTTTTGGTCAGAGTCTCCCTACTGGTCAGGAAGTCTCTCCAGAACATATGTGAGCATGGATATGGCAGCTCATTGAATACGACAAACCTTTGACGAGTTCTTGGAACGGCGCCGAGCGTCATTAAGCTAGTGTAAAAATAAAAAAATTAAAGCCAAAATTTTGGCTAGAATGGTGTCAACCCTATCTCATAATTGATCTACCTATTTAAATGAACTTTATTTTTGCTTTATTCCATCTACCCTCGTTAAGAATAGCTGCAAAAGGCAGAGCATGAAATTAATTTGGTTTTACAGCGTAACTTGCAAGTGAAGGTCGCAAATAAAACGTAAAAATATTTTTAAAAAAGATTGCTTGAACAATGGAAGAATTAAATATTGTGAATAAAGGTATTAACTATTATTTTTGATAATTTACAAGTTCTCAGCAAGTTGTGTTTATTTTATTAAATTAATGTAATATATGTGCCTATTGTAGTACTAATTTGTGTGTAAACTTAAATTTCACTTAGACTTTTACTTGTGAAGTTAATCAAAGTTAACAATCAAACTTACTTTAACATTTACTGATTATATGATGTAAGTTTCAGCTGCACATTTTTGCAAATGGCTGCGTTATCTTGCACAGAACAAAGCAGCCTCAGCATTTTCGGTGTGTTTTTTACACGCGCTTTTCTGTGCTATGTGTTGTGATTATCGTCTTCGTTTATTTTGTCCTTTTCTCTTGAGCAAGGATATCGACTCCATCATACGCGTAACATTTCACTCTTTTCAACAAATACGGATTTACTTAATCGCTCACCACTGACCTCCGATCCTTTTATAACTGGTCAGCGAAAATTACCAAGCAAAAAGAAATACATATTATTTAAATCCGTTTTTGATTTGATAGAGTAATTTTTAAATCAATTTTCGGTTTTCTATTTTCATTATTTTGTACAAATGTTTTTTTTTTATCTTTCTTTATTAACTAGCTATATTTTCTTTATAATATATTATGATAAACATGTCTTAAGTTAAAAACAATATGACCTTTGCTGCGATTTATTAATTATTGCAATTTTAAAAAGCTTCGGCCAAAGTTGCACTTTGATATCTCTGCTGTAAGTATGTAGTTCTGGCTGCCGATTCCATACAAGACTTCCCTCTAGGGTTCATTCCGAATCGGTAGGTTATATGACAGCTATATGATATAGTGTGCGATCCGAATGAAATTTGATATCGACTCCATCATACGCGTAACATTTCACTCTTTTCAACAAATACGGATTTACTTAATCGCTCACCACTGACCTCCGATCCTTTTATAACTGGTCAGCGAAAATTACCAAGCAAAAAGAAATACATATTATTTAAATCCGTTTTTGATTTGTTAGAGTAATTTTTAAATCAATTTTCGGTTTTCTATTTTCATTATTTTGTACAAATGTTTTTTTTTTATCTTTCTTTATTAACTAGCTATATTTTCTTTATAATATATTATGATAAACATGTCTTAAGTTAAAAACAATATGACCTTTGCTGCGATTTATTAATTATTGCAATTTTAAAAAGCTTCGGCCAAAGTTGCACTTTGATATCTCTGCTGTAAGTATGTAGTTCTGGCTGCCGATTCCATACAAGACTTCCCTCTAGGGTTCATTCCGAATCGGTAGGTTATATGACAGCTATATGATATAGTGTGCGATCCGAATGAAATTTGATCAGCACACGTAGAGGCTCCTAAGACTGACAAGTACCAAATTTGGTTAATTTCGGATAAAAAACAATACAAAATCCGGGATACTAAGTATTCCTTCCGAATTGGTGGGTTATATGACAGCTATATGATATCCGATCCGAATGAAATTTGGTCAGCACACTTAGAGGCTCCTGACACTTACCAAATTTGGTTAAATTCGGATAAAAAACAATAAAGTTTGGGTGGACTAAGAGTTTATTCCGAATTGGTCGGCTATATGGGAGCTATATAATAGAGTGGTCCGATCTTGACGATTTTGACATATTATCATCTAACTACAAATAGTACTATAACAAAACTTTCACTTCGATAGCTGCACTGTAAGTATTTTTGGCCTCCGATTCCATACAAGCCCGACCACTGTGCTACGGAGTGGAAAATGTCTTTTCAGACAAAAAAAAAAAAGGATCAAGAAATCACAGGAATGCACAGAAATCACTGAAACATGAGTCATTGAGAGAAGTAATTTTAGAATCAATCATTAATGATTTCTTTCTTGTAGAGGCTCCTGACTTTAAATTCGGTAATTAATCTTTAAAATCATCGAATCGGTAATTAAAAGGCTGAAGAATAACTAAGCTGCAGCCTCCGATGAGCTGCACGCTGAGTTATTCGAAACCGGTGTCGAACAGTTGGTAGGGAATATGAAGGAATTCTTATACAAGATATGGACCGATGAATGCATACCAAACGATTGGAATTTCAGTGTTTTTTGTCCTACCTTCAAGAAAAGAGACCCTCTGTATAAGAGCTATACCGTAGAGGTCGACTAGTGGCCATATATTCAATCTGCTCCAATTCTTAACGACGGCCCGTGAGTACAACAGAGACATACGCCACCTATTTTTCGATTATACGGCCGCTTTCGACATGCCGATAAGAACGAAGTTCTTGAACGTTCTGTTTGAACTTGGTATTCCAGCAAAGATCATTCATATTTGCATGATGACGCTATCACACCCACAAAGCGTCGCGGAAAGAACCTCTCCGATATTTTATGTGCTTACAGATGGAAGAACATTTGTCTGCCTGTGTGTGTTTCTATCACATAAACTATAGCACACTAAAAATATGTAAACAACCGCTGTATATATTCATTTATATTAATTCGTGCAACCCGTTTTTTTGTTTAAATCTATTAGCATAGTTAGTGCTTTGGAGACTGCCGTATATATTAAGTAGTTTTTTCAAGAGTACTCCGTGTCCGTAATGAATATTTTTGGAAACAATACAACCGAATCCAGAATCCTTTGACTTCGTTTTAGTGTACTGAGAATAGATAATAAGTAAAACGCGTTCGCAAGAAAAATTTGAGTATTGCTGTCTATTATTGAAATATGAAAGGTAACCATCGTAGAGCTCATATAAACGTTGGTATATACCATATACAAGTCAAACTTACATGTTTACGTGTCAGATACCAAAAACATTTTCTTTAATATTTATGCGAACAAAATTATTTAGAAAGATGTAACCCCTATAATACAGATTTAAAATCTATTTATACATAAGTTTTTAACGTAAATATTAAGATAATATTTATTATACAATTGTTTTGAAGTCGCATTCTCATTCCTGCCCGCTGGACTGCTGCTGGGTGGTCACCTAGAAATATGAATTAAATTAAGATAGCATGAATACATATGGTTAACTTTGTGCATTAATATTTGTGTGTTAATATTTGTGCATTTTGAATACAAATGGTCCGTTTCGACATTTTCAGAAGGATTTTGCGATTTGATTTAACTTCTCGTTGAGAATATGAATTTCATAGTTCAATTTCCATTGAATTCAAATTGCAAAAGACTTTTAAAAGTAGTAAAATGGACCCGTTTTAATGAAATCGATTCCCATCGAAATCTAGAACAGGGAGAATATTTAAATATTAGAATTCATCTAGCATGTATGGTGATCTGTAATATGTTTTTGTAATTGGCACGCAAATATATGTAAGCATGGTATATTATGTTTCCTAAAATTTAGAAATGTCATTTTGGACGGTAGTCCCACCTCAGTGAGGCTGCTGTTCGAGCACTATATTATACGCGGAATATCGAAATTTTTACTGGTAAGTCCGATAGAAACGTGTTACATACCATTAAAAAGGTGAAACATACTTTCAGAAAATGTTAAAAGATATAATATCAGATCACCCTAGTCTGAAATATAGGGGGTTGAAAAATACCCTCCCTTAGCGGTATTGAGGCTCGTATCACACCAAACTTATTTTTTATTTATTCTTGACGCCGAGACGAGTCCAACGAGAGAAGTAGTGGTGAATTTTCAAGAATATTCTTGAGTAGAGAAATAAATTGATGCCCTAGTAAAAGAGCTGTATTTTATAGTTTAAAAAGTTCAGCAACATGACGACCGCTCAATTACATATTACAATCGATTCCAACCATACAAATGAAAAATATAAATATAACGTCACAAAATTTATATCAGTAGTTTTGTGTGTTCCAAGTATGCTTTCATCACTTGATTTTTACCTCGTCAAGATGTTTTTTTATTTGATATGTTACACAGCGAAATAATATTCGAATACCCTATATAGTATATGTGGGAAATGATATTGAGAGCACACTGTATAAGAGTAGGAAAGTAGCCACTGAGAGGAAGATCGCAGTAGTCGAGAGAGGGAGACAGACACGAAGCGGTAGGTCTTTCTGATTAAGCAAATTGATCGATGGGAAGTGAGAAGTTACTCGTTGTGTAGCTTGCAAGTAAGAAGGTTGACTGTGGTCAAAATAAAGTATTGACAGACATTGAGCATTATAATTAAAATTATAACGAAAACTATAATTACGGATATATAATTATAAATACGAATATTATTAAAACTGTATACATAAGTGTAAACTAAATCAAATAAATAAACATACATAAATACACATCATCCAGAATATCATCTATGTATATTGGAATCTCACAAATTAAAGCCCATAGCAGTGGAAAAGAAAAGTGCACGATCTGCTGTGAGCATTAAAAACTTGCAATTTATGATAATTGTTGCTGCATTTAATTGTTTGAAGCATATTGCATGAACAATTTGCTGATAATCATTGAAGCACTGACAATAACATATAAGTGCGAGCATCAGAGAGCCGATATATAAAAAAGAGGCGCTGCAAGTGTATGTGGTAACTAACATAGTGTAGTTAATGTGATCTAACAGTTTATTTAATAAAAGACGTTTAACATAACATTGACCATTAAGTCTACATTGTTGGCGCTGAAAATAAAAGTGGATAAACACATTTAACATTGACTTGATATAACATTGATATTTACTTAAGTTAACAAAATCAGTACACTAAGTTAGAGTTTAAGACATATTTAATTAATTTTATTTTGGTAAGATGCAGATCAACGGGATTATAGTACTTCGGGTAAGAGAACTAAGAAGTACTACGAGATTTGCAGAACCGTGTGTTAGCTCATTACTGATGCCAAGATGATGAAGATTCAGATTACGATAGTGTAGTAAAGGAGGTAGTGACACCTGCAGTAGTGAATACACCAGCTGTAGAAACAGCAACAGAAAGATCATGGTTTACTCTAAAGGATGTGGAGGGTAGCGTGTCACATTTTTCTGGCGCAAATTCGCCTGACGTTAATCAGTGGATATGTGAGCTAGAAAAGTGTTCGGTTACAGTAAAATGGAGTAATACGATCTGAGTTGATTGAGAGATCGTATTATATCCCGAAATTGAAGGAAAAAGCAGCAAGGATTGCTGGTAGTTGTGTAGAGTGCATCATTGTAAATAGTAAAACTGGAGACATATCACATCGATCACTTGGGTCTGGCCTATACAAAGAATATTGCGATAAACAAAATATACAGCATCTGTTGATAGCTACTGGAGATCCACGTGGAAATGGTCATTTGGAAGGAATGAATAAAATTTTAGTTCGGATGTTGTCAAAGTTAAGTTCTGGAAGTCCGGGTAATTGGTATAAACATTTGGTAAACAAAGTACAACAAATTATAAACAATACTGAACCCAGAAGTACAAAAGTGACACCATTTAACATACGTATCCCAGGTGATTCTGTAGCATATTGCTTTTGACATAGTCTATGTCATATATTAGAGCTGTTGGTAGTGATTGCACGCAACGGAGCACACACCTTGCATTCCGGCTCCTATCTCGTCGGCAAGTGGGAGTGGGTTTAGAAAATAACATTGCGAATCCTTGCTCTATTGCTGCTAGCCAATGACTTTAAAATGTGTGTGCTGGGGGTATAACAAAACAAAGGGGGAAAGGAACAAACGGGGTCGAAGTTGAGGCAGACAAAATAAAGTGGGTTGTGCCTAGATCTTGTAGCACAAGTATGCCCTCCCTGCCATGACCACTATATCCTGAAGAAATGAATGTGTTAAAGTGGTCCCTACAATAAATGTACGACTACTACTTACAACAACATGGTTTAGAACAGCCTGATATCAGCATAGAAAAGATATTAGCTCATATTAAGAAAAGAAAGCAAATATATTAAAATTTTAGATAACATTTCATATTCATTGATTCTTAACGGCTATAATTTAGCAATTTGAAATTCTACTATTTTAAATTCTGAATCCTAAAATCTATAATAATAATGTCCTTCAATATACATATTATTCAAATTTAAACATATTGATACATCCTATTATTTTCAAGCTAAAACTGTGAGGGTGCAAGAATAAATAAAATATATAGTATATAAATATAAATGTAAATATATAATATGTAGGTATAAATATAATAAGTATGCAAAAATAATAGGTAAACATTAAATAATGGTTTTAGTTTTAGTGTGCCAAGAAATAAAAATTTAGTAGCTTTAATTAAATTAATTTTAAGAGGTGTACATGTAATTATGGCGGTATGGTAGAATCAACTTTATATTAATGCGCGAGAGAAGTGTTCAAAAATAACTTTAATTGCACAAAAATTCATTTAATAATTTAAGCCAGGAATTATAGCATTTCTTACTTTTAATTTATTTAATTTATTTAATTGAATTTATGGTTTAATAAAAAAAAATACATTGCAACAAAGTTCAATAATTGATCATATATAAATTAATTATTTGACAATGCATATACAATTATTTCGAGATGTGTATACGCTGTAAGCTTAGAATCAATGATAGAACTTTATGCATAGCGAGAGAACGAGAATAATAAAACTGTAGATGATAAAGCAATTGTTTTCTTATGCACACACATGAATTAGACATACTCAAACACAGAGAATAACTCACTCATTTAATTACAGTTCCATCGCCGAAAGATATCTTCCGTCGTAGTTGAACCTGTTGGAATTTTAATTTAAAGAGAAATTGAGCCTAATTATTTGCAACATGTTTGATCGAACATATGCGTATCACTTGATCTCACCCTGATTTGGCTTTACTTTGTATGTAAAAAATTACTCTTGATTTTTATTAATTTTGTTGTTAATTGCCAAATTGAACTTTACACATTTTATAAGATGTTGTTGGTTTTATTTAAAAATGAGTCTTATTTTTGCATAGAATTATTGAGACTATTTTTCTTTATGCCTGATGATATTTTGCATACACTACTTTATATGTTCTTGCACACTTCACTAATTAAAACTTCATCATTATTCCTTAAAAAAAAAAATAACTGCAACGCATATAATTAATTTTGATGCACTATTTTGGCTGTGAGCTTAATTTTAACATCACTACTAATAATGGAAATTCTGAGCCATACTTCTCACAATTGACACATGAAAAATTTTCTTTATCACTTTGGTTAAAATAAAATCACTTGCACACATAGTCTTCGTACAAATTGGAAATGCATTAAGTAGGGTATTCATATGAAGTGATAGGGTTTAAGCGAGGTTTGCACAGAAGGTGAGCTACGACAACTTATGCATTGCCAGTACGACGAGCTGTGTATAGTAGGGTACCGCTCAATTTCGAAATAATTTATGCGCGTCTGTGATGAGGCGATTATGACTGCATGCTAGGTAATCGAACATGCTGACTCTTTCAGCTGGTGTAGGGCATGCAGCCGAGACAATGCAACAAATATCTATGTTGTGGGCGATATTTAAAAATATATTTATTCCATACTAGGTGCCGTTTTCTAAACAACGTAATGAGAAAGAAAATAAGAAAATAATAAAAGCCTAATTAGCTCTCTTATTGATTATAGGTCAAAATCACATATAGATATTTACCCTTTTGGAAAAGGCACCTGAGACGAATAAAATTAAATTTTCCTGACAAATAATAATGTCGGCGAGCGTCTCAATGGTTAAGCAAGCGATTAATTCAATAAAAATCGCAAAACTTTATATTTCTGAAGCGGATTGCTTCCGATTAAATATATAGCAGGTGTAGACAAATCTGATAGAGAAAATGTTTGACAATTATGATATACTTAACAAATGAGAATTTAGAAAACTTACATCTCGATCATCCAAATGCATTCTATGCACTTTCTTATGCACTTTATAATAATTTAAATATAATAAAGCACTGGTTAATTATTATTAACATTAGTTTTGCCAACTTTAGGCACACAAGAAATTGATAAGAAATGAGCACAATTTGAGAGATGTTATCACGAACGCAGCCAGAATCGAAAAGAATGTCTGTATGGCTCGTCGTGCTCTCGTAACTTCCGTTTGTCACTCAATCGGAAAAACTTTCTCTTTGATCGATATGTGACGATTGGAAATCAATGAGAGTAGATAGGGTATACTGTCAAAATAGCGTTAAGCTACTCTCCAATAGATGGCGAGTTTTAGTGCTGCCTACTAATTTGAATTAATTAGCGGCTGCATATTTAAATTAAATGTAAGTGATTATATACTTATTTGTATTGTAAGTATTGACAGGATAAATTAAAGAAAATAAAAAAAATGTTTCTTAGTGAGCGGAAAGCGCCACTACAATTCCGAATTTAGAGAGTTGGTACAGCAGGCATTGATTCAAGAGTTAGATGAGCAACGTGAAAAGGTTCGCGAAGAAGCCAGAGAAAATATTAAAGCAATGCAAGAAGAAAACCGAAAAACGTTCAATTTAAGTAGAGTAGGAAAACAAAAAAACATTCAAGATAAATGATGTGGTAGCTATAAAACGCACCCAATATGGAACAGGTTTGAAATAGAAAGGGAAGTATCTAGGACCGTATAAGGTAGTAGCAGTTAAGAAAAACGGCAGGTATGATGGTGAAAAGTTAGGTGACACTGATGGTCCTTGCAAGACATCTACGGTTTCAGAATACATAAAGGCGTGGGTAGATCCATTCGGGTCGAATGGACTGTCAGGACGGCCGAATGTAAGAAATGATATTGAGAGCACACTGTAAAAGAGTAAGAACGTAGCCACTGAGAGGGAGAGCGCAATAGTCGAGAGAGGAAGAGTAAGCAAATTGACCGATAGGAAGTGAGAAGTTAGTCGTTGTGTAGCTTGTAAGTAAGAAGGTTGACTGTGGTCGAAATAAAGTATTAACAAAGAGCATTATAATAAAATTATAACGAAAACTATAATTACGGATATATAATTATAAATACGAATATTATTAAAACTATATACATAAGTGTAAACTACAAATAAATAAACATACATAAATACACATCATCCAGAATATCATCTATGTACATTGGAATCTCACATATATATGTGCAAAAATCTAGCAACTCCATTTATTATTAACTTACTTACCAACCGCACAAAGCCAAAAAGAATGCACCTAGATCTTAAATTCATCAAGATGAACTGGATGCTATATTTAAGATAGCAGCTATATTTAAGATAGCAGCTTTGAGGAACGAGCCCTTGCTGTACAAGACAGAAATTGCTGTACAAGACAGTAATAATATAGGTATAGCATACTGCTCTGGGACAAGGCTTTCGACTCTAAAGTGATTTCAATTTTTATTGAAGCATCTGCGTAGGATCGTTGATGCACCATATATTCCGGAAGAAGTAATTTGAATGGTTTGGTACGTACTAAGCACCTCTACAATCTCTCTGCAACCAATATGCGGTGAATCTGTCAGACAGCAGTTTTCACATGAAGAGAATGGGAGATCCATTCCTATATTACCTCTTCAGAAGCCCAGATTAGTGAGTTCTAAGCTATTTTATTTCATTATATCTTTCTTAAATTGTAAAATTTTATGAGCTTTAATTATAATCTTCACACTTAGTGTGAATAGTATTATAATTTTGTCAAAGACTCTGTAATGCATAAAAGGAAACATTGAAGACCTCATGAAGTTTGTACATCTTGATCAACTCGACGAAACGAATCGAACTAGCCATGTCTGTCTGTCTGTCCATCTGTCCCCAGTGTGTGGGAATCAAAACTCAGTTTTAAAGATTTCAATCTGAAAATTGGTATATTTATTTGTTCATAGGCTGAACAAATATCACAATGAACATGCCACGCTCATCGTTAGCCTTACTATTGCGCACTTTTCGGTTTTTTGTATAAAATTACAATTAATATCAACTTGAAATACGATATGATAGCTTTTGTTATACAGAAACTTTACATCTATATATTAATAGATAAGCAGACTTGTTGTCACAGTATACAACCGATTTTGACAAATTTGTACCATTTAAAAAATATTTCATTTGCAGAAGTAGCTGCTAAGAATGGATTGCGCATAAATTGGAGCAAGTGTCAGTATAATTTATCAAAATTGGTTGAATATTTTGGATAAATAAGAAATAAGCAATCGATAAGAGCACAGATAGGCTTTAAATGCAATGCAAACACACACACACACACACACAAATATTAAACGATAGTCCGCGGTTCGCTGTTATTTTAGTGAGTGTCTCTCTGTTTGTAATTGTTGTTTTGTATTAAAAAAAAGTTTGTTTTATGGTATGTTCGTCGATTTCAGTATTGTAAGTTTTAAGTAAAACAATTTATTTTTAATTAAAAAAATTAATTGTTATTAAAAAACTAAAAATTGAAAAAAAAAAAAGTAAGTAAAAAGAAAAACAAAAATAAGTATTTTTCCGGCTATACGTCCTTGAAAAGTGTCAAGAAGAATCTAAATGTCTAAATGTTTGAAGTCTCTAGCTTTTGTAGTTTCTAAATCTGTGGAACCAAACATCCAGACGGACGGACGATCGGACATAGCTAAATCGAGCTAGTTTCCGATGCTGATCAAGAATATATACACTTTAAGGGATCTACCACGTCTCCTTCTGGTTATTACATACTAGAAAAATTACACAGACTTATTATAAATTTAGTACAACAAATAAGAACTTGATAAGATAAATTTGATAAGATAAACTTAATAAGATAAACTTGATACTATGTTGTTTTAACGGTTTAACGTATGCAATTTTAAAACTGAATTGCACAAAATGATTAAAATCGACAAGTTGATATGCGACGCCCAATTTTCGGCGTAGTCCCTATACAAACTCAACGTGCACTTTTAGGTTAATTATGAAAATTATTTCGAATAGTTCTAAAAATCGGTAGAATCTATGAGACTGACATTTATTTAGGATTCCGAATTCGGTACGCAACGCATACTTTTATTTTATCATCCTACTCCGGTTTCCGAAAAGGAAAAAATTATTCGGATTCGATTTGGCTTGCTGTTCCGGAGCATACAAAACGAATAAAATTTTCGGATTCGCATCATTTGAATTTTAATATGTAAAAATCTTATACGAAAAACTTACCATTAAGAATATGAACATTTACTGATTTAGAATTTGCATTCGATGGCAAGCATGAATATCTTCCAGAGTCCGAAATTTTTGCGCGTTGTATTAGAAGATAGGACGTTGTTATATCGCCTTTTTCTGTGATAACTGACACACCTCCTCTAGGGGAGTCATAATTAATTTCCTATAAATATAAATACAATTATGAAACACACAATAAGTTATAAAGGTCGAAATACATTTATTATACTTGTACTAAATTCACTCTAATTGAGACGCATTAAAAAATTTATCGGAAATATAACAATTGCTAAATATAATATTACAAAATGGATTACAGCTTAGTATTGTTATTTTTTGAAAATATTTAGTTATATGGATTTATATTTTTGCAAAACACTTAATTTTCTTTGAATATCCTAAATAAATATCCTAAGCCAAATCGGGATGTAGGTGGTTGTCGGAAATTAAGCCGTTAATTTTAAAAGCGCCAGAACATCAATGACAATATCGACATGATTTATAATAACGATATTATCTCTATTACAAATACCGAACATCTCTGCAGCAACAATCGAAAAAAAAAAAATTATAATCCACACTCTGCAGATTGTTTGGAGAGGCATGTTGAACCCTCTAATATATTGAAAGAAAAAACCCTGAAATTCTGTTTAAAATTAACAAGGAAGGTCATGTTTACCTATACACGAGTGCTTGAGCTAAAGGATGTCATGGAAACAATTGCTACTAAACAGCTTTCTGAAGCATTATCTATGAAATATAACAGGAGAAATCGTAAACTTCAGTGAACCCGAAACTTAAACACTCTTCACACTTTAACTTTGGAAGACGCTGGAATTAGCTTCAGTTTTTTAAATTTTAGAGAGGATGCTTAGATTTAACAATTTTCAATCTAATAAAATGTATTATGTGTATTTCATAAATGGTCAGTTCAGAATATAACAGGGAGATTTTATTTAACACAATTTTGGTTCACGTGCCGTAACTGATGGATGTTTGGAAGTTCGAGTATAACTTCTAGCGTGGTGCCCCTTTGAAATAAGTTATTAGTATGGTCATGTCTCTGCTATGACTTGGCTAACTAAGTCGCGCGATGGAAAGACAATTTACTTCAAGGTTGGATAAAATCTTACAGTGTTAGTTTCCAACCGATTGCACATCACACAGTAACTGCGTTTATGCAATTTCAAGGGGCATTCATCGATGCCAAAATGGAATGTCTGTAGGAGGAGATGAAGTTTCAATTTGAGGGGTGTATTCCTAATGCTAGCTAGCTTCTCGTTCGATCGCGACGGCAAAGGAGATAAAAGTTAACCTCAGGAAAATGTTGGCTTTAACTTCGCACTGTTCGAGGAAACTGAATTTATACAAACATAACTGGTTCCTGGTTACTTCCCCCATAGGATCCATCTTACGAAGGAAAAAGTTCTGGCTACCAATGAGGCGCATAACAAAATTTATACGGCGCTGTGGCATGTGGTGCAGCGCAGTGTACAGGGCGCGCAACTTTATCTACTTCTCTCAGTGGATGATGTGTTATAAGCTGACTCCAATACGGAATCCATCATAGTGGGATCAGGCAATACGTTTAGATATCCTCATCGACACTCTGATCCACCACATGAGGGTAAGTTTCAACTTGGGTTCCACACCGCGGTCAGAGAGAAAGGTGACCGTCTTTTTATCCAAAAGCTGGGTAACAGACCAATGGAACTGACTAAATATTACAGATCTATCAGTTTTACTTCCTTCATTTTCAAGGAAATTAAACGTCTTATTAACTGCCATATTAGGTAATCAATTCAACCCCTCTTCACAAAAAAACAATTCGCCTTTATGAAAGGTAAATCAACGGCAAACGCACTTTGTAGCTTGGTCGGTAACATCGAAAGAATCTTTAAATCAAACGAAATAAAACTGGGTGCTTTTCTTGACAATGAGGGTGGTTTTGGTAAGACGGGCTATGGCTCTACCTCTCGAGCACTTGCGCAGACGGTCACAGATAATCTCACCATTGCATGTTTTGAGGCTATGTTAAATCAACGTGACATAACTTCCTCTCTTGCCAATGTGTATGTTAGCATTGGAGCGATCAAGGGGTGTCCGTAAAAAGACCTCTCGCCACTTCTTTGGTCCCTTGTGATAGACGACCAAATAATCGAGCTCAGTTAAAAGGGTACAATGTCATTGGATATGTTGATGACCTGGCGATCCTGGTAACGGGGAGCATAGGGCATAAGCTCTCGGACATAGTGTGCTCAGCTTCTTGGTAAGGCGTATGCACCAACTCTTATATAAAATATGGTCCGATGAATGAATGCCCAACAATTGAAATCTCAGTGTTCTTTGTCCTATTTTCAAGAAAGGAGACCCCGCTATCTGCGCGAGCTACCGCTGTCGTTTCAATTGGCCACAAAATTCTATCGCGCGTACTGTGTATACGGCTGGTGCCACACACGATTGCACTGATAGAACAGTTTCATTGTGGTTTCAGACCAAACAGTTCGACCAGTGACCAAATTTTCAATCTGCTACAAATCTCGGAGAATGCTTGTGAATTCAACAAAAACACGCACCACCTATTCGTCGATTATAAGGCTGCTTTCAACACGCTGATAAGATCGAAGTTCTTCTAGTTTGTCTTTGCATGATGACGCTATCACGCTTCCAAAGCGTCGTCAGCATAGAAAAGAACCTCTCCGAACCCTTTGATACCAAGAGATGTTTCAGGCATGGTGATGCTTTATCGTGCGACTTTTTTAATCTGTTGATAAAGTACATCCTACGCAAATGCCCATACGTATACCGATCGGGCACGATCTTCCATAAGAAAGTGATGCCACTTGCCTATGCTGATGATATTGACATCATCGGCACGAATGAACGGCGAGTTAGCAGAGCGTTGTCCGAGATTGAGAAACTGTCAGGTCGCACGGCTTACCGGTGAACGAGAACAAAGGAAGTACTTGCTCTCCACTTACAGACCATTAGCGCGTCTCGGACGGTCTGTGAGTATCGAGAATTTCAATTTCAATATCGTAGAAAAGTTTGTCTATCTGGGAACAGAAATTGCCAGCGACCACAACGTCACTTGTTAACTGCTGCTACTTTTGGCTCAACAAGCAAATAGAAGTAGAGCCCTTTTCTCGAAGTACGAAGATAAAAATATATAAGACACTGATAATCCCGGTCCTGCTGTACGGCGGAGAAACATGGAAGCTTCGAATAACAGATACAGCGAGAAAGATTCTTCGTAGGATTTTTGGTTCCCTTTGAGTGGGCGTCGAGTTTAGAATCCGTATAAGCCATGAGCTGTATGATGAGCTTGACATAACCAAGCGCATGAAATTGCAGCGGATGCGCTACGCTGGTAAGCTCATCCGGGTGAATCCTGAAGCTCCAGCACTAAAGGATTACTATGGAAACCTGAACTTGATTTCAAGATTAGGTCTATGATGATCTGAGAATGCTCCGGATTACCAGCGACTTGGCGCCGGCGTTTATTAAACTACACCAAATGGTGCGCTTTCCTACGTGAGGCCTCGACCGATCGCCAGTTGTAGAGCCACCTAAGAAGATCTTAAAAATACTCTCAATATGGTCTCTCCCTAAAAATGATACTTTGGATCTACACCTCAATGGTAAGATCCATAGTCACCTTCACCAGATTGTTTGCCCACGGAATTACGTTTCGACGGTTCAGATCTCATTTCCAGCCAATCAGACTGGGAGGAAGGCACCCGTGGTACTGGTCCATGGCCAACGGGTTTTCAATCTGAGCAGATGAACAGGCCATTCACTAGAACGGACAAGGGCAGAAACACCTCGTCTAAGCCTATTTTCTTTTTCATGCAAGAGAGAAAAGATCTTAGGTAAAATAATCAAACCATAACCGGGCTACTGTACAAAAAACGTTATATTTTGTCACAGCACTGCTTTTCATTGTCCACTTGCTTGTCATGTGGCATAGTTCCAGAGACAACGCCATGCATTGGTTATGGTATTTATTTGATATGAATTCGGCTATATGGTAGCTGTGGATGGGATAGAGGGTTGGGGACATTTTTGATGTTTATGAAATTATTAGAAATAATAGACATAATACGTTTTCCATCGACCAGACAGTTTAGATATCGAGGTCGCAAAGCTTTCCTGATATAAATTATTTATACAATATCAACTATTATTAATGAAACGTAATGTCAAATTTAATTGGATTCATATATACAAAATATTAGATCATGTTCAAAGCAATTACACTAGCCTACAAAATAAAACAAACAAAAAAAATTATTGCATTCGATGCCATATTTTTATATTTATAGACTTTGGTCTACTGAACTCGAAAAAAAGCCAAAAAATGATTTCACTGGATACGTTTTCACTGTATGAATTTTTCAAGTTTTTTTAGAAGGTAGGTCCACTAATTTATCTATACTTCGAGTCAGGAACGACCAATCTGTTGTATTTATGTCAAAATACAGATAACGAAAAACAGGTTTTCAGTTTTTTTAAAATCGCTTGTAGAGTATGAAATATCAGAAATATGGCAAAATATCGATTTTTAACAAAAAATTAAGGCATAAATTATATTCTTTAAAATTTTTTGTAAAGAATGAGTTTTTACGAAGAAATGCATACGAATCACGTCTATCACGGGTGTCACAGGAATCGCTTTCATTTGAATTTCGCTTTAATTCCAAATCACAATGCCACACACCTCATTTTCCAGCGAATTTCAAATCGCCTGCAATTGAGCTGGTACATAACATCGCTTCTTGTTGCGACTGTTTAACTTCTTTCTCTGAACTTGTTGGTCGCAGCAACCATTTCTGCCACCTAATGCTACGTGCGCGACTTTTTCGCATTTTGTCTTCAGCGTTTTGCTTTTTTATTTTAATATTTCTTATTCGCTGCATAAATTGCTAATATTTCGCAAGTTTTCACGGGTTTATCCACTTTAGATTAGTATTATAAATGTCACTCGTTAATATTTTAATTGGACGAATTATTAATTGGACGAATAGGGACATTTAGTGATATGGTTTAAAGCAAGTAGCGAGGATCCATCTCTCAAGAAATAATTTTATGAAGAAAAGCAACAGAGACCGTAGATCGGCATGATAAGAGTGTTGGAAGATCTATTAATTTTAACCTGTCATGATGTCAAATTTATTTCGGTATCTCAATTGAGACTCATAAGAGCAAAGAGAAGAATCTATTTTCAACAGACTCCATACGATCCTCGAGAGCCATGTCATATGTTTTAATTAATAAATTAGCATTTACTACACCATCTAGTCAGGGCTTGTAAATAACAGTTGACCGTTTAGAGAGTTATTCGATTGACGCTCGCAAAATGAGACTCAGCAAATGAGCAAAAGAGTGAAAGGCTCAACGCAAACGGTTTTTATTTTAATTTGAGTTGTTGGCAATGCGCAGTGGCTCGTTTGGCTGAAAAATGTGTAACATGAATTTTTTATACTTGAAAGAAATTTTTGAGTTAAAAGAAAATTTTTAATTTTTTTTAAAAGAACAATTTAAATTTATTTGCAAGTATTTTTGTAGATTTTTTATATACCGTTTTTAGTAGCATAGTATATATAGAGAGAGAGAGAGAGAGAGAGAGAGAGAGAGAGAGAGAGAGAGAGAGAGAGAGAGAGAGAGAGAGAGAGAGAGAGAGAGAGAGAGAGAGAGAGAGAGAGAGAGAGAGAGAGAGAGAGAGAGAGAGAGAGAGAGAGAGAGAGAGAGAGAGAGAGAGAGAGAGAGAGAGAGAGAGAGAGAGAGAGAGAGAGAGAGAGAGAGAGAGAGAGAGAGAGATCTCTCTCTCTCTCTCTCTCTCTCTCTCTCTCTCTCTCTCTCTCTCTCTCTCTCTCTCTCTCTCTCTCTCTCTCTCTCTCTCTCTCTCTCTCTCTCTCTCTCTCTCTCTCTCTCTCTCTCTCTCTCTCTCTCTCTCTCTCTCTCTCTCTCTCTCTCTCTCTCTCTCTCTCTCTCTCTCTCTCTCTCTCTCTCTCTCTCTCTCTCTCTCTCTCTCTCTCTCTCTCTCTCTCTCTCTCTCTCTCTCTCTCTCTCTCTCTCTCTCTCTCTCTCTCTCTCTCTCTCTCTCTCTCTCTCTCTCTCTCTCTCTCTCTCTCTCTCTCTCTCTCTCTCTCTCTCTCTCTCTCTCTCTCTCTCTCTCTCTCTCTCTCTCTCTCTCTCTCTCTCTCTCTCTCTCTCTCTCTCTCTCTCTCTCTCTCTCTCTCTCTCTCTCTCTCTCTCTCTCTCTCTCTCTCTCTCTCTCTCTCTCTCTCTCTCTCTCTCTCTCTCTCTCTCTCTCTCTCTCTCTCTCTCTCTCTCTCTCTCTCTCTCTCTCTCTCTCTCTCTCTCTCTCTCTCTCTCTCTCTCTCTCTCTCTCTCTCTCTCTCTCTCTCTCTCTCTCTCTCTCTCTCTCTCTCTCTCTCTCTCTCTCTCTCTCTCTCTCTCTCTCTCTCTCTCTCTCTCTCTCTCTCTCTCTCTCTCTCTCTCTCTCTCTCTCTCTCTCTCTCTCTCTCTCTCTCTCTCTCTCTCTCTCTCTCTCTCTCTCTCTCTCTCTCTCTCTCTCTCTCTCTCTCTCTCTCTCTCTCTCTCTCTCTCTCTCTCTCTCTCTCTCTCTCTCTCTCTCTCTCTCTCTCTCTCTCTCTCTCTCTCTCTCTCTCTCTCTCTCTCTCTCTCTCTCTCTCTCTCTCTCTCTCTCTCTCTCTCTCTCTCTCTCTCTCTCTCTCTCTCTCTCTCTCTCTCTCTCTCTCTCTCTCTCTCTCTCTCTCTCTCTCTCTCTCTCTCTCTCTCTCTCTCTCTCTCTCTCTCTCTCTCTCTCTCTCTCTCTCTCTCTCTCTCTCTCTATCTCTCTGCTAAAAATCGTATATAAAGTCTAAAAATCTTAAATAAGAATTTAAATTGTTCTTTTAAAAAAAATTAAAAATTTTCTTTGTTTTCAGAGTATAAAAATTCAACGAGCCACCAGTTCAACAACTCAAATTAAAATAAAAAAATTTTTTTGCTCATTTTAGTTCTCATTTCGACAGTAAATCAAATAACTCTCTAAACGGTCAACTGTTATTTACAAGCCCCTGAGCTGATGGTGTAATAAATGCTAATTTATTAATTAAAACATATGACATGGCTCTCGAGGATCGTATGGAGTCTGTTGAAAATAGATTCTTCTCTTTGCTCTTATGAGTCTCAATTGAGATACCGAAATAAATTTGACATCATGACAGGTTAAAATTAATAGATCTTCCAACACTCTTATCATGCCGATCTACGGTCTCTGTTGCTTTTCTTCATAAAATTATTTCTTGAGAGATGGATCCTCGCTACTTGCTTTAAACCATATCACTAAATGTCCCTATTCGTCCAATTAATAATTCGTCCAATTAAAATATTAACGAGTGACATTTATAATACTAATCTAAAGTGGATAAACCCGTGAAAACTTGCGAAATATTAGCAATTTATGCAGCGAATAAGAAATATTAAAATAAAAAAGCAAAACGCTGAAGACAAAATGCGAAAAAGTCGCGCACGTAGCATTAGGTGGCAGAAATGGTTGCTGCGACCAACAAGTTCAGAGAAAGAAGTTAAACAGTCGCAACAAGAAGCGATGTTATGTACCAGCTCAATTGCAGGCGATTTGAAATTCGCTGGAAAATGAGGTGTGTGGCATTGTGATTTGGAATTAAAGCGAAATTCAAATGAAAGCGATTCCTGTGACACCCGTGATAGACGTGATTCGTATGCATTTCTTCGTAAAAACTCATTCTTTACAAAAAATTTTAAAGAATATAATTTATGCCTTAATTTTTTGTTAAAAATCGATATTTTGCCATATTTCTGATATTTCATACTCTACAAGCGATTTTAAAAAAACTGAAAACCTGTTTTTCGTTATCTGTATTTTGACATAAATACAACAGATTGGTCGTTCCTGACTCGAAGTATAGATAAATTAGTGGACCTACCTTCTAAAAAAACTTGAAAAATTCATACAGTGAAAACGTATCCAGTGAAATCATTTTTTGGCTTTTTTTCGAGTTCAGTAGACCAAAGTCTATAAATATAAAAATATGGCATCGAATGCAATAATTTTTTTTGTTTGTTTTATTTTGTAGGCTAGTGTAATTGCTTTGAACATGATCTAATATTTTGTATATATGAATCCAATTAAATTTGACATTACGTTTCATTAATAATAGTTGATATTGTATAAATAATTTATATCAGGAAAGCTTTGCGACCTCGATATCTAAACTGTCTGGTCGATGGAAAACGTATTATGTCTATTATTTCTAATAATTTCATAAACATCAAAAATGTCCCCAACCCTCTATCCCATCCACAGCTACCATATAGCCGAATTCATATCAAATAAATACCATAACCAATGCATGGCGTTGTCTCTGGAACTATGCCACATGACAAGCAAGTGGACAATGAAAAGCAGTGCTGTGACAAAATATAACGTTTTTTGTACAGTAGCCCGGTTATGGTTTGATTATTTTACCTAAGATCTTTTCTCTCTTGCATGAAAAAGAAAATAGGCTTAGACGAGGTGTTTCTGCCCTTGTCCGTTCTAGTGAATGGCCTGTTCATCTGCTCAGATTGAAAACCCGTTGGCCATGGACCAGTACCAGCCCGATCGGTATACGTATGGGCATTTGCGTAGGATGTACTTTATCAACAGATTAAAAAAGTCGCACGATAAAGCATCACCATGCCTGAAACATCTCTTGGTATCAAAGGGTTCGGAGAGGTTCTTTTCTATGCTGACGACGCTTTGGAAGCGTGATAGCGTCATCATGCAAAGACAAACTAGAAGAACTTCGATCTTATCAGCGTGTTGAAAGCAGCCTTATAATCGACGAATAGGTGGTGCGTGTTTTTGTTGAATTCACAAGCATTCTCCGAGATTTGTAGCAGATTGAAAATTTGGTCACTGGTCGAACTGTTTGGTCTGAAACCACAATGAAACTGTTCTATCAGTGCAATCGTGTGTGGCACCAGCCGTATACACAGTACGCGCGATAGAATTTTGTGGCCAATTGAAACGACAGCGGTAGCTCGCGCAGATAGCGGGGTCTCCTTTCTTGAAAATAGGACAAAGAACACTGAGATTTCAATTGTTGGGCATTCATTCATCGGACCATATTTTATATAAGAGTTGGTGCATACGCCTTACCAAGAAGCTGAGCACACTATGTCCGAGAGCTTATGCCCTATGCTCCCCGTTACCAGGATCGCCAGGTCATCAACATATCCAATGACATTGTACCCTTTTAACTGAGCTCGATTATTTGGTCGTCTATCACAAGGGACCAAAGAAGTGGCGAGAGGTCTTTTTACGGACACCCCTTGATCGCTCCAATGCTAACATACACATTGGCAAGAGAGGAAGTTATGTCACGTTGATTTAACATAGCCTCAAAACATGCAATGGTGAGATTATCTGTGACCGTCTGCGCAAGTGCTCGAGAGGTAGAGCCATAGCCCGTCTTACCAAAACCACCCTCATTGTCAAGAAAAGCACCCAGTTTTATTTCGTTTGATTTAAAGATTCTTTCGATGTTACCGACCAAGCTACAAAGTGCGTTTGCCGTTGATTTACCTTTCGTCTTCCAAAGTTAAAGTGTGAAGAGTGTTTAAGTTTCGGGTTCACTGAAGTTTACGATTTCTCCTGTTATATTTCATAGATAATGCTTCAGAAAGCTGTTTAGTAGCAATTGTTTCCATGACATCCTTTAGCTCAAGCACTCGTGTATAGGTAAACATGACCTTCCTTGTTAATTTTAAACAGAATTTCAGGGTTTTTTCTTTCAATATATTAGAGGGTTCAACATGCCTCTCCAAACAATCTGCAGAGTGTGGATTATAATTTTTTTTTTTTCGATTGTTGCTGCAGAGATGTTCGGTATTTGTAATAGAGATAATATCGTTATTATAAATCATGTCGATATTGTCATTGATGTTCTGGCGCTTTTAAAATTAACGGCTTAATTTCCGACAACCACCTACATCCCGATTTGGCTTAGGATATTTATTTAGGATATTCAAAGAAAATTAAGTGTTTTGCAAAAATATAAATCCATATAACTAAATATTTTCAAAAAATAACAATACTAAGCTGTAATCCATTTTGTAATATTATATTTAGCAATTGTTATATTTCCGATAAATTTTTTAATGCGTCTCAATTAGAGTGAATTTAGTACAAGTATAATAAATGTATTTCGACCTTTATAACTTATTGTGTGTTTCATAATTGTATTTATATTTATAGGAAATTAATTATGACTCCCCTAGAGGAGGTGTGTCAGTTATCACAGAAAAAGGCGATATAACAACGTCCTATCTTCTAATACAACGCGCAAAAATTTCGGACTCTGGAAGATATTCATGCTTGCCATCGAATGCAAATTCTAAATCAGTAAATGTTCATATTCTTAATGGTAAGTTTTTCGTATAAGATTTTTACATATTAAAATTCAAATGATGCGAATCCGAAAATTTTATTCGTTTTGTATGCTCCGGAACAGCAAGCCAAATCGAATCCGAATAATTTTTTCCTTTTCGGAAACCGGAGTAGGATGATAAAATAAAAGTATGCGTTGCGTACCGAATTCGGAATCCTAAATAAATGTCAGTCTCATAGATTCTACCGATTTTTAGAACTATTCGAAATAATTTTCATAATTAACCTAAAAGTGCACGTTGAGTTTGTATAGGGACTACGCCGAAAATTGGGCGTCGCATATCAACTTGTCGATTTTAATCATTTTGTGCAATTCAGTTTTAAAATTGCATACGTTAAACCGTTAAAACAACATAGTATCAAGTTTATCTTATTAAGTTTATCTTATCAAATTTATCTTATCAAGTTCTTATTTGTTGTACTAAATTTATAATAAGTCTGTGTAATTTTTCTAGTATGTAATAACCAGAAGGAGACGTGGTAGATCCCTTAAAGTGTATATATTCTTGATCAGCATCGGAAACTAGCTCGATTTAGCTATGTCCGATCGTCCGTCCGTCTGGATGTTTGGTTCCACAGATTTAGAAACTACAAAAGCTAGAGACTTCAAACATTTAGACATTTAGATTCTTCTTGACACTTTTCAAGGACGTATAGCCGGAAAAATACTTATTTTTGTTTTTCTTTTTACTTACTTTTTTTTTTTCAATTTTTAGTTTTTTAATAACAATTAATTTTTTTAATTAAAAATAAATTGTTTTACTTAAAACTTACAATACTGAAATCGACGAACATACCATAAAACAAACTTTTTTTAATACAAAACAACAATTACAAACAGAGAGACACTCACTAAAATAACAGCGAACCGCGGACTATCGTTTAATATTTGTGTGTGTGTGTGTGTGTGTTTGCATTGCATTTAAAGCCTATCTGTGCTCTTATCGATTGCTTATTTCTTATTTATCCAAAATATTCAACCAATTTTGATAAATTATACTGACACTTGCTCCAATTTATGCGCAATCCATTCTTAGCAGCTACTTCTGCAAATGAAATATTTTTTAAATGGTACAAATTTGTCAAAATCGGTTGTATACTGTGACAACAAGTCTGCTTATCTATTAATATATAGATGTAAAGTTTCTGTATAACAAAAGCTATCATATCGTATTTCAAGTTGATATTAATTGTAATTTTATACAAAAAACCGAAAAGTGCGCAATAGTAAGGCTAACGATGAGCGTGGCATGTTCATTGTGATATTTGTTCAGCCTATGAACAAATAAATATACCAATTTTCAGATTGAAATCTTTAAAACTGAGTTTTGATTCCCACACACTGGGGACAGATGGACAGACAGACAGACATGGCTAGTTCGATTCGTTTCGTCGAGTTGATCAAGATGTACAAACTTCATGAGGTCTTCAATGTTTCCTTTTATGCATTACAGAGTCTTTGACAAAATTATAATACTATTCACACTAAGTGTGAAGATTATAATTAAAGCTCATAAAATTTTACAATTTAAGAAAGATATAATGAAATAAAATAGCTTAGAACTCACTAATCTGGGCTTCTGAAGAGGTAATATAGGAATGGATCTCCCATTCTCTTCATGTGAAAACTGCTGTCTGACAGATTCACCGCATATTGGTTGCAGAGAGATTGTAGAGGTGCTTAGTACGTACCAAACCATTCAAATTACTTCTTCCGGAATATATGGTGCATCAACGATCCTACGCAGATGCTTCAATAAAAATTGAAATCACTTTAGAGTCGAAAGCCTTGTCCCAGAGCAGTATGCTATACCTATATTATTACTGTCTTGTACAGCAATTTCTGTCTTGTACAGCAAGGGCTCGTTCCTCAAAGCTGCTATCTTAAATATAGCTGCTATCTTAAATATAGCATCCAGTTCATCTTGATGAATTTAAGATCTAGGTGCATTCTTTTTGGCTTTGTGCGGTTGGTAAGTAAGTTAATAATAAATGGAGTTGCTAGATTTTTGCACATATATATGTGAGATTCCAATGTACATAGATGATATTCTGGATGATGTGTATTTATGTATGTTTATTTATTTGTAGTTTACACTTATGTATATAGTTTTAATAATATTCGTATTTATAATTATATATCCGTAATTATAGTTTTCGTTATAATTTTATTATAATGCTCTTTGTTAATACTTTATTTCGACCACAGTCAACCTTCTTACTTACAAGCTACACAACGACTAACTTCTCACTTCCTATCGGTCAATTTGCTTACTCTTCCTCTCTCG
>JAWNNQ010000666.1:0-27532 GCA_035044765.1 Leucophenga montana
CAGAAAATTTGATTATAGTTCCAGCATCGAACTGATGGCAATTAAAAAGATAAAAAAATATTTATGGGTGTAATCCCCCACTTTCTGATGTAGCCCTTTTACAAACCATCCACCGACTTTTGCCTTTTTGTATCGCCAACGTTTTTATTGCAGTAAATATCAACGTGAAATTTAACATGACCGTTTATTGTGGACATTAATATCAAGAGGAGTGTCACGTCCACTTTTAGGAGCAACCTCCATAGAAACTTACCGCCTAATTTTGGAATATTGTATGAAAACTTTCTTACTACAATAAATATCAACTTCAAATTTTATATAGTGGCTTTCTTATGGACGAGCGCCTCACATATAGAGAAATAGATACGAATTTTCCGTTTCAGATACACAAACCCACCACCCACTTTTGTGATTTTTCATGACATTAGACATGGACAGACGCTGCAAGGTGCGTTGCACCCCCACTTTTAGGGGTAGGCTCCAACAAACTTTCATTCCACGTTGTTAGATATTACAAATATTATTTTTTACAACTGTTTAGTTCACAGCTTGAAACTTCTTGTAAATGGTATTGTTTTTAATTGCCTTAGCCGAAGTTTTATACATTTTACCTTTTTATGTATTATACCTCTGTATTAAAGATTAAACAAAATTTTAGGATACGTACACGTTTTTATATTATATTACCTGTATATTTACAAAAGGGAACTTGGAGAATCTGTTTTTTTTTTTTTTTGTTAAATTGCCATATCTCCCTAAATACTTTACCAAAACTAATGATTGCTCAATCATTTAGAAAGTTTACTTCACCGCTAATGACGAAATAATGAAGTAAATATTCATTAGAAAAGCGGATGAGGCCATGTCTGACCGGTCGTTATGAAACTTATAGGGCGCGTTAATATCGTTTAGGAGATCTATATATCGCCGCCACTAACACCCCATATACAGTGAAAACATTCTTGGGCGGACAGCGACCGTCGGGCATTTTTTGTCCGCTCAAGAGGAGTGTTCGCCTAATGGAGGGGACCTGATTTAATTTTTTTTTTTAATTAATTCATTAATTTAAGAGATCCAATTTCTAAGTGAGTGGTAATATTTTATATTTGATTAAAGTTTTTAAATATATTTATCAAACTGAATTTTTTTTTCATGATTGGTACTTACATATGTATGTATATGTAGATATGTATACGAAAATTTACGTAGTACTTACATAAAAATAACGCAATATAAAAAGACAACATTACTTAGCTTCTTGTAAACACATTTAAAAAAAAGTGGAACAATATCTACAGTATGAAATACTTAGTTTAAACGTTATATGTACATAATTCATAGTTTAGAAAATTCTGAAATGGTCGATTGATGTAAAATTTTTTGTTTCTTTTCCATCTATTTATTCAGTCTATTTTGCTCATGGCTTTCTAAATTTTTTAAATGTTCGAACGCAATGTAGTCATCTTATAAAAAATTCTTTAAGTTTACAATTGATATTAACTCGGTTTTATTTGAGTGGACCTCACAAGCACCTTCAGATATAGATTCAGTATCGGTGTCACTGTTTTCGTCAAATACGTCTACTGAATCCCTACTTCTACAATCAATGATAAGATCTTTGTCTGGGTTTTCTAAAAAATGATGGACATCTTATGGGTTTACAGCAGCAGCTTCACCCGATACACATCGAAAAGTTATGTTGTGTCTACTTCGCCACCTTTGCAGGCAACCGTAAGATGCTGCAAAATTATCTATTCCGAATTCTCTTCTCTTATATAATTTGCCCAGATATTGGAGTGTTTTGACTTCTTGCTCTACAGAACCAGTCATAGATCAAAACCGCAAAATTTCATTCAGGAAAATCTCCAATTTAATTTGTTTCTACGTATATTTTAGAACGTATTTTAGTGCTTCTCGTCCATTACTGAGGGATTCGCGCGCGGCTAAGAGAGGTATTTTTTCACAATTTTTAAAAATACGTCGTCCGCGTCCGGTTAAAAGGGGGTCCGTTTAAAAGAGGTAAAAAGGTTAAAGAGAAAATGTCCATCTAAGAAGAGTGTCCTATTAGAAGTGTCCGTTAGGATAGTTTTCGCTGTACTTGTAAAATATATCTCATTATCTCCTCATATCTCAGCTACTATCGGCGGTGACCCAGAAATCTCTTTCGTCGCCAAATTTCATTCATAAAATTTAGTTAAAATTTATGAATGAAATTTGAGGATTTTGAGGCGAAAGAGATTTCTAGTAGCTGAGATATGACGAGTATATGAGATATGACCTATCGATAGAAAATTCATATACCTAGAAAAAAAAAGATTTATTCATTTCATATATGTACGTTATTTACGTTTTCTAGTTGTGTACCATAATATGTGAAAGTGAGAAACAGGGATAGAGACAAGCATTTAAAACGAAGAGCGAACGCATATTAGTTCCTCGGCACGCGACACAACAACAAATTTACGATCTTGCCTTTTTTGACTATACAGACGAAAGAGCTTCGAAAATCGTTCCGGATGGAAAACGTTTTTCAGTATTTAAAAGGTGAGTGTATATGATTAACATAGAAGTGTGAACATATTTCATATAGAGCATATGCGTGTCGTTGTACAAGTAAAGCATTTTGCATCCATAATGTTCAATCGATTTTGTAAAAAACACAAATTGTCCACATCTACAAATGAATATCTTTGAACAGATATAGTTTTTGTTAAAATCGGCGAAGCAACCGTTTTGAATAATTTGAGTTGATAATAAATAAATAAATAATTGCATAAATGTTAATAATTGCCGCCGCAATTACACATAGTAGCTAGCGCTATATGGAAAAAGATGACTTGAAAGAAGCTGTACGACGACAACTGCGGATAGAGTTCAGGCAGAAATTATTATTGTAGAAAGAAATCCAATTTTAGTTTGGTCTAGACGGTGAGACTATATCTGTGCCATCAACAGTCTCAAACTGGCTCAGCAACAGCGGACAGATCTATTTGGGCAATGACATTTCGAGCTCAAAATTTTTTTAAAAGGTAGTAATACAATATGTTCTTTTATTTTTTTTTATTTTATGTTATTAAATATATTTCTTTCTTTTAGAATTTATTTTGTTTGAGGTCAGGGAGTGACAAAGGCAAATCTTTACTCAACTGCACTATTTAAAGATGGTTCAGGCAAACTAAACAGGAAAGCAGCAATTTTGGATTGCATGGAAAGTTTCGTCCTCCAATTGGAGACTATCAACAATTACGAAATTACAATCGAAAGTGTGATCAACCAATACTATACAGCTGGTATGACTGTTCAACCGTTTTCTAAGAATAATATAAGAGGATTAATTTCGATAAAATCCTTTTTAAATTTAATTCATTTGTTGAAAGTTTGACTATATGCTTTAAAATATTTCAAGTACTTGACGTAAAATATCTACACCATGCCAACACCCGTGTGGCTTTACATTCAGAAATTCATTTTAAATTAATACTAAATATGATATAAGAGCAGAAAGTATCACATCTATTTTGACATACGTATATAAAAAACAACGATAACAAATAAATATTGACAGAATGTGTTGTTGTTATCGATGCTTAAGACAATTTTCAAAAGATAGCCTTCTAATAACACATTTTAAAATTGACCACTTAATGTCGACAAAATATCTTAAAATTGTAATTCGCTGCGTTTATAGCCTTATGACTCACGAATAACAATCAGCAAAATGTTTTCCCCTTCAATGCTCTGGGATTTTAAACACGACAGAGACATTTCGAAAGGGACATTTTTCACATCGACTCGTGTAGGTCACACTTGACTTTTGTTTATGTTTCTATTAAAATAAAATATACAGAATCAATGAAGGAAAGCATGTCGAAAGTGTGATCAATGAAGGAAAGCTTTTTAAAAATGCATTCATTGAATATATTCATCATTTGCGTATGACATGCCAAGTAATTGTCTTTGCATTATTCATTGTTGCACTTTTTTCTAGTTTTATTATGCACTAATTAATATTTTGTGTAAAGAGTGACCAAATGAAGAAATAATCCAAAACACCATAAAAATATAGATAAATACACTATTTCTGCCAAACTTTTGGTACTTTGTCATTTTTGAGTCCAAAGTTGTCTCATCTTTCGCATTATCATTTTAATATGGTAATTTTGATGTTTATTTTCCTGTTGATTTTCGTTTCACTTTTTGATGAAACTATATTTCAACCTTTCGCACCTGTAGAATTTTTGCTTTGTCTATTTTCTGATCTGCTCTAACAGCAATGAAGGGGAAAACAATTTACTGATTGTATTCGTGTGTCATACGGCCATTAAAACAATTATAATTAACTGTTTTAAAATTTTCAAAACAGTTGTAATCAACTGTTTTCAAATTTTCGACATTTCCGATTACATTTGGAGTCTTTAAGTAGTCTATCATTACAATTATACCCAATGAATAACGGTAAAACGTATTTTAGAGTTAAATATGTATAATACTTTAAGAACTGTTTCATTTGATGAAAAAACAAGAATTTTGTGGAGTTAATTGAAGAATATTGGGGTTATCTCCAAAAGAAGAGTATTATGGGCTTATTTTAACATGTTAAATAAGGCCATGTTAAAAATAAGATCACCCTAATCTTATTTGAAGATTATCGGGGTCATCTTTAAAAGATTTGTTTTGTCTTGATTCAAGAATATCGGGGTCAGCTTAAAACGAGGGTCTTTCATCAAATCTAGATTTTTAATCTCCTTTGTAGATTTTGCGAGATTATACTACTTTCAATGTGCAGAATCTCATTTTTCGACGTATAACTTTGATAGTAGCTCGATTTCTCTGTGTGTAGACAATGTTACTTTCGATTAGGTGAAGGTTTCAGGCTATCTGACATTTGCAACAAATGGGCAGAAATACTCCCTTATAAAAAAGTAGCAGTGATAGAGCTCATTACTATCGTTCAGGAGAAGCTTTTTCTTAGACAGCTCGGTAGCCTAGCCAGCATTGAAATTACAGTTAAATGATAGCCCTTATCGTCTCATGTTAAAATTCATAAGTTGACATAAAATATGAGTGAAAATGATTGTTACTTAAATTGGATTATGGTGACTTAAAAGCTCAAACAGATTACCTCTTTACAATATCATTATTACTTGCGCTTTTAATGTCCCAGAAATCAATTAATATTGTTTCGCAATTCTATAAAAGGCGATTTTATGTCCTAAGACGATGATTGTACAAAAATTAATAAATATATCTTTTCCAATTTGTTACGTGGAGAGAAAAATGTTTACCTCAGTTCTGATTCTGTCAAACACGGAGAAGTGAACCATGGTGAATTGTATCCCTTAGAATATTTTAACTTAAAACCCTTCGCATTGCGTTTAAAAATATATGCTATTATAATGTCAATTAAAAATCCAAACGGTAAATAGAGATTAGTTAATGGTGCATGATTATTTGTAATTCACTTATTCACTTATAATTCTGATCCAACCATGCCTTTCCATTTTTCTTGATCTTGTTATTATAGTCAATATCAACTTGAAGTTGACATGGTTGTTTTATATTACGTGACGCTTTATATATATATATATATATATATATATATATATATATATATATATATATATATATATATATATATATATATATATATATATATATATATATATATATATATATATATATATATATATATATATATATATATATATATATATATATATATATATCTCTATATATATATATATATATATATATATATATATATATATATATATATATATATATATATATATATATATATATATATATATATATATATATATATATATATATATATATATATATATATATATATGAGTAGATATATATATATATATATATATATATATATATATAGTAGTAGTAGTAGTAGTAGTAGTAGTAGTAGTAGTAGTAGTAGTAGTAGTAGTAGTAGTAGTAGTAGTAGTAGTAGAGAGAGAGAGAGAGAGAGAGAGAGAGAGAGAGAGAGAGAGAGAGAGAGAGAGAGAGAGAGAGAGAGAGAGAGAGAGAGAGAGAGAGAGAGAGAGAGAGAGAGAGTATATATATATATATATATATATATATATATATATATATATATATATATATATATATATATATATATATATATATATATATATATATATATATATTTTTTATATATATATATATATATATATATATATATATATATATATATATATATATATATATATATATATATATATATATATATATATATATATATCTCTCTCTCTCTCTCTCTCTCTCTCTCTCTCTCTCTCTCTCTCTCTCTCTCTCTCTCTCTCTCTCTCTCTCTCTCTCTCTCTCTCTCTATATATATATATATATATATATATATATATATATATATATATATATATATATATATATATATATATATATATATATATATATATATATATATATATATATATATATATATATATATATATATATATATATATAGTTGCACTACTTCCGTTGCAAGCATGAATTGTGTTTAAGTCTTTGTTTCAACCAAAGCTAGCGATATATTTTTGGTCTTGTATTTTTTTCTATTTTTAGAAATTTTATCTGCCTTTCATACATTTTTTCTTTTTTTTTTTTTTGGTAAAACTTGCTTTAAAGTATAGCCTTAAACGTGTTTCCTATTTGTGAGCGGGGTATAAAAAGTACATCAAATAAAATTTTTTTTCTAATTAAATTTCAAAGATAAGATTATTCGAAATGTATTGACTGTGGCTGCTAACTATCTCGTTCACAAAAAAACCTTGCTTTACTTAATGCATTTAGAGCGATAATACGCGTACATATATAATTTTTTTTTGTTAGGTACATATTTTTTTTAAATTTGTGTACATCATCACTTTTAATTATGCAAATCGAAACAGTTTATTGCTGTAAAAATACATTCAGACATTCACAAAACTAAAATGCATTCTGGCACATTTTTAATCGCTCTCACAAGAACTTCGACATTTATATGTACATATGTGGCCAGAGCTTGTTTCTGATTGGACGATACGGATTGCAGATTTTTCTAAACTGACTGAAAATGCACGATCGAGTGGCTGCAATGTATGAATATTTACTCTGAGGAAGCTAAACAAATACATACTTCTAAATATATGTATGTAAGTATAGTTGTAAGCGGACTGGTGCACTTAGTTACGTATACTTACATACGTATGCCGTGTTTATATGGTATGGCAAAAAAGTATTTGGACGAAATGTAAAATTCAAATAACAAGGAATAATTTGAATATTGAATATAATAATAAATCTTAACATTACTCGTTGTGCTTGATACTAGATAAACACGTACTACAGTCCTAGAGTTGTCTCACTTACGATAGATAGCCTAAACCTCTTTCATATCATCATATGGGTTAAAAAGAAACATCAATGTATTGTCGAGGGTGATAATTGGACATCGAGTCAAAGCAGCCGTCATTGTATGTATAACAAAAATAAAAATTGTGCATCACCAAATTGGTAAAACCATAACATTGGTAAAATTATTCTCTTCGGATATTGATCTTCGGGATGAAAATCGTGGTTGCATTCTTGCAGCCAATTGATGATTTTCACACAAGCAATTTGTTTACGACTGGCCAAGGGTGTACCAAATTTTGCAAATATATGTAACAAGCAGAAGGATGAGCGGCCGTCCCTCGTGTGTTCAGATTTGACTACTAGTTAGTTTAGTTGTCATGGAATACTATATAGTCAACGGATCTAGATAATTAATTTTTAATTCTAGTTGAGTCTACAATTATTTAAAATGGAATTGCTATGCGCAAGCTCTCTAAATCTAATTAAAGCCGTTATATTTAACGTCTCTCTCCGAAGAGCTCAAAATATCCTCTCTGGAAGGCACACGTAAGCTTAAACACATCCGCTAAAGTACCTTCACCCATCAGATACCATACATCAAGTAGACTCGCAGTGATGAAGAAAAGGCCAATGACTTTGCATCATCATCAGATAAGTGCAAGAAAAAAAATTCTGCACTATTTATTTAAGATTCTTTTTATCGCCATAAGTTTCACCCAAACAGCAGTGAGTGACAGGGACGAAGATATAATTCGCAGCATTTGAAATAGATTATCATATCCAATTTTTGTGAGTTTCTGAAATGCCTTAATCACTGTAAGCGCAGAGTTATTGAAAATTCGTGAGTAGGTAATAAATTCAATATAGTATTTTGTTACAAATTATATACTTCTGAATCATTCCATTGAGTAGGACTGTACGGATTGTCAGGATTTGGCATACAAACAGTACAATGGCTTCTTATGGACAGCCTCTTGATATATATATGTAATAATGGGCGTTTCGCGCACACATGGGTTAGCGTCCATAAAAACTCAGGTCCCAAATTAAAAAATCGAACCACGTCAGCAAAACAATTCGAAAAATCAATTTTAGAACCAAATGCGCCAACAAATGTTTTTGTGCTTCCCACTTACACTACTGCAAATCCCACTGATTGCACATGAAGTCAAGAATGTTATAAAAGACAAAATTAACCCAAAAAAGGCGGCAGGACATGATCTGATTACTCCACAAAATGATCAATGAACTCCCTTCTCCAGCTATTATTTACAGCTTACTACTAATATAATGATCCCGAAACCTGGGAATGATAAAATACAAGTAGGCCCGTAAGCCTTTTATCCTGCTTATCCAAACTCTTCGTAAAGATTTTTCTCCTAAAATGCGAGACATCATTCCTTCTCCGAAATTTGGGTTTCGCGAAAAACAGGGGACTTTTGAATAAGCTAACCGCATCACTTCAGGGATTCGCACTGCATTTGATGACCATGAATACTGTTCTGCTATTTTTCTGGACGTCGCTCAAGAATTCGACAGTGTATAGCTCGATGTACTCATATAAAAAAATCAAAATTCTTGGGTCCTCCATTTATTACACTGCCCTGCAAATTCCAATTTCTTTTAGTGTTTCCGAATGAATTTTTCGTGCTGAACACGAATCTGGGTTCAAAAAAATTCCATCACGTCACGTTTCCGAGAAAATATGGGTTGAAACCCCTAATAACAGGGTTATTGGCAGTTTTTGAAAAATCTTGGGGCAAAATCCTGACGTGATATGAACTTTGCTTTTATTAGAAATTAAAGGCTGAAACAAGCCCTTTCAAATAAGCCATATGCCAACTTAATCGCATGCTCCATTACAGCGGGGGTGTGTTTTTGTCTAAGGTTGGAGCAAAATGGAAACGTTTCGTGTTCAGCACGAAAAATCCATTTGGAAACACTAGGCCACATCTCATTCGTAAAAATCATGTAGGCCAGTGATATTATTGTATGACTTTATTATAAACTGCGACCTTCAAAAGATCTATTGTTTTGTTCTTCTTACGTAGATTTCCTGCTCTAGTCTAACTTGTTGAATAAACCTTAGTATTATCGTAGCATCTAACTTTTTTAGTTGTTGTTCGGCGACAACGTAGCTGCTCAATATTCGAAATCTACATCTGATTATTGCTTCACATTTTGCAACGATATGAAGATGAGTCGCTTCCTTACGATCACAAAATCTGTACTCTGGGGAATTATATACACCCATCACACACGGGTGTTTCCTCAGTCGACAGTGTCCTGTTAGTATTCCTGTCAATGTTCTCGCTCTGCTAAGCTCGAAACCCCCTAAAAGTATTTTTCCTTTCCTTAGTCCCTTACTCATGTCACAGTGCTGCTTTCTTACCCTATTTATTTCATTGGGGATTAGTTCCAATGTAGTATGTCTTCCAATGCCACAAAAAGGCTCTGGTCCTACCATTGGCGTTGCCGCTCTATTATATTATTGTGTCCTGGCACCCACAGTAAGTAAACAGTGTTGTGTTCGCCGAATGTTCCCAATAATATAAGTGCTTCCTGCACTAGTTTGGACTTGAAGGAGTTTAAGCTTAATGCTTTTAACACCGCCTGACTGTCTGATAGAATAGCAATCTCACAGTTGCAGTAGCCTCTATCTAAATTACACTGTGCACATCTAATTATAGCGCACAGTTCAGCTTGAAATATACTGGCTTATGGACTCCCAGTGGTTTAATCTGGGGCCTTCGACTCCTAGACCAGTTCCTTCTGTCGTCCTCTATTAATAATATAGTATTCACTGTAAATGACTTTATTACGCAAGAGTCGGAAATTAAAGTTGGTGTACCCCAAGGTAACGTGCCCGGTCCGACTTTATATTTTCTGTACACCTCAGGCAGACCATAGGCTCACAACTTCAATGTTTCCCGATGCCACAATAATTTTAAGTAGATCTCGATGCCCAGTACAAGCACCCAAATTAGCCAACCACACTTCTCGAGGTGTGGTTGGTTAATAGGCGTATAAATGTAAATGAGCAGAAAAGCAAGCATGTGACATTTACACTCAATAGAACCAATTGCCCCACGCTTACTCTAAATAACATCGTATACCCAACTGAGTCTTAATATGTAGCGATTACGATTAATAGTTGAATTATTATTGTTAGTCTCTAAAAAGAAGATACAATAAATAATGTTATGTGTAAAAAAAAAAACAAAGCGAAGATCAGATCGGATTGCACGATAGAATCAAAAGAAGCAATGCGAAAGAATGTTTAGAGAGTAATAGCAAAAGCAATGTAGAACTGGTAAGAAGCAACGAGATGGAGAGAGATTATTAATTATGATGGGGACATATGAAACTGTGACCTAAAAGGTCTATTGTTAGTCCTACTGAGTTAGATGACCTGCCCTAAGCATATATGTTGAATGAATCTTAGTACTTTCCTAGGATCCAGACTTCTCAGTTGCTCCTTTCTAATATAGTGATTACCTAGCACTCGCAGTCTGCTTTTAGCTACAGCTTCACATTCAGGAAGAATAAGAAGAGGGGTCTCCTCTTCATGGTCACAGAATCTGCATTCGGGTGAGTTATGTATCCCCAAAACACATAAATGTGTCTTTAGTCTACAGTGGCCTGTTAGTAGTCCAGATTCTTAATTGGTTCTTACCTATTTGGAGCATAGTTTTCGATCTGCTCGGGTTGTATACCCCTTGAAGTAACTTTGCTTGTCTAAGTCCTTGACTTGTAGCCCAGTGTAGTTATTTTCCTATATCTTTCTCCTTGCGGATTACTTCCGATATAGTGTGTCTCCCGATGTCGCAATACGGCTCAGGTCCTATCAATAGCGTTGTCGGTCCTTTTCTAGCAGGCTTGTCCCCTTGTTCATTACCCGGAATATTGTTATGACCAGGCACCCACAGCACTCTGATGTGTTCGCCTAGTTTTACCAATACACCATTTGCTTCGAGCACTAGCTTTGTCTTAACTACGTTGAAGATTAGTGCTTTCAACGCAGCCTGGCTATCTGAGAGAATAACGATAGCACAGTTGTGATAACCTCTATCTAGGTTGAATTGTGCACATCTAATTATGGCGCACATCTCTGCTTGGAAGATACTGGTGTGTTTTCCCAACGACTCCCAGTAGTGAGTCTTAGGGCCGACTACTCGTAGGCCTGTACTCTCTTCTGTCAAGGATCCATCCGTATACCACTTGATGGTGTGTGGTTTTATTACGTATGCATTCTCAAACATCCACGATTTTTTGTCGGACCATTTAATGATAAAATTCCGATCAAATATGTTCCTCTGTGTCATTTAGTCTCTAGGAATGGATATAAGTGATGCACCCTTCGTCCATGTAAGGAAGCGTTTCTGACAGATCTCCGAGGTAACCTTATTCTCCCCGACTGATAGTCTTAGAAGTGTTTCTTTTATTCTATGTTCAATTTCTAGATGGAGTGGTGACAAATCTAAAATAGCTTCCAACGCTACTGTTGGGCACGTGCGCATCGCTCCTGTGATGCAGACACACGCTAGTCTTTGTAGGGAGTTGAGCACCCTATTGGCTGTCAGCTGGCTTCCTCTTTCTCCCCACACGACTATGCCATATAGTAGCATTGCCTTCACTACCATGTAACAGAGCCAGAGCATGTTCTTCGGGTTGCACCCCCAAGATTTCCCGGCCAGTTTCCTGCACACAAGTATTGCCTTTCATGCATGGTCCTTATGGTCATTTCCTTATGGTCTCTTCCATGTGTTTTTTCCATAGAAGCGTTACACCCAGATATTTAACCTTATTGCTAAGCTCTACTGGTAGCCCTCCGACCTTGATCTCTTTTAGTGAATGGAGCCTCCTAGTGAATGGTACAATGGTCGTTTTGGCAGGATTAATGTTAAGTCCTACCATAACGCACCAATCTTGTGTGATTTTGAGTCCTGTGATGATTATTTCACAGAGTGTCTCTCCAAACTTCCCACTTGTTATTATGACGATTCGTCTGCCTTGGCATCTTATCCCATTTTCGGTTAGTCTGCATAGAAGGCTGTCTACGACTAGGCTCCATAGAAGGGGAGACAGTACTCCCCCCTGTGGGCAACCCTTTACTATTGTGTACCCTAATGCTGGTACCATTTACTCCAGTCTCAGCTGTTCTTGTCCTCAATAATGAGTGTATCCAATTCACTATGATTGGGTCTACTCCCCTATCTGCTAGTGTGTTACATATTGTCGCGTGACTTGTATTGTCAAAAGCTCCTCTGTGTCCAGAAAGGCACATAAGATGATCTCCTTCCTTTCAAGGGATGCCTTTATTGCTCCCGTCAGGTTCAACAGTGCGTATGCATGTTGGTCTCGGTGTAACGGTCTCCGATTCAATACTGTTCCACGAAAGTGCTTGTCTATCACTATCTACATCGTTTTTAACAAAAACGATGTTAAGCTGATAGGTCTGTATGCTTTGGGTAGGGTTGCATCCGTTTTCCCCTTCATGACACCAGGGTTCCTGGATCAGCGCAAGCCCCAGTTGTTAATTGGTGAATGTCCTCGCTATGATAGCCGACGATGGACATTCACCTGGGCTACGCTGATGATTTCCGGACTATATGTCCGTCTCATGCGCAGAATCCTCTGCTCCCACTAGCTCCTCTTCCTTCAGACGTAGGCGTCTTGGGCCTATTTTCGCTGACAGTTGCTCTGCCGCTTCCACTTTCGAAACTTCCACTGTTTCGGTTTCAGTCGCTGGCTTCCGTTTTATGTGGACTGGAATCAGTCCAAACCTAAACCGGATTTTGGAGCCTCCGCTGAAGATAGCGGTCTTCGACTCCTCGTCGATGCCCACTATCATCAGCTGTCCGCTACCTTCCTGCCTCAGCGAGATCACCTTCCAGAGGTACGTGTTTATTCCTTCGTTTTGTGCTTCTAGAAGGTCTAAAAGCCATTCCACCGTTTTCCCCTGATTTCTGGGGAGGAATAGGTGGATGACTACCGATTGCGGAATTTCGTCACCCATAACGGCTTTCAGTGTTACTCAGTGTTACTGTTACCTCGAGCTTGAGAACGTTAAGTAATTCATTGTCGTCATTTCCGCTCTCGGTCGGTTCGCCACTGCCGGCTGCTGTATACCTGGTCTTGCATGACCAGGTCTGATTGAAATAGCAGCTGTCGCACGGATACGTTCTCGTACCGTTATTGGTCGACCCTCGTCCAACCGCTGCTCTTCAAGCTGCGTTGCAGCTTGTGTCGCGGTGCAGACCCGAAGTAATTTAAAGTTTTTGTTTTTCTGGTTCATCAGTTATCGGAGAGGCACCGTTAGTGACTGAGTTATTTTTACACATTGCCCTCAACCAGACTGATCTTCGTAACGGTATGCATGACATCGTGGTCCGGCCCTGTACGCATTTTATCGACTATGCCTGGGGTGATGGTGTGTTGGGATGGGGTAGCAGAGGAGGGTTGGGTGTGGGAGTCACACAAATTCGCCATATACCGAGGAATACGTTACCAGGGCTCACCACGTGGAGGCCCTCTCATTAGAGAAAGCTGTCTTATGACAAGAGGCAACACCTATGCGTGGACTTGAAGTGTATGCGATATGGGACAGTAAAAGAGCACAGTTGCCCTACCTAACGATCCACATCGCACCACTCCCATGAACCCCATGGAGAGAGATAGAAAGAGGAAAGAACAAAGTTCATGTCTTTTCAACGCATGCCACTTTGCGCTGATGATTTACCTTAAAATACTAAGTTAAAAGTTTCTACGACACTTTTAAAATTCATGTCTTTTCAATGCATGGCATTTGACTCCGATAATCTGCTTTAAAAAACCCACGCCGAAAATTCATGTCCTTTGATCATATTTCTTGACCCAGGACGTTTCTCACGCGATATGCGCTAGCACTATAGGAATACAGGTAGAATATGATGGTATTCTGCATCAATATATTAGTATAACTAAGGTAGACCAAGCTTTACCTGTTATTTAGACACAAGCACATCATTTTCAATTAGAAAGCATCACAATGATGAACATATGGCTTTCTGAACTTGGTTGGCTAACTTTTTGAGGTGTCATTTAAAATAATACTGATTTCCATTTTTTTTTTTTTTGTATTATCGTACGTCAATGTCAATCAGTTTAGTTAAAAATTATAATACATTAGTAAACCAATGCTAAAGAGTGACATTAAGGCATTAAGCTTAGCATTTGCACATTAACATAACTAAAAAAAAAAGGTTTAATGCCTATTTTGATTATCATTTGGATGAAATCTTTGGAGCCGTCTACGACATCTATTAACGACTAGAGCTGCGTCTATGTCTGTGAAGCCAATCGATCATTATATCTGCTGCTGTGGAAGTTCAACTGTTCCATGACTGTTGGTATTTTCAAATCTCGATGTAAAACTATATTGCGCATATACCAAGGAGCATCAGTTATTTTGCGCAAGACCTTGTTTTGAAGCCCTTGTATTCCATTGATATTTGAGGCAGCAGCAGTGCCCCACAACAGCATTCCATACATCCAGGTAGGCATAATAATTGTTTTATAAACAAGCAGATTATTTTCAAGACTGAGTATACTACTTGGGCGAAGTAACCAATTTAACTTTTTGAGTTTAGCGTAACAAACTGCTGCGGTTTTTTGAATATATTTGCGCCAGGTGCCACGCCTTTCAAAGTTAAAACCTAACTAGCATACATGAGCAACGTGAGTTATGACCGAATTGTTGAGCAAATTTAATTATCAATGGAATGCTTTAAAGGAAGCAAAAAAATACCCCATAAAGTATATATAATCTTGATCGGCTCACCGAGACGAGTTGCTGCGCATTTCTTTTGGATACATTTTTCCAATATCCAGCTGAAAACCGCTACGTAGACTTATTTTCACTATAGTTTTTGAGGTAGTATCTCTACAAACCCAGTGCCCACTTATGTGTTTTTGTAAGATTAATTTTTTTATTTATTCATTCTGGTTGGTTTTGGTGAAAGGCCGCTTCACATTAATTAGTGAGTTAATAGTGAGTATTAGATTTAAGCTTATTATTACAAACGGTGTAGATGTAGCTTAAATAAAGTTTTAATTATAGCTATATTTATAGGCTTACTATACATATATTTTATTGATAGGTTTATGTTTATCCTTAGTATAGGCTTTCTCATTTGAACTTATTTGTTATACGACTGACTGCTTACTTCGCTGAACCGCGCCAACGACACTCGACTTTATTCGACGGCAGCTACCCAACGACTAACAATTTATCTTGCAATCTATCAACTCGTTTTCCTTAGAAACATGCCGCTCCGAGCCTGTCTCACTCTCTCATTTCCATCATTCGATCGACCTTCATATATTCTGAAACAGTTGATGTCTTACAATGTTATTTAGTGTCACCTAACGTATTAACCTCGTACTGTATTGACTTTCAATTTGTATTGACTTTCAATTTGGGTACGATTTGCAGTTAGCGTATATTTTATCTTGTACCGTTTTTAAAAGTGACCTTGCTTGTGAGCAACCAGTATTATTATATTTTCCATTTCACATTGCACTACAACTAGTTCTCGATTTGGGTCTTTAAACAACTTCTGATTATAGTTTCGGCTTATTGAAACATATCCTGGTTCGCCCTTTTTGGAACTGATAATTCATATCGTTTTGAACTCATGAAATAACTCAGAACAGGAAATCTTTTCCATCCAATGTTTCAGCCATTCATCCTTGCCATATTTATTTCCACTAGCAAGAACTATGTACTGCATTTCTGTCTTTAGTCACTCTGATATATGTACTATTGAGAATTGTACTGGCTAAAATCGCTTCGAAACTCATACCTTAATCTGGAATATGAAACTCAATCGTCATCTCAATGTCATCCACCAGCACCTATACCGGTCAAACACTTTCCATCATCCTCGGGGGCAACGGAAACTGACGCTTTTGACAATGATGTACTGAGATCCGTTACCCCGCCACTTACCTTTGAGCTTAGCGGACTGCTAAAGGATATTTCATTGAACACTTGATTGTTCGGAGGCATTGTCTGCGGCCGCTCACAATCGAAGGACGATAATGATGCGGGCATGTTCTTTGGCAGTGTATCTGCTGACGCGTCCTTGGTGTTGCCTTTAGTGAGCGAGAAATTCGTTCCAAAACGCTTACCGTGCCAGTGTCAACAATTCGTTCGAACAAAAATCGCGAATGCAGATCTGATTTTAGGTCAAGACCTGAAGAATTGAATATACTTAATAGCTTAATTAACATATTCTTATCCAGAACCAGATCTGTACCCTTCTCTTGCATAAAAAGAATTCCAGCCTTACATTGCGCTGCTCTATGCCCTTCTTGGTCACACTTAAAACATTTAAAACTGTTCTTTGGAAAATCTTTAAAAAAAAAGACTAATCTCAGTACTTAAAACAGTTCCCAGCCTTTCCAGGTTGTGTTACCTTAACAGACTCTCTTCCATCCTTGCTGTCATGCTATCCATAATCTACAGCTCTCATCCAATTTTTTTTCAAATTTATGGTTTTTATGCGTTTACATTTGTGCAAATGAATGGACTGTTCATTTTGCAGCTGACTGATAAATAAGACCAAAATAATCGAAATAAATAATTATATATATATATATATATATATATATATATATATATATATATATATATATATATATATATATATATATATATATATATATATATATATATATATATATATATATATATATATATATATAGAGAGAGAGAGAGAGAGAGAGAGAGAGAGAGAGAGAGAGAGAGAGAGAGAGAGAGATATATATATATATATATATATATATATATATATATATATATATATATATATATATATATATATATATATATATATATATATATATATATATATATATATATATATATATATATATATATATATATATATATATATATATATATATATATATATATATATATATATATATATATATATATATATATAAACTAGCTGGTTCCCGGCGCGTTTCTACCTTTCCATCTGCTTCTCCTTCCCTCTACCACTGCTTATCCTGCCGCTCCTTCTCCCTGTCCCTCCTTCCCGCTGCCCCCTTACCCTACCAGCCATTCCCCTACCCATATTTCCCTGCCCCATTTTCACCCCATCGCTTACCACCCTTTACCCTGCACCCATTCCGCTGCCCCTTCCCCTACCTACCCCTACTTTACTTCCCCTTCTCCCTGCCCCATTCGATCCCATTAACTTGTATACATCATTTCATCCCTCTATTTTAAATAGTACCCTGCACGTTACTGTCCTTCCCCCTGCCTCAAGTACCTCTACCCATCGTTCCCAATGCCCCCTTTCCATAGCTCTCATCCCCCTACCCTTCTGCCGACTCAAATCTGATGCATGATTACGTGATGTTCGTCATCTTATCCGCATAGTAGCCGTTCGTCTTCACGTCGTTGTGATTGTTGTTTTGTTTGATAATTGACCGTAGCTTCTTTGTGTACTTAGAGCACTTCGCGTAGATCGACCATGTTATTACGACGTCTTCCAGGCATTTTTGAATTTACTGTATTACACATATTACACTTTTAGTACATATTTAATTAATAAAATATATCAAAATTATATTTTACTTACTTAGCGTATGTGGCTTTTCTTTTAAAAATATAAAATGTGAATTTGAGCCAAATTGGACCATAAATGCCAATTTTTAAAATATCTCGACCACAGCGCCATCTACCCGGTGCAAAAAAAAAACACATGGTGTGAATATATACGCACGAACGATTATATATGTATATAACGATTTTCATTTTATATATAAAAAATTATAGAAACATTTTTGGAACTTATTCCGATAAGCGGCATATACATGCATACTTTATTAAACAAATGTTATTTTTGAATTACACTAAAACCGAAATTCTATTAACAAATATTTGATTAATTAAAATTTAAACTTTCAAAAAGCCAACGGTTTCTTTCATTCTCTGCCTCTCTAATATCGTCCCGCACACATGATCGCTAGACGATTTTGTAGCTATCAGCTTTTAATCGTCTACTCAGAGCAGCAGACCTGATTATCTTGTTTGTTTTAAGTTAATTAAATAAATGCTTTAATTTAATCATCATGCCTTTTAGCCTATGTGTTATTGTGATATATGAGCTATATTATTGTAAAGTTTGATTAAAATCCATTCAGTAGTTTTTGCATGAAGAAGTAACAAACATGCACACATCTACATATCCACACAAACATACAAACTTTCTAGTTTATATTATTAGTAGGATTGGGGGAATCACTACTTTAGTGTATTATCAATGAAAACAACTGATAAAGTTTTATTTGAAAGTCAACTAAAAAAATTTTAAACTTTTATGGAAAATATATTGCACGTGATGTCGTGTAAAAAGTGAATAATAAATAGCTTGAAAGTGTTTGCGTGATAGCGTGATATTGTGATTTTAGTCTGTTTAAACAAATCTAAGTCTTGTTCTATTGCTTGGTAGGTTATTGAGTGGACATAGGAGGATGAGTTGCTGCTGATCGACTTATACAAAGCTAAGCTGGTTCTTTATGCCACTAAAATTCATATATACATTATAGGTCGCTCGTAACTATTACATATATTCTTGATCAGCATCGGAAGACTAGTCGATATAGCCATGTTCGTATGTCCGTCCGACCTTTTGTTTGAACGATAAGAGATAGAGACTTTAAGGATATTTAGAATCTCATTTTCCCTTTTCAGATACCTAGTATTAAGTGAACATTCGAGTACATTTTAAAGGGTATCACACATACAAACCTGGCTCCCAGTATTTAGTTTTTGTTTGACTTTGTTATTTGCGTTATTGCCGCAAAATTTGGTGTATCTTACTTGAAATGTACGCCATAGGTCCAGATCGGACCACTTTAAGGGGTAGTCCTCATACAAACTTATTTTCTCTATTTTTTTAGTTTTGTATGAAATTTTTTGATTTTGTTTTTAATTAAGCTAGAAACGCAAAATATTGCGTAGACGGATCGAACCCCTCTTAGGGGGGTTTTGAATTTTTGTATGTACATTTTTTTTATATATAATTAGTTCTAATTTTTCATCAATTCTATTAAAATATTTCATATGCATATGTTCAGATCGGAGCACTAGAATAGTATAATCTATGGTTCATGTAAGAAACCTTAAACAATGTACTGGGAATCTCGAAGTCGAGCACACTCAACTGTAGCGTTCTTTCCTGTTTTATTTTGTATTTTGGCACCCATCTAATTTTGTCAGACAAGACTATGAAAACAGGACTTAACAGGTACGATTACTTCATGGCGGTTGTATATCGGGAATCTACCGAAAATTGTTTAGTGGTATTTCCGATAGATACAAGTATATTCTTGCAACATACAATATGCAGAGTAGGCTTGGCTCTGGGCACATTATTGAATAAATTTAAATTTCAAAATAGTTTCTAATACGCGAGCAAAGTCGGGGATTTCCAAAAGTGATTGTAGAAAACGTCCAATAACATTTTTTTTTTCAAAAGTTTTTTTTTTTGATAGAACTAGAAGGCCATTAGAAATTATATTAGAATTGTTTAAAAGATGAACGTAATAGCTATATAACGATTAACCTCTACAATAATTTCATTCTTTTTATTCAATATTTTTACTTTATTTTGAACTTTGATGCAATTATGTTGCACCCCGTTAGGTCTGCTGGATCTGGTCCCCCTATTAATTTTAAGTTTTTAATAAAAAACCAAATTTCAAACTTTTAAAAATTATATGCCATAATATTTAGGAAAAAAATTGCTCTATTTAAAAACAATTTTTCAATATTTTGCAAAAACGAAACCTTTTTTTAGAATGACACTTGCCAAAAAATTAAGCCTGATTACATTAAACCCATTTTGTAGGGAGATTTTCTATAGTTTCAAGGGATTTGAAGCATACAAAATTTTTATTTACTGAGTATCCAATTTTTTTGCTGATTTAAAATATCATAATAAAAATTGTTTCTATACATGTGAGCAGCACTGTACGAGGTTCTTCGACGCTGCTGCTCAGCATTACCCCTTCAGTTGACGCTGCAGCATTCTACAACGTAAAGCCAACATGCAAAACAAATAGCCAATCCAAATTTGACATAGTCGTCTGGAGAGCGATGATGGGTTTGTGAGTAATATATTCACATTTTACTCTCTATCGAACTTTTGACGATTATTAAAAACATTTTAATTTACTTCGACAGTAATGCGAATCCTAATTGTGTTGTTAGAGCGGTTTTGTAAAGTCAGTCCGAAGATCTGACTCCGTCTTTAAATTGGTTTCGATGTTGATATGGCAAAATATTGTACGACTGTTAATTCGTGTTATGAAGCGTTTTAAGTTATCACTCTTTACGATTTAAGTGAATTTATTGATGTTTATGCAATGAAATACAAAGTTGTGCCACAGAATCTAAAAATTGTTTGAAAAATTTGACTACAAGTCTATCAGAAATAGTGCAAAAAATAATATTGAATTTTAAATGACTAGCAGTGTGCTGTAATTGAAACAAATCGACGGCCCAAAAAAATAATTGGGTACATAAAATAAATACGACTAAATAAATGGTAACTGCATTAAATTTTTCATACGCACCCATTCTGTTTTACAATTTATTTTTATACCATTCACACTATGTGTGATATAAAAATATCAGTTTGTCTGAATGTTTGTAACGCACTTTTGTGTTTTTGTATAAAAGCTTCTTTATTTCAGTCAATACAATTAGGTTGAAATACGATGAGCTGCCTCTTTATGGATAGCCGTTTAACATATATAGACTTTTTAGGGTAGCGCCCATACAAACCCACAGCTCACTTTTATGCATTTGTTTAAAAAACGACAATATCAACTTGAAATGCGATATGGTGGCATCTTACAGATGGTCGCTTCATACACATCTACTAGTGAGCGTATAGCGTACACTTTTTAGGTTGCCAGTACTTCACCCCCTCACCCCCACCCCCGTTTGAATGGTATTACAGCTTCGGTTCAACCGAAGTTAACGTTTTTTTTTTGCTGAGGAAGACTGTTCGAGTCTACAGACATTAAAAAATACTTATTTGTATAATTTCTAAAAAAATTTCCGTATCTTTGAAAGCCGTGTATTTGAAAGCCGGTATCTCGAAAATTATAAGAGATACAGCCTCCAAATTTCAATATTTGACTATCCTATTCCCTCTTCAGACATTGAGTATGAGGTAGCCCCCATTTCAACCCCTTCCATTTTTGAGCTATTGTATGAATATTTATTGTTGTTTATTAAGCTAGAAACACTACATTTTAGTATGGATTAGAAGTCGGGCAGGGCCTTCGTAAAGCCAGGAACGCAAAACAAGATCTATAAAAATTTTCAAGGATCGCACGAACTTTTTTTTAAAAAGCCCAGCCCGGCACGAAACTATAAAATTTTAAAAATCTTATGAAATATATGTATATTATATTTATAAATACTCGTATATGGGATATATACATTCTGATTTAAATGATTTAAAATGCCTGTTTAAATTCTTTTTGCCCCTAAGTTAGCATCAAACTCAATTTGTAGTGAGATTTTTTTACAGTTTCAATAGATTTGATGCATTGAAAAAATGTATTACTGAGTATCCAATTTATTTTATGATTTAAATTATCACAGTTTGAAACTATTTTTTCTAACTATGTGAACAGCACTGTACGAGGAACTTTGACGCTAGTGCTCAGCCTTACCCCCTCACTTAACGGTGCAGCATTCTACAACGTAAAGCCAACATGCAAAACAAATAGCTGACGCGGAGTGTTAGCTTCATATGTCATTAAGTTTCTTTAAAGTGCTCGATTTTGTCAGTGATTTTTTCGAATATTTGCGAATTTTCTTAAAAAAAAAAATTCAATCGCGTTTGGCATGCAAACCAGTCAACAAACTTTGGTCTGGAATTTCTAACTATTCCATGTATCGATGCTAGAGACGATCTGTGATTAGATATGAGCAATTTAACAGAATATGTTAAAAAAAAGGTATTCTGTCAGACATTTTCGGGTTTTTTCGTTCCTCTCGGGTCTTTTCTTGCCTTTCGAGCGTTTTCAAATCTTTCGCGCCTTTTGATGCACTCGTTCGTAACGAAAAAAATAGACCGGTCCGTGTCCACCTCTAGTGTGGATAGATCATATCCTAGAAAAATTACACACTTATAAATAAATATCTATAATGTAAAAACAACGCTTAGATCTGCTCCAGGGTATGTAAATAAATAAATTAACTCAATCAAGTGGATAATTTTTTATATCTTGTATAAAAATATTTACAACATGGTTTTTTGAACTGTCAAAATGTATGTAACATAGCGAAGGAATAGTCGGATACCGCCCGCATAAATTATATATATTCGCGATCAGCACGACAAGACGAGTTGATCTAGCAATGTCTGATCCGACTACATATTTGGCGATGAGAAATGTTCTCTGACTAGAGAAGGCTTAGGGAAACTAAATTAAGGATATATACTTTCTAGGTACTGTTGTGCAGGTGTAACTAGATATTTCACAACTCGCAACTGTTTAGCCGCAGTGAAAACAAATTTATTTAGGATTTTTTTTGCAAATTTTCGTTATAATATAATTAATTTTTCATGACTTGCCCGAAAAAGTGTTAACCCTACTTTGTAATAGAAATTTTACTTTCGTAGAAAGTAAAATTTGTAGGCTCTCATTTGTAAAAGAGTATATTAAGTGTATAAAAATGTATGTATCAGGCAGAAAGAGGCGTGGAAAACCTAATAAAGTATGTATGTATATATATATATATATATATATATATATATATATATATATATATATATATATATATATATATATATATATATATATATATATATATATATATATATATATATATATATATATATATATATATATATATATATATATAGATATATATATAGATATATATATATATATATATATATATATATATATATATATATATATATATATATATATATATATATATATATATATATATATATATATATATATATATATATATATATATATATATATATATATATATATATATATATATATATATATATATATATATATATATATATATATATATATATATATATATATATATATATATATATTATTGATTAGCATCGGAAGTCGAGACGATATAGACATGTCCATCCGTCAGACCAACAGTGCGAACGAATAGATATCGAAGACTATAGAGAGTTCAAGTTTAAATACTTTGAGTCTCCTTTTCCCTCTTCAGTTAATAAATAAACATGCCAACATGTGGTAGCTGCCATACAATCCTGGCTCGCATTTTTTAGTTTTTATAAAAAAATATTTTTGGTTTTGTTGTTAATTACGCTAGAAACGCCTAATTTGGCGTATCTTACGTAAATCCCAATAAAATATACTGCACAAGATCGGGTCAATATAAGGTTGGACCCGATCACACTTGACTTCCATTTTTTAGTTTCTGTTCTTAGTTAAGCTATAAACGCCAAGTATGTCGTATCTTACGTCAATCCTTATATCCTAAAATATTCCATATAGCTCCAGATCAATTTAACAGTTTAAGTTTTTAAATGGTTTTTTTTTTATATTTAATTGGTAGTAATTGTTCATCAATTCTAATAAAATTGTGCGAATATGTTCAAGTCGGAACACAAAAAAAAAAAAAATATATATATATGGTTCATATAAGGAGCCTTAAACAAGGTATAAGTTATCTCGAAGTCGAGACCACTCGACTGCAGCGTTCTTTCTTGTTTTTAGTTAAGAACATGCTTCGACTTTGTTGTGAAATGTTGTCTACAATTATCTGGTCCAGGGACAGTTTCAAGGCGGTGGGACTTTAGGAGACTTTAAAAGAGGACTATAACTAGTCTGTTAAGAGCTGTGGCTGCGTCAAAATTGTACAAATTGTGCTCCTGATTATGATGTGATTATGTGCTGCCGGATCACGTGGAAAATTTTATAATATTTTAAACACAACTACATTTCTTAAAAATTACTTGGACTATATAACTTAGTGACTGGAACCACTTTTTTGGAGTGAAAATTGTTTGCGTATCGTCATTTGATCGTCATAACATAGTGTATGTAGCGATATTGTAAAGATCCGCAAAATCAACAAATATGATTCAACCAAAGCTCGTAGCATTCGAGCTGAAACGCTACTCGAATGTTATCAGTTTGTCTGAAAGTTTGTACCGCATTAAAGAAGACACTGTAGACCCATAAAGTATATATATTCTGGTTCAGTTTGACGAGACGAGTCGATATAGCTATGTCCGTCTGTCTGTCCATATGTCCGTCTGTATGTTGTTGCGCATTTGTGGGAACTAATTTTTGTAGTATCCAGTTGAAACATACATTTCTTTGTCAATATTCGGTTGAAATTCGCTGTGATGGCTTTTTATGGAAAGCCGCTTCATATACATATACAAATGGGCGTGACCTTACCATTTTTTGAAGTAACCCTATACAAACCCACAGCTCACTTTTATGCATTTGTATAATAAACTTCTTTATTAAAGTCAATATCAGCTTGAAATTTTATATGGTGGATTCTTATGGATGGTCGTTTCACATACATAAACTAATGGGCGTGTACCGCCCACTTTATGGAGTAGCTTCAAAACAAACCGACCCAACGATTATGTTTTACAATATGATTTCCAATTTTGTGTAAATGGTATTAGAGCTTCGGTTCAACCGAAGTTAATGTTTTTTCTTGTTCTGTTTTCTTTGTCTAAATGTATAATATTATTTCAGGCGTCACATCGAAATCCCTATGATTGTTCAGCAAAACCAAATCATTCAGGCCCTCCTCTCCCATCCTTTTGAGCAAATAATTGTTTGGCCTTCGTAAAGACGAAAAGGATAATTTACTACAAGCAACTGAAACTGGCAAAGTTGCGCAGATTTTAAGATATACCTATGTGAATATTTAAAAAAAAAAACCAACATCACGCAGGTCTAGAGCTTTTTTTAAAGGTTTTTTTCGGGCATTTGCTGAAATATTTTCTTCTCAGTTGTCTCTAAAATATGGTTTGGCCACTATTCTTAAAAGATTTCAGCGGTCTTATTTAATTCGTCCTCGTTAAGATTGGCTCATTATGTAGGTATAATATTTTGAATTATTGACAGTAGTGTTCGATCCCTCAAAAACCTTGCCTTCAGCTCTTCTGAATATCTATCCAAGAACGGTATACAAATTGATCTTCTATAATATTATTAACATTTCCTTTGTAATTACATCTCATATTTTTCCCTACTCTCCGAGATATAGTCAAGACAGTGTCATTCGAATCCGCGCTGTGAGTAGCTGATTTATGCGACGGCTCAAATCGGCTCTTCCTTTTGTAAATTCTGGCTCAAATTTTTCGTTACGCTAAAGATCGGTTTTAGCACTGTTAAAGCAATGAGGAATGGCGCTGTTTGAAAGGAGTTGAATAATGAATTTGGCTGTATGCCATCGACTTTGATTCTCTGTTCATCTAGTTCCTCAAGCGCTAGGCAGATACATTCTAAAGACTCTTGAAACAAGCTAAGAGACGTGCTTCGCAAAATTTTAAGAGTCGGTTTTGCTCAGCACTAGTTTTTACAGTGATGATGTACTTTTTTAAATGGCTACCGGCTTTGTTTGTAGACGGAAAAATTTCGCTACAGCCTTGACTGCTCCAATGCAGCTCCGAATCGATCCAATGTAGAACGCGTGCTTGATAGCCAGATTAAAATTTTGGGTTGCACAATTTACATAAAAAGCCTGCGGACATATCTGTCCTACAACAGTGCCCTTAATTCACCGCGCAATCACATAAATCTACAACACCGACGAAACACATAAAATCTTTACGGAATATAAGTGTTTTGTTTTTAAATTTTTTGGAATGTACCGAACACCAATTGAAAATTGCTCAATGCTGCCCACATCACTCATTTCCGCGATTATCTCCCATCCAACCTCAAAAATCTCATTTTGGAAAGTGTAACTTAAATATGTTGCATTAGAAGCAGCTGCTTCTAAATAATTTTTCGAATTTTTCCAAAATTTCTTCAGTCACAATTGAAGGTCTTCCGCTCCTCTGATCATCATGCACATCATGAACGACCTTTTTTAAACTCGCGACACCACTTGTATACACTCGTACGATTCATAGCTTCACCATATGCAGTTTTCACCTCATTATAAATCTCAAACGGAGGTTTTCCTTTCCAAACGAGATAACGGAAAACGCCGCGTATTTCGCACTTGTCGGGAGACTGGATTGACATTGTTCACGAAACGTGTTGTCGCGTAGACAGTTCTCAACATACTGACCTCGAACCGGTCTCGTTGTAAAGGGGAGAAGTCAGGCTACACTGCAGTGTTGCCAAAAATACGAAAATAAAATCAATCCGGCCGTGAGAGCCTCAGTACACTTACTTTCTTGATATGCCTCGAATGTACTAATATAATAATGTAGCGTATTCTGCATAGCTGCTCTCTTTTTTGTTTCTTTCTATTCTCTATCTCTGTAGTGCTATAAAGGGTGACTCAGATTGTAGAACATGTCGATCGAGCAGCATGGGGTTAGTCTCTAAGCTGTTGAGGGCGCCCCTGATTTAGAGAAAGGGTGTTCATAAAGAGAGCACCCAAAGTGCAGCTGTATGTGTCTGTTTTTCACTGCGGGATATCAATGCAACGTAACTCATTCAAATTTTCTCTTTAGCATCAAACATCCGACTTCGGCATGCGCATGTTGATTTAGAGGAGAAAGCTTTTTTTTTTTGATTTTTTTTCTTGATACTCCGGTATTATTGATTTTTTTATTGTTGCGTACTTTTAAGACAAAAAGTCCAATTTTGACCACTGGGAGAAGCCTAGTCTTAATAATATTGTAAAAATCTAAAAACCAAATGTATAAAATATGAATGCAAATGTGCACAGAAAATTTACAAACTACTGTGCAAAACAACTCAGTCTGTCCTCATAGTTGAAAGTATAGCGGGTGACGCTAGTGATGCCAGAGAGAAACATAGCACGGTGTTTTGAAAATTATACAAAGAAAAATAGCGATTACGTTATATAAAGTTGTTATAAATATAATAATAACAATAAAAAATATTCTTTTTTTTGGGAGGTATATAAACTTTA
>JAWNNQ010000667.1:0-159525 GCA_035044765.1 Leucophenga montana
AGACAACACCTCGTAGTTTCCTACTAACCACGAAACCGCATTAAATTTCGTGCTTCCTCGCATATCAACTATAATATATGTCACAGGATGCACAGCCCTGTTTTATTCATCGAATTTCCTGCATTGCGGTGATGTACCATCCCTATGGAGGGACAAGACATTCCAGGTGCATATCCGTAAATCATGGTCCTTAAATCGTTTGCGGGTGTCGTCATCAAAGGGGGACTATATCTGTGTCTTCACTGTTAAAATTTGTTTTGCGGTGGCGGGAACCAAAACCCAGCGGATCAACCCTTATATCACATATAGGCGTGATCCCTTCACTTTTTTGGGTAGTCCCCAAACAAACTACCCTTGTTCTTTGAAACTTCATGTAAATGATATTTATGTTTCGGTTCCACCGAAGTTAATTTTTTTCTTGTTTTTTTTTTATACAGGGTGTCTCAAAAGAAAGTTCACATTTGATTTGCTGATTCCGTGAACGCAACTATTCTGAGGGGCGTGGGAGGGTATGTCAATCGGTAGCCTAGCTTTTGGGAATTTAGTCGCTATGGAGTGTTTCTCGGGAGCGGACCGTACGTTGTGCGTGTACGTGAATTTTACAAAAACGATAATTCAGCGACTGTAGCGCGTAGAAAATTCTGCAGTATTCGACATGTTCGTCATTTAAATGATGCGCCCAGCCCTCGACTCATTGAAAATGGTCGAGATGTTTGAAGGACCGGTTCAACGCTCAAAAGTAGGCGAGACACGACCTATAGTCTATGTATGTTAAGATGCTGTCAATAAAAAGGCACCAAATCACATTTCAACGTAATAATGAATTTAATAAAAACATTTTTCATACAAAAACACAAAAGTAGGAAGTGGATTTGTATGGGGCTACCCCAAAAAGTGAGTGGGTCCACCCATTAACGTATATGTGAAGCGTCAGTGCAGAAGCTACCATACCAATTATTAAGTTGATATTGACTACCATAAAAAAGTTTTTCATACAAAAAGTCAAAAGTGGGTTGTAGGTTTGTATGGGAGCTACACACCAAAAAGTAGGCGTGGTCAATCTTGATACTCTATTAAACTGCAATAAAAAGAAGTGTATGTGCCAATTTTCAACTGGATAGCATAACAATTGGTCCCAAAAAAATGCGCAGCAACATACAGACGGACTGACGGCTAGATGGCTAGATCGATTCGCTCGTCGAGCTGATCAAGAATATATATACTTTATGGGGTCTACGATGGCTCCTTTAATGCGTTACAAACTTTTAGACAAACTGATAATAATAATGTGTGACTGGTATAAAAATGCTTAACGGGCTATGTCCTTTGAACAATATAATTCATTAATAGTTTATTCTTTAAATAGCTAAAGTCATGTCAATTGCAGAGTTATTTATAAATTTTATTTTTAATTGAAGTTGTTTAATATTTACTATTACTATTATTTACTAATATTTACCACATAATACACCTATTCATTGAGTGTTGGACATTTTTGGAATACTTACTAAATCGAGCAAACATTATCGCTAAATAAATTCACTAATATATTTAATATTATTACAATATATGTATATATATATATATATATATATATATATATATATATATATATATATATATTTTTTTTTTTTTTGAGAACATATATCTCGTAAACGGTTCTTAAGAAAAAATAAAATTGATATTTTTGCAATATACGTCCCAAAACCCACATAGACAGAAATGTATGAGAAACCGGCACTCGAAGTGAGGCCCAAATAGTAAGCTGGTGTTATTTATTCTAAAAACTCTTGAATCTTTTAATTACTTGTATTTTTGTTAGTCACATGTAAAAATTGATTTTTGTGCAATGCTTTTGTAGGCATATCAACAACAACAATAGCAAACCACATGTGTACGCAGATAAATTTTACAAATCTTTACTTTGCTGTGCTTAAAAAAATTTATATTGTATGGCCATTGAAAGGAACATTTGTTGCCAAACGTAAAGTATGGTGGACAAGGAGTTGTGGGTTGGGGTGTATGGCAGCCAATGGACCAAACTAGTTATATCCAAGTTTTGTTATCCTTAATTTGCTGAAAAAATTCCAGAAATTGGGGCTGCAAGATGAGTTTTGGTTTCAGCAAAGATGATGGATTTCCGACTCGCGAGCACGCGACATATAGTTGTCCGTGCGCGAAACACGGAAACTCCAAGTTAATTCCGCAAACTTCCAACAACTGGCCTTGTGATTTCTTTATGGTCATCGCAAAAGCCAGTCGCACGGTTAACTGTAGTTACTTAAAATCAAATGGCAAATCCTTTGAAAACATATGTGTACGACGAATCAAGACATTTTCTCCTTTGTATTTTCCCTTGATAATCGTTGCCTCGATGACGTTATTCATTATCTTTTTCGCAGCCAGTCTCGTTCCTTTGCATAGTCGATGTTGATTAATGTTACGTAACATGATGACAACTGAACCTACTTTTAATAGCAAATTGTGAGGTGGTAGTCCAGGCAATTCCAGTGAATTAGTTGACTACGACATCCTGGTTGATAGCTGTGTCGACTGATTTGAAAGAAAATAACTGACCCGGAAGAAAATTCTGAATGGTCGCATTGAGATCTTCGATATCTTTGTTTTTCACCGCCAATATTAATCGTTTACTTAGCCAATTATGATTTTTGAATTGATGCGCTATGTCTGGAAAAACACGCTGAATAAGCTCCTCTTTCGAGTCTATGAAGTGACAGAAACCTGTGGGTAATGTCATAAATCCAATCAATGTGTTAACTGCGACTTTCCCATTTTGAATGTCTATCAACTTCGATGATTTGACGACACTGGCGTAGCTGGCTGCCGGTTGGATGCCCTCCACAGCGATCTGCCTCCTGCGGGTGCTTTCTCTTCTGGCTGCCGCCGCTGAGGTCGACGGTAAATCGTCGCCCTCCGTTCTTGCAGCATCAGTCCTGCTGCGTTTTTCCGCCGCGGTGTCGGGAGGGGTCGGGAGGGTTGAGCGTCTTATTCTCCCGCTTACTGGCCGACTGTTGTGGCTGCACAACTGTCTAATGGCTCAGCGCTTTCTCACGCGCCTTATCCGGCGTCAATCTCTTAGATACCACTTCGCCCGCTCCACTAAGTCCTCTACGCTTCTGGTCATCCACACCACCTGGCTGTCCTAGTGGTGGTAGGAGCGGTTTCTTATCCAGCGACGTTTTTCTACTCTACTGGGATGTTTTGGTGGCTGCACCATAACTTTTACCTTGAGCTTGAGAACGTTCGGCAATAGTAGTCATTGCCGTTGTTATTTCCGCTCTTGGTCGGTTCGCCACTGCTAGCCTTTCAGCATGGCGACGTTGCTGTATACCTGGTATACAAATATAAATTATAAGTATTTGAATTTTTATTGTTTGTTTTATTTTTGAAAATTAACATTTTACAGCAGCAAATACTGCAGAAAACAACAAATATTCGCTATCTTTCTCTCTAACCAAGGTGGATTTACAGTACTGACTAATCATGGTGAAAATGTCACTGTGGATGGTAGTCCACGCAAGTGACGAAAGCTAACATCAGTGTACTACATCGAGACAAGTTATATACCAATAAAATCGTACATTCAGAAAATGTATAAAATTGGATCACCCCAGTTTGAAATAAAGGGGGTTAAAAATACCCACGCTCAAGGGGTATTTGGGCTCGTAGGGGAGCTAACCCCAAAAACCGACGAGCCCAAAATCAAAAAAATTTACCAAATCGTTCAAAACTTATTTGGTTTCCCCAGGTTGGTGTCTAGGGCAAACATCGACTTACTGAAGAATTTGAAATTGTAGGTCTATGCGGACAAACCAGTATCCATTTCAGCCTTGGAAGTCAACATCAAACGAACTGTTCGTGAGATGCGGTCTCAAATATTGAAATAAGTGGTGGAATGCGAGATGCAGTAACTCACACGGTACTTTGGCGGCAATTAATAATTTTTCATCATTACTGCCATAAAATAATGTACCGAAAAAAAAAATTAATCATTTCTTTAATTTGTATGTGTTTTACTTATATTTAAAAAAATTGTACAGCTTTCTTTAATTAAATAATATTTGTTGTACGATGTCCCCGCAAGTAAAGTTTGATTCGGGCACGCGATTCTTTTGGCCGGCTCAACACATTATGAGTGAAGAGTAAAAACAAAGAATAACTATATTATCTTTTGAAAACGAATATAAGAAAATTTGTCTGTCGACATTGTCTCATTGCGTATTAAATTGCATTCCCCAAGGACAAAGTCAAACAAAAATTCAAAACTATGAGTTGCTGCACATTTTGGAAAGCACCCTTTTTTTGCACCCTTCACACATAATGTGAAAAGAGTACTATACGTTCGTCTGGAAGTTTATGACGCATTAAAGGAGCCATCGGACACCCTTCTAAAGTATATGAATTCTTAATAAGCTCAACGAGACGCCTCGATCTAGACATGTCCGTCTGTTTGTCATAAGACTGTCATGTCTGTGCGAATCCAAAGTTTTTAGCCCCTAAGTTTTTAAGATCATATGAAATCGGGTACAAATACCATAACACGCCTACTGGAAGATGTAGCTCCCATACAAAATTATCTCCCACTTTTCTGTTTTTGTGTGAAATACTTCTGTATTGCAGTCAATATATACACCAAAATTGACATAATGGCTTCTTATGGTCGGACGCTTCACATATATATCAATCAGTGTGATCCCACACATTTTGGGGTAGCCACCACACAAACCAACCGCACACGTTTGCCTTTTTACATGAAAAACTTCTTCAGTTAAGTCAGTATCAGGATGACATTCAATATGGTGAAATTCGAACCGTATGATGACTAGACTTTTCGGTAAAAGTTTTACCAGTTTGAAATTCGATGATTCGATGATGATATTTGTACCAATAACAACAACATACTGTTCTTCAGACACACTCATTAGATTCTATATGAGCTCAACACTTGACTTTGAGTTGACTCAAGAGGGTCAAAACTTGCGAGAAGGACAAAACAATGTTAGATGGCAACCAAGGCGGTGATTAAATATATGTTGTGCACATCTGGCAATGAAGACCTTTCAAATTGTATATTTCCTATACGATTCGCACATCGTGTTTACGCTTGATCAGCACGACTAGTCGATCTAGCCATGCCCACCTGTATATCTGTCCGTCTGTCTATGAGTTTGTCTATGCTCTATTCAGTCAAACTTTGAAATACTGGGTTAAAAGCTTATATATAGACTATTTGTAACCACAAGCAATATAATTGCCAAAATAAATGCGATTTACTTACTAAAAGGTATAGCTCCCATTCAAAAACCCTTTATATTTATTTTGATGCATTGAAAATTATTGAATTTAAGCAATTATTTTGGTTTTTTCTTTGAAATTGGCAACTATTGTAAATATAAAATATGAATCCAATTAATAATAGCTGATATTGTATAACTTATACACTTGCATTAGTAATCATTTGAGAACTCAATAGCTCAGCTGTCAAGCGTGCCCTCTAACATTCCAAACGACTTCCGCTCGACCCAAAAATTTCCCTTGAATTTATTTTAATTCTTTCTAAACATTTCATTCGCTACAAAATTATTCACAAACCACTAACCCACCCACAACCGCCAAAAAGGTGAAATTCGTGAAAAATACAAATATGAATTAATTTTATTTTATTTGAAATTTTTAAATCTAAGCATTCCTTCAAAAATTTGAATCTGAAGTAGTCGCCAGAGTTGCCAAGTAAAAAGAGCAAGTGGGAAGCCTCGAGACGAGTCACCAGGCCATGTCCTTTTGTCCGTCTGACTAATTTTTTTAGATATCTGGCTAAATTCCGTAAGCTTCTTTTGTCCTTAAGTTTTTGGAATATCCATATTGTTATGTCACGACAACTTTTTGTGGTAGCCCCTATACAAACCCACCACCCACGTTTATGTTTTACAACACGATATGAAATTTCGTGTGAATGGTGTTATAGCTTCGATTTAACAGAAGTTAACGTTTGTTCTTGTTTTAAAACTAAATGGTAGCTTGTTCCAGAGACGAATTGCTGAAGTTTTTAAATGGTGCTCAGAAAAGTTGTTTAAACTTCTAGAAGAAAAATAAAATAATCAGTTTGTGAAGAAAAATTAGCATTCGTTCCCCTATTTTTTATTATTATTAATTTACAATCTATCAATAAGACAATAAGTAAGTTAGTTGAAAGTTCATAATATAGCAGAAATAGCTGTACTCCAGTGAGAACAGATATTATATTCAAAATTCTATAATTAAGAGTTTATTTACAATATACACAAAATTTAATCTCTAAAAGGTAAATCTAGCACATGATTTCTTTTAAGTCTTCGAGTTGTATCGCTATTATCTAGTAGGCCTATTGCCAAAACATTTGAATGATCATGTAGTCTCTCAACATACCTTGTGCTTATTCAACGTATTCCATCTTTAATGCATGGAATATTTCAATTTTTGTGAATTTGGTCATTAGCCACAAACCAGGGGGCGTCAACAATAAGTCTAAGCGTTTTGGACTGATATCGTTGAAGAATTTCAATATTTGATTGGCTTGCAGTTCCCCATAATAGGATAGCATATGTCCACACAGGCTTTAAAATAGCCTTGCTAAGCCGAACTTTGTTCTCCAAACTAAGCTGCGATTTTCTCCCAAGCAGCCAATACATTTTTTTTGTTTTTATGTTGAGTTTCTTTGTCTTGCCTTTAATATGAATTTTCCAAGTTACTCTCCCATTTATATCGAGTCCAAGATAATTTGCGAAATCACTATGAGGAATTTGTGAATTATTTAAAAATACTGACGGACAATCTCTTCTCAGAGCAAATGTGATATGTTTCGACTTCTCAGTATTAACCTTTATTTTCCATTTATTAAACCAACGCTCTATTTCAACTATTTCATTTTGAATATCTTGAGATACTTCTGCCGCAGTGTCTTTAGATGCAATTATAGCTGTATCATCAGCATAAGTGGCTACTTGAACATCACTGACGACAGGAACATCGGCAGTGAATATTGTGTAAAGGACAGGTCCCAGAATACTGCCCTGTGGAACACCAGCATGGATACTATATAGTTTCGATGTTTTTCCTTCCATTTGAACATAAAAGTGTCGATTGCTTAGATACGATTTCAATAAGAGGAAAAATGGAGCAGGAAGCAGTTTTTTCATTTTATATAACATGCCTGGATGCCACACTCGGTCAAATGCTTGTTGTATATCAAGAAATACTGCAGCAGAATACAGTTTCTTCTCGAATCCACTTGTAATTATATCCACTATACGATGACATTGCTCTGGAGTCCCATGACCTCTCCTAAACCCAAACTGATGTTCCGGTATTATATTGTATTCATCCAAAATTGGTAACAATCTACTCATAAGTATTCTTTCAAATACTTTGGATAATGTCACCAGCAAGCTAATAGGACGGTAGGACGAGAGAATATTTTCAGGCTTGTTTGGTTTTGGAATCATTGTCACCTCCGCACATTTCCATTGTGTAGGAAAGTGAGCCAGCCTCAAAATCGCATTGTAAATTAGTGCTAAAAATTTAATACACTTTTGAGAGAGCATTTTCGTAACTCTTCCGTCTATTTTATCATAGCCTGGTGACCTTTTTTGATTCAGTTTTGCGAATTCTTCTTTGATTTCAGACACAGTAATTCTACGAATTGGCATGAACATTTGACAAGGTACATCCAGAAACTCTATTTTTTCAGTATCTTTAGGCGCAAGATTTGAATTTGGTTGAAATGTTGAGTTTAAATGTTGTGCAAATGCCTCAACCTTAGCTTTGGTGGTTTTACACCATTCTCCATTATGATTACGTATAGCAACAATTCGTTTTGCAGGTCGTTTTAAATATTTGGTAGCTCTCCAAAGGCTGTATTCATAGTCTTTCGTGTTAGGATCCAGACTTTTGTAAAACTCTGCAGTTGCTTCATTTCTTACTTCGTGCAAGCTTTAAGTTGGAATGATGCTGTATTGTACCTAGTTTTATCTGCTGGACATCTACTGGTTTGCCAATTTTTCCGAAGCTTTCGCTTATTATTTATAAGGTTCCTAAGCTCAGCTTATATAAAAACAGTATTCGCTATAGAACTTTTGGCTGGTGCAGTACACAACAGACCTGCTTCATGTATAATGTTTGTAAATGATTCCACAGCCGTATCCACTTCTAAACCAGTTTTGAGAGATATGTTAGTATTTAGTTTCGCACCTATCCAATCTTGAAATGCTAAAATATCTGTCCTAGATGTGACAATTTTATATTTATTTGATAGTGCTGGAAGAGCAGTGCCATATGTAATTATAATTGGCGAATGGTCTGAACTTAGGTCATAGTTGTCCGAAATTTCCAGATGATGCCGTGGTATTCCAAAATAAATAGCAAAATCGAAAAGATCCGGTATTTTGCGGGGGTCTGATGGCCAAAACGTTGGTTTTCCCGTAGACAGTGTTGAAAAATTATTGGTATTTATGCATTTATATAGCTCCTTTCCTTTGGGATTTACTAACCTTGATCCCCACCAAGGGTGTTTGACATTATAATCTCCACCAACAATAAATTTACAACCAAGTTTTTTGAAAAAGTTACAGTAATCTTGTTCTTTAAAACAAAATCGTGGTGGAAAATACACTGCACAAACTGTAATATCAAATGACATGCATTCAACCTCTTTTAATTAATATTGCAGAACCGCCATGAGCTCTATTATCTAGGTGATTTGCAACTATTAGATCATATCCATGAATTTTAAAGTGTGTCCTGTTGGTAAAATGAGTTTCTGATACCAAGAGGATATCAATGTAATTAGATTTAAGGAAAAGTTTTACTTCTTCTGTGTGGTTGGAAAGCCCATTTGCATTCCATATAGCAATTTGAAGATCTACTTGCATATTTTTGATATTAACAGAGATATCATGTTGAGGAGGTTGTTTGTTAATTCAAACTGTTTGGCTAATAAACCTTCGATTCTTTGGAAAGGGTCCTCGTCATTTGAACTTCTGTTTTCTCGTAGTACTTGCGCATAAGATGGGCGGTTTCCGCTAGTATTAAACTCATTTGGTCTGTGCGAAGATGAAAAGCTATGCTCCTGAGGTGGTTTGCTTGAATGCTGACGAGAAGAATGGCTATTAGGCTTCTGCTTTGCAATTAATTCTTGATAAATTTTGCATCCCTTGTAGCTGGCAGCGTGATCTTGTAAGCAGTTAACACATTTGGCAGGCAAATCCTTGTCTTTCTGACACTCTGAAGTAGGATGGCACATTGAACACTTAACACATCTAAATGTTTTTGTACAATACGTCGTTGGTATGTCCAAACTCTTGGCATCGAAAGCATTATACAATGTCAGTTACTTTCCTGGGAGGCTCTACTTTAGTTACTGCATTGCTTAGGTATTTCAGGACATAAATTTCTGCATTGTTGTTGTTCGGTTCCAGATCAATAAAGAATATGTTCAATGGATGCTTGGTAATACGACTCCTAACATTGCTTATATTCCTTACGCAATGACCTAACTCTTCAATTTCATTTTTAATTGAGTCAATTGGTGTAGAAAAATGTAGATTTTTAACTACAACTCTAAAAGAACGCTCTTGTTTTAACTGGTAAGTGTGAAACAAAACCTTATCTCTCTTAAGTGTTGTTATAAACTTTCTATAACTATCCACAAATTTAACCATAACGCGTATTTGACCGTTTCGTTGGGACTTATAGGTAAAATCTTCTTTCGAAAGAGTTTTGGTAATATAATTTATCATACCATTTATGTCATTAACATTAGCCAGTATTATTGGCGGAGGCTTCGGAGTAGTATTTCGCTCAGTTGATTCCTCTTTGTTTTTTCCTATTATCGCTTCAGCATTTCCAGTTTCCTCTTTATCCTCCTCCGTATCCACACTGCTATCAAGAATCTCGAGTTCAGCAAAACGGTTTGTGCTTTTAGATGTACTATGTGTTGGGTCTAACAGCAGTTTTTTCTTCGAAACGTTTGGCGAGCTGCAGATTGACCGTTTGTTTGATTTTGTTGTCTCAATTCTTTGCCAATCCATAGCTGCTTCAATCCCGCCGCCGCTACTCATGATGCTATTTTTAGCACAGATGCAGCAGGTGCAGGCGAACTGATAACGGAAGTTTGTTTTTATTTATGTTGCTTTTTTTTTGTTTTTTTGCAAAAGAAATAGTAATGTGTAATGTGTCGTTTGATCGCAATGAATACGTCTTTACACATTCACAGTCCGATTGTAACTATGAAACTGATATATGATATAACATTTTATGTGAAGTGCATTAAAGCTTCGGTCCTACCCAAACTAGCGATTCTTTTCTCTTTGTTCGCTTTTATTGTCACATTCATGAGCAGCAAACAGCAACGTGTTGTATGCAATTTGCGACGGTACAATAAAAAATTTTCAAAATTACCACACCATTGTCGGAAAAATATTGCTCATCATCATGTCCGTTTGACAGCTTCAGTGTCTTCGGTGTGTGTCGGTGCCGCCATTTCGATGCATTGTCATCGAATTTTTAGAATGACACGTGTTACCACTTTGTTCAAGATTGAATGGGCGAGTCTGTGTGTGTCCGACACACTTTTATCAAAACAAAACGCAAACAAAAAGGCAAAATAAGTCAAAAACCGTGTCACGTGTGTGTATTTATATGATGTATGCCCCTTTCCTTGGCCATCTGAATTCACAACTTCTTAAATTCAATTCAGCTTAAGCTGACTTTGCGAAGTGCAAAACACAATGTAAGTGTAACACTGTGAAGGATAGTCCACGCAAGTGACGAAAACCAGCCTCAGTGTGGCAGCAGCACAAGCACTATACTCGTATGCACGTACGACGATTACGAAGCTTTCACATCGATACGACTTAAATACAATTAAAAAAATGTTAAAACAAATCGGATTAACACAGTTCGAAACATAGGGGGTTGAGAATACCCACCTCTATGGGGTGTTGGGGCTCGTGGGGACCTATCGCCCCAAACTTATTATAATTCTTCACACAGAGTGCGAATAGTATTAAAATTTAGTCACAATGTTTGTAACGCCATAAAACAAAGCATCGGAGATCCTATAAATTGTATATATTCATGATCAGCACGACAAAACGAGTCGATCCAGTCATGTTTGTCTGTCTGTGCGTTTGTGCAGGTTCTATTCCCTCAACCTTTGAAATATTGGTTTGAAATGTGTTACGAAGACTTTTTATAAACAGAAGCGGCCCAATTATCAAAATGACCGCGATTTAAGTTTAAGACTTAAAACTTAATAGCACTTATAATTTATATAAATCCCATATTTGGCTGAAATTTTTTCCATGTGCATTATGCATGTTAAATTTAAATATTAAAATCGATCTCTTTCTTACACGGTGAGATCCAAAACCAACCAAACTTTTTAGTTATAAAATAAAACAAGCATGGTATTAATATTCAAAGCCATTTAACTCAAAACAACGTTTGCAACGCTCAACCAATTTATCCACAGACTTTTTAAACTCGTTTTTTTGGGATGTTCTTTAGCACCTGTGTCACGGCTGCTTGTATTGCTGGAATGTCGTCGTAAAAAGTTCCTTTCACTACTGTTTTCATTTTTGGGAAAAGAACATAATCCCACGGTGTTAGATCAGGTGAATACGGAGGGTGGTCGATGAGACAAATCTTTTTTTTTCATCAAAAATTCATTGACTAAACTAGCGATTTTTTGATCATTTAACTGATGTGGAACAAAACGTGCATACACCTTTCTTTCACCCAAATCTTCAGGTAATATTTTGTAGATTGGACAATAAGATGAATTTAATTCTTCTGCCAGCATTCTTACAGTGAAATATGCATTGATAGCGATTATTTCACTTACTTTTTCCACTAACTCAACACGATTAAATCCTTTGGGTCGTCCATGTCTTGCATCATCATTTAAATCATCACGACCGTTTTTAAATCATGTAAACCACGTTTAAACTTGAGTACGACTCATACAATCATCATCATAGACTTTTTTTTAACAATTTGTTAGTCTCAGCTAATTTTTTACCGTTGTATTATATCGTTGGAAAAGTCTTTTAAATACGTTTCTTACAACAAAAAAAGATCGTTGCAGTCCAGTGTGCTCGACTTTGAGATACCCTGTATCTCCATATATAGACCAAATATTTGTATGAGATTAATTTATTTATTTATTTAAAATGGCAACTACAATATTTAAAACAGTCGCTTAAACACAATGATTTAAAATTTCCATACTAACTACAGTTAGCTCAAAACTAAAGGAAGAATGTTGACCGACTGCGGCCCCTACTCACAACCTGGACAGTGATCCCAGCGGTCACAATTACAAATATAAAGAAAATACATGTTGCTAAGTGAAATTCAAAAATTTATTGAATAGTAATTTGTAAATACATTGTTTTTTACATAGATAAATGAAAATTAATATAAAAATAAGGAGGTAATTTATTGTATACTAGCGTATACAATAAATTCCGTTCTTAAAACTTCAATTCCAAAATTAGAACAAAGAATAATATTCCCAGAACAAGATTAAATTCTTAATTTAAGACAAAAAATCTCGATTTAAGAAAACAAAATGTATACAGGGTGTCTCAAAAGAAAGTTCACATTTGATTTGCAGACTGCGTGAACGTAACTATTCCAAGTGGCGCGGGGGGTGTGTCAATCGGTAGCCTAGCTTTTGTGAATTTAGTCGCTTTGGAGCGTTTCTCGTAAGTTTTACAAAAACGGTAATTCAGCGAATGTAGCGCGTAGAAAATTCGACATGTTCGACATTTAAATGATGCGCCAAGCCCTCGACTCATTGCAAAATGGATCGAGAAGTTTGAAGAGACCGGTCCAACGCTGGAAAAATCAAAATCCGGGCGTCCAAGGTCTTCGAGAACGTTCGAAAACGTATACAGTGTTAGTCAATCTGTTCGTGACAACCCGGACCTTTCAATTCGGAAGCGTGCTGTTGCTTTAAACGTGCATAGATTACGGCAACAAACCGACTTCCCTGGCACAATTAAAAGAAAATATCCGTCACGAAATGGCAGCCAACACGGAGACTACCTGCCGAGCCGTCATAGGAAATTTTAGTGCTCGATTAAATGAATGCCGTGAACGCAACGGTTTACATTTGGACAATATCATTTTTAAGAAATAAATTCCCAAAGTGTGTATTTTAATATGTAATAAACATTTTTTCAATAAACTACTTTTTTATCGATTTTTTAATTGTGAACTTTCTTTTGAGACACCCTGTAGTTATATATAGGGAATAGAACCGAAACCGGAACCTTTAATCGAAATTAACCGTAAATGATATTTTAAGTTCTTTTAAAACCGGCACCTTTTACCGAAATAAAATAAAATCAAACTTGCAAAAACGTTAACTTCGGTGGAACCGAAGCTCTAATACCATTCACACGAAATTTTAAATCGAATTGTAAAACATAAAGATGGGGGTTTAAATAGGGGCTACCCCAAAAAGTGGCCAGCTCACGCCCATTAGCCTATGTATGTTAAGCGGCTGTCTATAAAAAGGCACCATATCGCATTTCAACCTAATATGGACTTTAATAATGAAGTTTTCATACAAAAAGTCAAAAGTGGGCAGTAGGTTTGTATGGGTCAGTGTATATGTCAAGCATCAGTGCACTAAAAGTTACTAAATAAATTATAAATTTGACTACAATAAAAAAGTTTTTCATACAAAAAGTCAAAAGAAGGCGGTGGGTACCCCAGAAAGTGGGCGTGGCAGATCAATCTTGATACTCTATTAAACTGCAATAAATAGAAGTGTATGTGCCAATTTTCAACTGGATATCATAAAAATTGGTCCCCAAAAAATGAGCAACAACATACAGACAGACAGACGGACATGGCTAGATCAACTCGTCTCGTCAAGCTGATCTAGAATATATTTACTTTATGGGGTCAACGATGCCTTCTTCACTGCATTACAAACTTGAAGACAAACTGATAATACCATTTCACCAAAACATTTGTACCGGTATAGTTTCGGTTCTCACTTTTTTTACCATTCACACATTGTGTGAAATGATACTATCAGTTTGTGTGTGTCTGAAAGTTTGTAACGAATTAAAGAAGGCATCGTAAACCCCATAAAGTATATATATTCTTGATCAGCGCGACGAGACGAGTTGATCTAGCCATGTCCGTCTGTCTGTCTGTCCGTCGGGGTAGTCCCCATACAAACCTACTGCCCAGTTTTGACTTTTTGTGTGAAAATCTTCTTTATTAAAGTCAATATTAGGTTACAGACAGTCGCTTAACATACATAGACTAATGGGCGTGGCCCGTTCACTTTTTGGGGAAGCCCCATACAAACCCACCATGCAATTTTGTGTTTTTTATGAAAAAATTCTTCATTTAAATCAATATTAGCTTGAAATACGATTTGGTGGATTTTAGTGGACAACCGCTTAATATACATATACAAATGGGCGTGCCCCGCGCACTTTTTGAGGTAGTATCATATAAACCCACAGCTCACTTTTATACATTTGCATGGAAAATTGAAATTCGATATGGCGGCATCTTACATCTACATGCCGCCCATTTTTTGAAGTTGCCCCTATTCAAACCCCCATTTTTATGTTTTACAATACTGTTTAAAGTTTCGTATGAATGATATTAGAGCTTCGGTTCAACCGAACAGTTTTTTCTTGTTTTGTTTTCTTTTTAAGAGTTTTAATATTGACCGGTACCGGCACCGTACCAGTATACCGAAACTAAAATTCAAAAATCGTACTGAAACCGGATACCGAAAGAATTACAGAACCTTATAACGACCACACACGTTTCGGTACGTACCGAAACCGGAACCAAATAATTTCGGTTTTATACCCTGGTTATATATCAATCAATCAATTTAAAAAAGAAAAAAAAACATTTTTTTAAATCGTCTGATTTTTTGGACGTAATAGACCTAAACAATGGTCATTCACATAATAAAGCAAACACATAAAACAATGAAGCAATAAAAACGCAGTCATATAAAAATTAATACGACGAGCGTGAAAGAGATCGAAGAGTACGTTTTATACTTTATATATGCGCTTCGTTATTATTTTGGTGACAGTCTCGCTTTTTGTAGTTGTTGTGCAATAACAGCACACGCATAAACGCAATAATAAACCAAATTCTTCCTAGATTTCGGTCGATTGTGTAGTATATATGAATAGTCCTGTTCCGCTCATATTTAGAGGTAGCATCCACCGCCTCATTTAGCTGTCAGACCCTCATTGGTTTTCTTAGTTTGTGATTCTCTTGTAGAAGTGCACTGCTTCCACAGAAGTGGTAAAAAAATTTAATGATAAGACATTTGCCGAAACCGAATCTCTTTCTTCAATGTGAATGTAACTTGTTATACGGATAGACTTACCTATGTTGATCAACAATGTGTGACAAACTTTGCGACAAAATTGTTTCATATTGAACATGCGAAGGGTACATACACATATAAATATAACACAATAAAATCAAAAAAAAAAAAAGCATTGTGTGTTTCTCTGTTTACATTTCTGATTTCCTCACTTCATTTCTGTGGGTGTGTGTTTGCAGCACTCTATTATATTCGCATGCATTGCTAGCATTATCAATTGTTGTTGTTGCATGGTTTCTAGATTGCCCGTTTCGTTCTTTCATTTCTTCCTTTTTAGTACTCAAAGTCCCAGTGAGGGTATTCTATGTGAATGCGAATGTCAATGGAGACGTGTGACTCTTAATTAAATATATTATTCATCGTTCATCACATTTTTATTGCGCCTTTTGTACATTTAAACATGTCGCGCCTACTTTGTCAACTCCTACTTCACGGGCTTTCTTTCTTCATTATTAACTTTATTGTTACCAGGCATCATCACCCAATGACATGTGTTGTCAGTAGACGTCTAGCTGTGCTCAAAAAAACTGTGTGTCCTCTCATTTTTTATTCTATTCATAATTAATTTACTTTCAATGAAGTGCAGCAATATTAGTTCGAGCACGATTTAATACATTTTTTTGAAGTGAAAATAATAGTAATACAAGTGTTGTACATTGTGCACATTGACAACCCAAAATGTTGTTAGGTGCCAGCTGAAATTTCCCTTAGAAGGTCTGACATTTTTTAAAATAAATGTTCTCATAACGTTTTGATGAACCTACACAGTTTTTACTGTTGACAGTGACTTCCACTTTTATCGATGTAGTTTCATCATTTGCCACTGTGAATCGCTGGTATAACTAGTTTAATTACGGGCGTCATTCGGTCGAGAGGGCAAATTTTGTGAGTTTGTCCAAAAACGGAGATGACGAATCAAAAATGTAATCAAAATTGTTCGCGGACGTAGCTCTTCGAAGCAATTAATCGCCTGATTTTCAGAAATATTGGTCAGGTCGTAACTGTAACATTAGAGCAGTGCTGCACAACCATATACGCTTTCATATCGTAAAGAGTATCACTTAAGGTGTTCAGTTAGTTGTGTATCGGTGTAGAAATGCAAATCTGCAAGAATTGCTTCTTGAACAACCTTTTGCATAAAATTTTTGTGCACATTTGCAGAGATGTTCAGCACATTTGACGGTTTGGTTTATATATCTGTGCAAAAAAAAATGTCATTTAAAAGCTATTCTGGAAATTGAATTTATTTAAAGTATGTAGACAGTTATGAATAAGCTACAATTTTTAATGCTTCCAACGTCCAATACTGTCGTTTGCTCATTTGACGACAGACGTTTTATACAAATGCTGCGCGAACCAGTTTAGAAATCTAGGTAATTTGATAAATAACGGTGAAATATATGTTGGGCCAGGTTTTAATAGGCAAATGTCCATTGACTTACAGCTTGACATAGTGTCTCTTCGATTGGGTTCGTCCGGAAGTAGCGCTTCCAATTGCACAATTTTCGGTGTCAGTGATGGTGGAACTTTATAATATATATCGCGGCTGTTGCTACGGCACTCTGCCTACCCAGAATCAACATTTTCATAATGGATTTAGACAAGCAACTAAGGCTTAAAAGACAACAGCCAATACCGCGTAAGAGTGGAGAATTGCTTTGCGGTCCTGAAGGGAAAAAATTGTATTCTGAAAGAGTTACGAATTCGATTGAAGAATGAGAACCGTCAATCATTTCTATGCGTTTGGGTTCTTGTGCGCTGCATACTTCACAATATTGTTTTACACGATCACGATTTACAAGATCCTGATTTACACCAACAATTTGAATTAAACAGCGATGAAACTATTCAACTTTCTCTTAGTTATATCTACATAGGACACGTCGGATCAATCCTCTTTTTCGGATCTGAGCATATTTGCATATTTCATCTTTGCAATGCGATATGTCTAAAGTGGACACGAGAATGTCATCTAAACAGTAAGTCTCCCGAATAACCGTTTCCAATATTAAAAAAAAAAAATATTTAATAAAAATAGATTTATTTTATTAAAGAAAACTTTTTTTTACTTACTTTTGCTTGTGACTATAAAATATACTTAATATAGCCACAAAATTAGCGATGTCACTTGTAATTTTTAGGGCGCTTTCACAACACTGCGCTTTTTTAAGACTACTCTGATATACAACTTTTGTAGTCAAGGACTTGGGTCTTGCAAGTTGTGCAAATTTTTTCAGAGCAAGTTCTTGTTGACAGTGCACCGGTTTGATACATTGTGCACCGATGCACAATAAACTGAACACCTTAATTGTTTTATTTTTGTTTTCATGCGCATAACGTGTGTATTCAATTAGTTTTCCGTTTATTTTTTGCTTCGATGTACTACTGACAGTTCATGCACACACACACATGTGCAAATGTGCAAGTTGTTCTTCGCTATATGAAAGACTAGCTGGTACCCGGCGCGTTGCTGCCCTTGCCCTTGCATCACTTCCCCTGCCCTACCTTTTCACTGCCCATCCTTCCCTATGCCCCTTTACTCTACCTCCAATTCTCTTACCCCTCTTCTTTTTCAAATCGGTCCGGTAGTTTCGGAGCCTATTCAATACAAACAAACAAACAAACAATCAAATCTTTGCTCTTTATAATATTAGTATAGAATACAGGTCTGTACGCACTGCACTAGAGCAACGTAGGAAGGTCAATCTTGAATTAAACATAACCATTTGCTCTCCAGAACGCGACAAAAAGGCAAATTTCATGGCAAACACTAATATAAATTATAATAATAAATTATATTATATTAAAAATTAATTATAATTATAATTATTTTAAAAACTAAAGTAAGACAACTGCGTTGCCGGGCAAAATGATCAATGACAAGGACAGCCAAGTTAAGAAGATGAATCGAACCGATTTGGTTTACCGGTTCGGTTTAAATCCACCAGTCCGGGTCAATTTGGGTCCAGAGGTATAGTGCCCATAGTGTCGGAAGTTTCCTTGCAAATCTCTCCTTTATTTTTAGCTCAGCACCTCACCACGGAGGCCTTGGTGTCTTTTTGCTAACTTAAGGTTTGCAAGAGATGTGGTGCGCTTCTCTATATCTTCTACCGAAGAGATATTAGTTGATATTGGTAGCTTTTCCTCTATTTTCCTTGTGAAGTTTGTGTTCCGGGGGTTTCTGAAGGTACTGTGATATGGATGTACTTGTGATCTGAGAAGAAGAGTTTATCAACGACTTTTCATTCAGACACCTGTATACTATTCCACAAGGCAAATGTTAAGTCTAGAACGTTGGATGAGGTTGGTCCCTCAGATGTAGGTTTCTCCCCAACGTTTGCTATGCTCAAACTAGATAGTAATATGATGTTCAAAAGAGTGTCACCTGTATCGTTAACATCCGGACTATCCCGCACGCCCCAACGACGTGGCATGGACGCTAACATGAAGTTTCAAGCTGTGAATTTATCAGCTCTAAAGAAAATTTTTTTTTGTAAATTCTAACAATCTGAACGTAGGATGTAGATTTTTTGTGGATTACCCCGAAAAGTGGGCATGACACGCCCCTTGATAATTATGCGAAGCGTTCGTCCATGCGAGGCCACCATGATACGCCTATTAGTATAAGCGCCTGTCCATAAAAAGCCACCACATCGAATTTACCGCTAATATTGATTTAAATAAAGACATTTTTCATACAAAAATACAATAGTGTGCAGTGGGTTTTTTATGGGGGCTACCCGAAAAGTGGGCGGTCACACCCATTGATGTATATGTGATGCATTCGGCCACTAGAAGCAACCAGCAGGTCTTGAGGGTGTTGGTAAGTTGATATTGACTACAATGAAAAATTTCAACATTCAAAAATTCAACAGTGAGCGTGTGGTTTGTTCAAGGGGTACCCCAAGAAGTATCCCAAGCGTGGCGGGTCAATATTGATGCCCTATTTTTACAATTTACAGCTGGATACCATACAAATTGGTGCCCAAAGAATGCGCAACAACATGCAGACGGACATACCTAGATAGAATATGGGGCCTACGATGCCTCCTTTAATGCGTTACAAACTTTCACAAACTGATAATACCACATCACACTCGGTGGTGTCACAGAAATTTCTATACAAAATTCCGTCTGATGATTTGAATTTCACTGAAAAATTTCGTATGTTTTACAGAAATCTCGTAGATATCATTCAAAGCAGTATAAATATCATTTAATGCACAGAAGAGTTTTGTGGGTCACAGACTATGTACATTTTTTTTTTTTTATTATTATTTATTTACAATCTATCAATAAGACAATAAGTAAGTTAGTTGAAAGTTCATAATATAACAGAAATAGCTGTACTCCAGTGAGAACAGATATTATATTCAAAATTCTATAATTAAGAGTTTATTTACAATATATACAAAATTTAATCTCTAAAAGGTAAATCTAACACATGATTTCTTTTAAGTCTTCGAGTTGTATCGCTATTACCTAGTAGGCCTATTGCCAAAACATTTAAATGATCATGTAGTCTCTCAACATACCTTGTGCTTATTCAACGTATTCCATCTTTAATGTATGGAATATTAAGATCTTTGTGAATTTGGTGATTAGCCACAAACCAGGGGGCGTCAACAATAAGGCTAAGCGTTTTGGACTGATATCGTTGAAGAATTTCAATATTTGATTGGCTTGCAGTAACTATGTAAATGAAATTTTTTGCAGATTTACTTGAAGATTATTATGCCTAGTGATTTCAAACAGTTTAAAAGAGATTTCTATGACACCCCAGGGTATGATTGGAATACATTTTCACACCACTAGTGTACCGTGTTATCTTGAATTATAAAGAGATGCGTGAAGTGTATTTTAGTTTTGTGGAAGCACTAAAGTCATGTTTATTTAAATAAAAAATCCTACAAGAGTTAAGAACTATCTAAAGGCAAATTATTGTTTTAAAACAATAAACTGAAATTATTTTGAATGTTTATATATGTATGTACACATTTATTTACAAAGTACGTATGTACGTATGTAAATTCAGAATTCATGTTCTGTTGCTGTAAGTAATTTGAGCAGAAATCACTTAATATGTACTTATTTCATTTTTATTGACGTTTTATCAATTTATTTTATTTAAATTAATTTTTTTTTTCTTTTTGTTCTTTCATTTCACCAGCCAAAATATTAATGAGCTTGGCTTGGGTAGGTTTTAATTTGCATATGTCTATAAATGTCGAAACTGTCTATAGATAAGTTTTTGATTAATTAATATACACACACTCATTTACACACAAACCCACAGACTCCAGCATATATGTACATACATATATGCTTCTGCGTACATGTACTCGTATAGTATATATAGATGCCAAATATATATAGATATCAAATAAAAAAAAAACTCTTAACGAGGTGAAAACCAAGTGATGAAAGTGTACATGCAAATCACAAAACTTCTGACAACATTTTTAAAGCGAAAGATATGTAGTACAACACCTTCGCCATAAAATTGGTCAAAAATGGCAGTAAAATTTACGTAATACTTGAACGGTCCTTACCTATGCCTAACACCATTTCGTCATCGTCTTAGGTTTTAAAGCTTTTTCGCCTTTGTACAAGGTGTCTCAAAAAAAAGTTCACATTTAAAAAAACGATAAAAAAAAAAGTAAGTAGTTTATTGAAAAAAATATTTATTACATATTAAAATACACACTTTGGGAATTTATTTATTAAAAATGATATTGTCCAAATGTAAACCGTTGCGTTCACGGCATTCATTTAATCGAGCACTAAAATTTCCTATGACGGCTCGGCAGGTAGTCTCCGTGATGGCTGCCATTTCGCGACGGATATTTTCTTTTAATTGTGCCAGGGAAGTCGGTTTGTTGCCGTAAACTTTAGATTTGACGTAACCCCACAGGAAAAAGCCCATAGGGGTTAAATCGGGACTTCGTGGAGGCCAATTTATGTCACCTCTCCTGGAGATCAATTTGCCAGGAAAAATTTCATGAACTCGTGGTAGAGACCTGTTGGACGCGTGTGAAGTTGCTCCGTCCTGCTGGAACCATGTTGTTTGGTTATAACCAGGAAAGTTTTGCAGTTCGGGCACGAAGAATTCGTCTAACTTCTCCACATAACGCTCTGAATTCACTGTAATTGTGTGTCCCCTTTCATCTTCAAAAAAGTAAGTACCGATAATTCCTAGCGCCGACATCGCAGCTCATACGGTCACTTTAGGCGAATGTAGGGGGGGGGGGGTTTGTTTCACTCCAGTAGCGGCAATTTTGCTTGTTTACATGTCCATTAAGATGGAAATGAGCTTCATCCGAAAACAAGATGTTGGTAAACGTTGGAAAGCGCTCAATCATCTGGTTTATGAATTCAAGCCTCTGCCCAGCATCCTGAGGCTTTAATTCTTGCAGCAACTGAATTTTGTAGGGGTGCAGCCTTAAATCTTTGTGTAAAATGCGGAACAATGATGATCTATGCACATTTAAAGCAACAGCACTCTTCCGAATCGAAAGGTCCGGGTTGTCACGAACAGACTGAGTAACACTCTCTACGTTTTCGAACGTTCTCGAAGACCTTGGACGCCCGGATTTTGATTTTTCCAGCGTTGAACCGGTCCTTCAAACATTTCGACCCATTTTTCAATGAGTCGAGGGCTGGGCGCTTCATTTAAATGACGAACATGTCGAATACTGCAGAATTTTCTACGCGCTACAGTCGCTGAATTATCGTTTTTGTAAAATTCACGTACGCACAACGTACGGTCCGCTCCCGAGAAACGCTCCATAGCGACTAAATTCCCAAAAGCTAGGCTACCGATTGACATACCCCCCACGCCCCTCAGAATAGTTGCGTTCACGGAATCAGCAAATCAAATGTGAACTTTCTTTTGAGACACCCTGTATAAAAAAAAACAAGAAAAAAAATTAACTTCGGTGGAACCGAAACATAAATATCATTTACATGAAGTTTCAAGAACAAGGGTAGTTTGTTTGGGGACTACCCTAAAAAGTGAAGGGATCACGCCTATATGTGATATAAGGGTTGATCCGCTGGGTTTTGGTTCCCGCCACCGCAAAACAAATTTTAACAGTGAAGACACAGATATAGTCCCCCTTTGATGACGACACCCGCAAACGATTTAAGGACCATGATTTACGGATATGCACCTGGAATGTCTTGTCCCTCCATAGGGATGGTACATCACCGCAATGCAGGAAATTCGATGAATAAAACAGGGCTGTGCATCCTGTGACATATATTATAGTTGATATGCGAGGAAGCACGAAATTTAATGCGGTTTCGTGGTTAGTAGGAAACTACGAGGTGTTGTCTCAAGTCTCATACCTGTGGACGAGCGCCTGGTCGCGATACGTATCAAGGCTAAGTACTTCAACATTAGCCTGATTTGTGCACACGCCCCGACGGAAGTCGCAGACGATGCGGCTAAAGATGAATTTTATGAGCTCACGATGTAAGATTCGTGCTTGGCGATTTCAACGCCAAAATTGGGAAGGAAGGAATCTTTGGCCCAACAGTCGGGAAATTGAGCCTTCACGACGCTACCTCCAGCAATGGAGAGAGGCTAATCGCTTTCGCCGCAGGTCGGAACATGGTAATCAGTAGCACCAGATTTTCACACCCTAACATACACAATGCTACTTGGCGCAGTCCCGATCCAAATACACGCAACTAATTGATCATGTTGTGATCGACGGAAGGCACCCATCGAGCGTGTTGGGTGTTCGAACGGTACGAGGTCCCAACATTGACACGGACCACTTTGACTTGTGGCAGCCAAAGTATGCACCAGGCTCAGCATTCCGCACGTCCCAACACTCAACGAAAACTAGACGTCGGAAAGCAGCAATCCCAACAGACCTCCAAAGCCTTTTGAGCCAGACTCTCCCAACTGTTCCGGCTGCCAAGGAGGACATTGGGTACAGCAGACCTGTGACGAACCCTTGGTATGACGAGGAGTGTCGCCAAGCTACTGCAGAGAAAGATGTCGCTTACAAACAAACTCTGCAGTCGGGAGCAACCAGAGCTGTTAGAGAGCGATATCGTGAGAAACGGAGAGAGAGGAAACGCCTATTCAGACGCAAAAAAAGGAACAAGATTGGCGTGAGCTTGAGAATGTTGAGGTGTTATGTGATGGAAATGAAGCTCGAAAGTTTTATCAAAAGGTCAAGCGTCTGACTGAAGGTTTTAAGCAATCTTCCCGTCTGCACGTATTTTGGCCAGCAAACGATTTTGTTCGTCGTTTAATCGTGGTTCATTATGATTTATAGTATTTTAAAGTTCAACTGGGTCAAAATTTGTATGTGTTCGATATATTCCCTGTTTAAATTTTCACCAATTCCATCGCTTGTGAAGATGGTAAACCATAATGAGGGAGAGAATTGCCGCCTATCGAAAGAAGAACATCTTGTAATGCAAACAAAGCTATATTTGTAAATATGCCTAAATGAGAATTTACGTCTGCATCCGAGTCTCTTACATAATCATCCGTAAAATGATCCTTAAACTTGTCCCATAATTCCGTGGGATTAGATAAATTACAGAAAACTAATATAATGGCGAATAGCTCTCGTAATTTAGATGCGCTGATGCTTATACTGGCATCTGTTAAAGTGCCGCACTAGTGATTATCGCCTTCTAGTAAGCCAAGAGCAAGGCACGCTTGATATGTAGGACGTAAAATCCCATTCACCCTTTTGAGACTTTCGAAAGAAGCTGGTCCTTTGACAAATGTTAATAACAACCTTAGATGATAATATTCCCGATTATTGGGATGAATTGTATAGATTCTACCAAGTGTATACTCGTGAAATATGCCGTTGGAATGTTCCATTTTGTTTATTAAATGTGTAATAAATACCAGGTTTGTACAATAAAGAGGGTGCGAATTCGTCGTTATTGCACAGATCGAAAAATGCCATCAGTGTCGTGTTTCTCGGATTTTCTACCACTCTACGGACATTGGTTGGATCGAAATAAATTCTCTGTCCATTTTCTAAGTGGATATCCAGATGTGTTACTGCGGGAAAATGTTCGTGAATCGAAAATGATAACATGCGCCAGATTGCCTCGGAAGTACTAATATATCTTCCATTTTGATATGACGTCACTTCATCGTAAGCATTTTGTACACCAAATACCGCCAAGTCTGAACCTTTATTGACATATTTACAAATGTATTTTATGGACTTAATAATGACTTAATGGGTTTTCACAACATCAAATAGCTCTGGATCAACTTCTTGATCAGGCAATTCTGCTCGAATAACATCATTGATTTGCTCAGCTCTTACTCTCGTTTCTAACCATATCAAAATGTGGACATGGGGCAAACCACGACTCTGCTATTCTACACTATACATGTAAAGGGAAACCCTTTGGTTTTATTGATATATTTTATAAGATGTAATATTATAGATTAATATTAATTAGTTGTAGTTTAGATAATAATGTAGATTAATTTGAATTACAACGTAGGATTAAGTTAATTTTAATGTACAACTTATGTTCTCTTTTCGACTGTCCACGTCGTACTGTTTCGACTATCCACGGCTTACTACTTTGACGCTCTATTTCTCCTGCTGCTGTCGTTGCTCTTGATGTTGTTTGTCGCTTGCTGATATTAGTCGTTAAAGCCTTTCTTCTATATTAATAACGGGTGTCTCATTTATGTGTGTACAGGACCATCTTATATACATACAACAGCGAACGCAACTGAAAATTTTTCCTTTCACCAGGAGATCCATCAGTTTTTTTAATTTTTGTTTAAAAACTCTTGCTACAACATCATGCCGATCAGAAGCCAACTGCCCTGTAAAAAGTTCGTTAGTAATTTCATCCCATTTAGGGTTGGTCGTAAACGTTATGAAAAGATCGGGACGTCCATATTTGCTAACATAACAAAACGCTTCCTGCTAACATAACAAAACGCATCCTGTGTGCGTTGGTGCATCTATCTGATGGATTGGATTGCGTCTTGAAGGTGTATATAACTTTCAACTCGAAGCTTCTGTTGATTAGTTCGTATAAAAATAAGTCTTTCTGTTTCGATTTTAGCATATACGTCAACTAAGTATTGATTAAAGATAGTTTGTAATTATGCAGATGTGTGTGATTGTACTCATTTTTTCTTATCATTAATCGATGACAATAGTATCGTAGAGCGGATACCTTCTTTTGGAAATTTGGTTGGCCTGTGTTGGGTTCGATTTGATAGACCGCAAAGTTATATCCGTCTTCCCCATAAACAAACATTAGAGGATACTGCAAAGCATCATACGATCTATGAGTTTCTGAGATTCTCTGCAATCGATTATCATGTCAGCGAAGTATTATCTCTCGTTTATCACAATGTTGATTTACCAGTAGCACAGATACTTCGTTTGTTGTCGGTTCATTATGGCGACCTGGCTGCTCTGCTGAAGGTCGTCGATCAGCATTTATAACTATTTTATAGTCATTTTCGTTTGAATTTAGTGCTAAAAATTGAAGAGCAGTTTTGAAATCATGAATGTAACTGTTATTTTCAATAAGCTTACTTTGCAAGCTTTCCATTAACATAGGATTTAGATTTGGAAAACATTGTAACCTTGCGTCCCTTTGTAGTACATAATGCTTTCGTCACTTGATTTTTACCTCTTTAAGAGGTTTTTTTATTTGATAAATATATACGCCACGCTTTTAACACTCTAAGAGCATCAGAGTGCTTTCCAACACTTTCTCCACGTGTTTTCGTGTTGCACGCCTCGTTTCTGTACCGGCAGCAGAAAATTCAATATTATTTAACAAATTCAATGGAAGAACAATTACTTAAGATGTTGAAAGAAATACAGATATTTCCGTGCGTCTGGTCGCCTGACGTAGAAAATGGCAAAATCTATTTACCGGTTTTAAGCACCACATCAAGAGTGGCATGCTTGATGATAGCCGCTCCATGCCAAGACGTTTTGTTGAGACACTGGCTAACGAGAAAGGGTTGTCCTACCAGTTATTAACAGATCATTTGCTTCGAAAAAAGAAGCCTGTACGCAGACTTTTGCGGTAGTGATTTTCTGACATGTTCTAGCATGAAAATGAATTAAAACTATAATTTTGGTAATAAAATGCATTAATGAAAATAATATACTATCTAATAAAATAAAGTTTGATTTAATACATAAAACATTAGCTGAGATATTTGCGATTAAAGTTAAAATTTCAAATTTTGTGGCGTAAACAGACTTTTTCGAACAAGTGTATATAGGTATATATATTTTTTTTTATTAGAAGTAATTTGTATGGTAGAATGTAAAATTAGACTTACAATATAAATTTTTTTAAGCACAGCAAAGTAAAGATTTGTAAAATTTATCTGCGTACACGTGTGGTTTGCTATTGTTGTTGTTGATATGTCTACAAAAGCATTGCACAAAAATCAATTTTTACATGTGACTAACAAAAATACAAGTAATTAAAAGATTCAAGAGTTTTTAGAATAAATAACACCAGCTTACTATTTGGGCCTCACTTCGAGTGCCGGTTTCTCATACATTTCTGTCTATGTGGGTTTTGGGACGTATATTGCAAAAATATCAATTTTATTTTTTCTTAAGAACCGTTTACGAGATATATGTTCTCAAAAAAAAAAAAAAAAAATATATATATATATATATATATATATATATATATATATATATACATATATTGTAATAATATTAAATATATTAGTGAATTTATTTAGCGATAATGTTTGCTCGATTTAGTAAGTATTCCAAAAATGTCCAACACTCAATGAATAGGTGTATTATGTGGTAAATATTAGTAAATAATAGTAATAGTAAATATTAAACAACTTCAATTAAAAATAAAATTTATAAATAACTCTGCAATTGACATGACTTTAGCTATTTAAAGAATAAACTATTAATGAATTATATTGTTCAAAGGACATAGCCCGTTAAGCATTTTTATACCAGTCACACATTATTATTATCAGTTTGTCTAAAAGTTTGTAACGCATTAAAGGAGCCATCGTAGACCCCATAAAGTATATATATTCTTGATCAGCTCGACGAGACGAATCGATCTAGCCATCTAGCCGTCAGTCCGTCTGTCCGTCTGTATGTTGCTGCGCATTTTTTTGGGACCAATTGTTATGCTATCCAGTTGAAAATTGGCACATACACTTCTTTTTATTGCAGTTTAATAGAGTATCAAGATTGACCACGCCCACTTTTTGGTGTAGCTCCCATAAAAACCTACAACCCACTTTTGACTTTTTGTATGAAAAACTTTTTTATGGTAGTCAATATCAACTTAATAATTGGTATGGTAGCTTCTAATGCACTGACGCTTCACATATACGTTAATGGGTGGACCCACTCACTTTTTGGGGTAGCCCCATACAAATCCACTTCCTACTTTTGTGTTTTTGTATGAAAAATGTTTTTATTAAATTCATTATTACGTTGAAATGTGATTTGGTGCCTTTTTATTGGCAGCATCTTAACATACATAGACTATAGGTCGTGTCTCGCCTACTTTTTGAGGTAGTCCACATACAAACCTACCACCCTCTTTTGTGATTTTTAGGATGAAAATCTTTATTTAGATAAATGTTAGTTTGCAATTAGATTTAGTGGACTTCACACACTTCACTTTTATTCATTTGTATGAGAAACGTCAATATCAAATTTAAATTCGATATGGTGGTATCTTGTAGACGGTCGCTTCATTGACATCTACTGGTGGGCGTGTACCGCCCACTTTTTGTTGTAGCCCATACTTAAACACCCCACGTTACAATACGATTTAAAATTTCGTGTGAATGGTATTAAAGCTTCGGTTCAACCGAAATTAACTTGTTTTCTTGTTTATATCGAAAAAACGTGTAAAATTTTAAGAAAACTATGTTATTGTTCGATGCAGTCACCTTTAGCGTGGTTAATAGCATCGAGCTTTTCCAGGAAGGATTCACACGCTGCACAAATGTAGTACGATGGTAATTTGTCCCATTCTCGATATAGATCAATCTTTAAGGAGTTGACCGTCTCATATTTTTAGTTGATATATTGGCCTCCACAATGTTCCATATAGAAAAAACCATTGGGTTTGAATCTGGGGAATATGGTTTCCATTGTTGTGAATAAATGAAGCTGGGAACGTTATCTTGAAAAAAAAGATAGGTTTCTCTGGCTTTATGGGATAGTGTCGAGTCGTGTTGAAACATGAAAAATGGTTTCTGCCGAAGTGTTTACGTGTCTTCTACGGAAGATTTGAGGATTTACCTTTACGTCCTGTTCAATGAAAACGAGTGGTGAGCGTCGTGTGACAGCATTTGCTTTCGCAGAGCAATTCAGAAAAGACCACACAACATAACAAGAGCGCGCTGTCATTATCCGTTTGATTGCTATTCCAGTGTGTAGTTGGTAACTTTTCGAGTGCCGACCCCTGACCTTTGCCTGACCTATCTGACGTTTGCCTAAAAAATTGTGCTCAATCGGTTTTTACCCTGAAAAAAAGTTCTCCGTCTAAAAAAGACTTAAGCAAACTTAACTCACAGTACTCGTATAAGATCTCTAAGTACCGCACTGTTACAAAAGGATCTTGAACTTTTATAACTCGCAAACATTTTACTGCAGTGGTATAAAAAAAATTTCAGTTATTATTTTTCAATATTCGTTTAATGTTAAACATTTTTGCCATTCTGAATAAGTTTTATGTGAAGTTACTCCGTATTATCAGGTGCACCTTTTCATAGGGGTAAAATTTGAGGTTACCAATTTCAAGCTGCAGTAGCAATCAAACGGCTAATGTCAGCCAGCTCATATTTTGTCAAGCGTCAGTCTATGTTGATTACAACCCTACGGAAGCAAAACGTTTTACATCGCAGTTAAAAAAGTTATCGAAATGGAATTGAAACGCAACAGTGTTATTGCTTTGCATTTGGTTGGAAAATTGCAGCCAACCATTGTTAATGTTTGTGTATCCACACGAGGTGGATATCCAAAAACACCAATATCGGCTGAAATGGTTAGAACGTTGAAGACCAGAATTTAACGTAATCCACGATAAAGCGCAGTTCAACTGGTGAAAAAACACAATGTGTCTGCTCGTAGCATGGGGTACATACTAAAAAATGAACTACAATTGAAGCAATACAAAAGACAAAAAGAGCAAGATTTAACACTTGCACAAAAGGCAGTTCACCTAGCAAGAGCAAAGGTATTAAAACACTTGCACGTTAGTGACGAGCTAGAAAATGCGGCCTCTTCTGATGAAAAAATTTGTACGGTTCAGCAATATGTAAACAAACAAAACCAGCGTGTATGATTAAAGTGCAAATCAAAAAAAAACAATTAAGACCAGCGAATTGCTCTGCGAAAGAACGCGTCTGCATCAGTGATGGTTTGGAGCGCGGTAACTGCCACAGGACGCTCACCACTCGTTTTCATTGAACAGGGCGTAAAGGTAAATCAACAAATCTTTCGTGAAAAGATTTTAAACGATGCTTTGCTTATCATTTCATTCAAAATCAACTTGACATTTTACTTGGTGGCTTCATATGAACGCACGCTTCGCATAATTTTCTATGGGCCTATTTTTAAGTGTAGGCTCCAAAAAACTAACATCCCATGATTAGATTATTAGATTTTGTAAATATATTTTTATACCATTCACACATAGTGTGAAATGGTATTGTCAGTTTGTCTGAAAGTTTGTAACGCATGAAAGAAGGCATCGTAAACCCCATAATATATATATTCTTGGTCAGCTCGACGAGATGAATCGATCTAGCTATGTCCGTATGTCTGTCTCTCTGGATGTTGTTGCGCATTTCTTCGCACATTGGCACATACAGTTATTTTTATTGCAGTTAAATAGAGTATCATCATTGACCCGCCACGTCCACTTTTTGGGGTAGCCCCCATTCAAACTCACAGCCCACTTTTGACTTTTTGTATGAAAAACTTTTTTATTGTAGCCAATATCAACTTAATAATTGGTATGGTAGCTTCTAATGGACGGACGCTTTATATATACATTAATGGGTGGGTTCACTTTTTGGGGTAGCCACCATACAAATCTACTTCCTGCTTTTGTGTTTTTGTATGAAAAATTTCATTATTAATTTCAGCATCTTAACATACATAGACTAATGGTCGTGTCTCGCCTACTTTTTGAGGTAGTCCCCATACAAATCCACCGCCCACTTTTGTGTTTTTTATAAAGAAAATCTTTATTTAGATAAATATTTGCTTGCAAGTCGATTTAGTAGACAACAGCTTCATATACATATGTACAATACATTTTATACAATATCAATATGATTAATTGGATCCACATTATGTTTGTAGTAGACCAATTTGAAAATACTTATTATTTTTACATTAATAATTGCTTCAATTCAAACATGTTCGATACAACAGAACAAATACTTTTTGTATTTTAGCTGACCTTCTAAAGGATAAATCGCGGCCATTTTCGAACTTAAATTGCTTCTGGTTATAAAAAGTCTCCATACCTACTTTCAAACGAATATTTCAAAGATTGAGAAAATTTGGCGACCAGTAACGCACGGGCAGACGGACATGGCTAGATCGACTCGTCTTGTCATGCTGACAACGAATACGAATATGTATGTGCTTTATGAGGTTTCCGATGCTTCTTTTAAGGCTCTGCAAACATTGTGAATAAATTATAATACTATTTACACTCTGTGTGAATAGTATAATAAGTTTGGAGTGATAGGTCCCCCCGAGCCCCATTACCCTTTAGGGTGTGTATTTTAAACTACCTATATTTCGGACTGGAGTAAACCGATTTTATATGTTTAACATTGTCTGAATGTACGTTTTAAGACTTTTTTAATGATATACTACACGTTTCGATCGGACTTGTTAGCAAAAATTTCGTTATTACGCGTATAATATAGTGGTCGTACTGCAGCCATAGTGAGGTGGGCTTTCGTCACTTCCGTGGACTACTGTCTACAGTGATAAAACACTTATTTCTTGCAGCACCCATACTGACGTGGGCTTTCATCACTGGCTTGGACTACCGTCCACACTGATATATATTTATATAGATTTATATACATATACATACACACGCATGTACTATACATATGTACGGGTATATGTTCCATTATAACCGAAAACCATAATTGATTGTCGATAATTCATGCGAACTTAAATTGCCAATTCGCAACTCATGAGTAAGTGAGAGCGAGCAAGGCAGCAAGCGAGTGAATGCATTTAAAGTGTGCGTGGGTGGTAAGCTAATAAAAGAGGGAGAGAGTGAAGAGTCAAAATGCAATCTCTGTACTGCAAAGTGCCTTCGGGTGTAAATGGTGGTAGAAGTGAAGTTGATGATAATCAGTGACGGATTAATCAGGACAATATTTTGAATTTGCTGAAAGGGCCCGGGTGAGAAATAGGTACCTGAGCCCCTGTCACCTAAAGTTTTACGAGGGCTGCAATTTATATTTCAAGATTCTGTAGCTTTGGTCAACAAATCCGTCAGCAGCGTCGTAAACTTTGATAATGTTTTGACTTTCTGTTCTTAAAAATTTTGCATATCTCAGGAAAGGAACGGAATTAAATCGTGAACATTTTCGTATGATAATTTTTCACAACGTCCAAAAGCGGTCGTTGTCCCATATAACATCGATGCTGTGCGTAAACTGATAGTACAAAGTGTTCATTTAACATATCGTGAAATTGAAGCATCCATGGGCATTAGTATGACAAGTATCAACACAGTATTGCATGAACATTTGACTGTCAAAAGTATTTGTTAACATTGCTCTAAAATGGCTATGAAAAACTGCTATGAAAATTAGTTAGGACGGATGCAAAAGTGCATTAATCTTAATGGAGAATATATTATACAAAACCATGAAGTCTTTTTGATGATTAATTTTTGTTTTGTCTGCAGAATCCTGATATAGTACAAATAACAGCCCTCGCATATTATTTTTAAAACCGAAATCTTATACTATAAAATTTCTTTGAATGACAGTCCAGATCCGAAACTTAATAGTGAGCGTCACGCCCACTTTTAGGTGTAGCCTCCATAGAAACTCACCGCCCAATTTATTAAATTTATATGCAAACTTTATTATTACAGTATACGAGTATATGAACATAAATTTTATTACAGTTGCTTCTTATGGAGGAACGCCTCTCTATATGTGGGCAGGCGAAACCATGAAAACCCACAACTCAGTTTTGGGATTTTTCATGAAAACTTGCACCCCCGTTTAGGTTGTTAGATTCTACAAATACGTTCCAAAATGCACAGCTTGAAGCTTCATGTGAATTGTATTAAACGTGTTTTCTTGTTCTTTTTAATTTTACGAGTGGTTTTTATTGGCTTAGCCAAACAATGACACAAAATGATGGTAATTGATACATAACTTTCCATATACATTTATTTATCGTCTAAGTCATATATTTATCATTTTGCAAACATTGTGACTAAACTATAATAATATTCACACTGAAGAGTACAAAAATAGTATGCCAGTGAAATAAAACTAACTATTTGTACAATATTATGTACATAAGTTAGGTTAGGTTAGGTTAGGTTAGGTTAGGTTAGGATGACCAACATGGTTGAACCCCACATTGTCACTTAGGCCAGCATAGGACCCTTGTGATACCATATATATGTTTAATCGCTTTTTCTGAGATCTCAGTTAAGTTATCCAGGAAGGGGCGTCCTAATAACGTCAGTCTCTTCCTACTATGGGCCGGACAGTGACATAGCAAGTGCTCCTCCTCGGCATTACCACAGCTTCTGCAGAAGTCCCAGCAGTTTATCACTAGCCTTGTGGCATGTCTTCCTATTATACAGTGGCCTGTGAGGGCTCCCACAATAACAGCTAACTTATATCTCTTCTGCTGAAGTAGTGCTATTGTTATTTTAAGATTATATTTTGGCCAGTAATGGTCATATAATGGTATGCAGTAATATTTCCTTGATGGTATATTTCCTTGTAATTGTAGTATCCTCGAGTGTCCGAAGGAACTACCATGCCAAGCTGAAGATTCCCTTAGTCTAAGGGCTGTAACTATTGCCCTCTCTCTCGCAAGGAAATCAAGTGGGATCAGATGGAGCAGTACATTTAGTGCGTTCAGCCCTCCTTTGCACCTTATGCATTTGCTTAAGAGTAGAAGCCGTTTCTAGTGCTGGCCACCATACACATACTCCGTAGAGCAGAATGGGCCTAACTACTGCCGTATATAACCAGTGGACGATAGATGGGGCAAAACCCCACCTTCTTCCAATAGCTTATTTGCACGCAAAGAGTGCTATATTTGCCTTCTTAATACGCTCTTCCGTGTTTTTGTTCCAGTGTGTACCAAGAAGTGCGAGGCTGTTTCTGTTTATTTGCCTTTACTATACGCATGTTGAGCGTTGGAAAAAAGCGAGGGGTTGACTGTGCTTCGATCGTCTGAGAGTTTTCTAAAGTTTTTAATAGAAAAGAAGCTAGACTTATTGGCCTAAAGTCCTTGCGTACGGCGTGAGATGCTTTACCTGCCTTTGGTATAAAAACTACTTTGACTTCCTTCCAATTTGATGGAATATGATTAAGGCTGAGATAGCTCTTAAAAATTGTGTATAACCAAGGTAAAATAGTATACTCTTTCGTATTTTGTAGCTGAGCTGGGAAAATACCATTCGGGCCCGGGGAGTTATAGGGCTGAAAGGTATCAATAGCCCACAAAATTGTCTTCCTACTTATTATATTTGATATAAGTACGGGAGAGACTCCTTCCCCCTGTACTTCTACATTGATTTGCTCCGAATTCTCTGGGAAGTGAGTATCTAGTAGCAACTCTAGCGTTTCTTTACTAGAATCTGTCCATTTACCTGTTGGGTACATTAGGAACCTCATCGAGACTGGTGTCTTGGAGAGGATTTTTCTTAGACGGGAGCATCAGTAGACGTTTCTATATTACTACAGAAATTAGCCATGATGCACGTTAAGCCTTTCTTATCGCTTTCTTGTATAAGCTTAGTTTTATCTTATATACATTCCATGAGGCATCTTGGTCTGTATATTTTGCCTGATTAAAAAGCTTTCTTCAGCCTTTTTTCAGATCATCCAGATCTAGACCACCATTGGGGTTTCTGTGTCACCCTCGTCCTGGCTTTAGGGAAAGCCTTTCTTAGTGCCCTCGAGAAATTATTTTTGAAAAAATTATGTACATAACATGAGCACCCTATAAATGAGACTAAAAACCTATTACCAGCTATTTTATTTACATAACTTAGAAATGCAATTAAATTACACTTGTTTACAGCCAAAATGTACAGTCGATACCACTATTTTTTCTGATATACTATGGCCAAGAAAACTCAAGAATTAGAATAAAAAATGTTTCAATGGATAGCTTTCCGAGATATAATTTCTTAAATTTTCTTCTTCTTATTTTTCGGCGATAGTTTCACATTTTAGATCATAGCTCGAGCTGGAAATGTCCGATTGGGTTGTCAGAAATATAATAGGTAAGAAAATATCCACCAACTGGTTCAAACCCATTTTTTCAATTCGGTTCAGCAGCTTAAGTATTATGGTCCAAAATGTATGAAAATGCGCAACAACATCCAGACGGACAAACAGACGGACATAGCTAGGTCGACTCATCTCATCAAGCTGATCAAGAATATATATACTTTATGGGGTGTCCGATGCCTCCTTTATTGCGTTACAAACTTTCACATAAGCATGGGTGGTGGATTTATATGTGTGTGAAACGACCATCCATAATAACGCACCATATCGAATTCAAAACTTATATTTACTTAAATGAAGAAGTTTTTTATACAAATGCATAAATGTGTGCGGTTTGTTTTTTGAATGACAAGCTGCTGTTAATTAGATAAGTTTATATGGGGGCTAACCCGAAAAGTGGAAGGGACACCCCTATTAGTATATGTATATTAAGCGGTCGTTTATAAAAAGCCACCACATGGCAAATCAAGCTAATATTGAGTTAGTTAAAGAAGTTTTTCTAGCTAATATTATAAAGATGAAGATTTGATTGTTTGTTTGAAACCAATAGGCTCCGAAAATACTGGACCGATTTGATAAATTCTTTCACTGTTGGGAAGCTATACTATCAACGGGTGACATAGGCTATATTATATTTTCAAAGAAATAGGGATCCTTACTAAAACTCCAATAATGTAACACAAGATGTAAAAAAATGACATAAAAAATTCCTTACATCGAGTGCGCTGCGAAAACTATTAATGATAGAACAAAAAAATGTACTACGACTTTGCAGAACACATTATTATCTGCATATGTCTAACTATTATAGTTATGTTACAATAAGTGTTCTTTTATTTTAAAAATTCAATTGAAAAGCCGGCGTTAGAAAAGACCCTTTATTTTTTTAAACTTAACTTAGGTAGAACGATTCATTTGGCGACTGTCTAAAATGTGCACTACCTGTTTGACATGTGTTGAACTATTAGGCCTGCGTTAACTTTTTAGTTGTTCAGTAAAAAGTCAAAATTTTAAAGAACAAAAAATTTCAACAATTTTTTTTTTATCATTTTAAAATGCCAAAAAGATCCATAACTCAACATTCTAGAAAAAGTTCCCGTGCGAGGGCTTTACAAATACGTCGTAATGGAGAATCTTCATCAGAAACTGAAAATCGTCTTGCAAGTCAGAGAGAATACGTGACGCAATAGCGTGCCAGAGAGTCGTGTATTGAGCGTTCGCAGCGGCTTGCTGAACAAAATATGAGAACCTTCCAAGTACGCGCGCAAGACTCGAGTACGGAGCGTTTGCAGCGACTTGAAGAGCAAAATATTAGAAATATACAAGCTCGCACGTGGAGGGCATGGGAAAGGGGGCAGGGAGAAGTTGGAGTGAAAGAAAGGTAGGTAGGGGGAAGGGAAGGATAGGTGAGGTGAATAAGTGGTATGGGACGTGGTGGTAGGGTAAGGGGCAGGGAAAGGAGAGCTAGGGGAGAAGAAGAGGTAGGGAAAAGCGCAACAACGCGTCGGGTTTCTTTTAAAAAGGAAGAAGAGGTAGGGGAATGGGGGAAGGAAAAGGTGAGTGTAGGGAAAGGGATAGAAGGGGAAGAGGGGTAGGTGAATGGGAGGTACGGTAAGGGATCATAGGCAATGAGGGGTAATGGCAAGGAGACTGGCAGCAACGCGCTGGGTACCATTTAAGATAGATGGATGAAATTTTGTATACATGTGAATAGGATCGAAGGGGCAGGGAAACGGGGTGGTAAAGTAAGGAGCGGTAGGGGAAGGGGGCATCGTAAGGGGCGGTTGTGGAACGGGTGTAAGGGACAGGAGAATAGGGGTAGGAGAATTGGAGGTAGAGTAAAGGGGCATGGGGAAGTTGGGACAGGGTGAAGGTCGCGCAGAGGGAAGGTGGGGCAGTGGGTCAGTGGGTAGGAGTGACAGGGGAAAGGAGAAACAATTGGAATGACAGCAAGGCGCCGGGTACCAGCTAGTCTTAGATAAGCATGGAAGTGACCGATTTGTTTGTATAAGGGCTACCCCAAAAAATTAGCATAACACGCCCATTGATCCATATATATGAATAAGGAGGATCCATATTGAATTTCAAACTAATTTTTGTTTAAATAACGAAGTTTTTCGTACAAAAACACAAAAGTGGGAGGTGGGTTTGTATGGAAGCTATCCCAAAAGTGGCATGTCAATATGGATACTCCATAAACTTGGAACCAAAAAAGCTTAAATACCGATACTTTAAAAATTAGTACAACAAATGCGCAGCAACTATCAGTTGGACAGACGGGCATGGCTAGATCGACATGTCTTGACGAGCAGATCAAGAATTTATATACTTTATGGGGTCTACGATGTCACATTCAATGCGTTACAAACTTTCAGACAAATTTATAATACCATTTCACACTATGTGCGAATGGTATAAGAAGAAGAAATTGTTGCATAAAGTGCACCAAAAATGTTTGCTTTGAAATTGTAAATAGATGCTGTCCATTTTAGCAAATAGGCTTCAGCCTCCTCGTAGACCCCGATGATATAATGTTTCTTAAGGAAATGGGTAGGAATTTGTCTTCGATTCGAACCCCTAATGTTCTACCCACATCGTCGAAAAAATTTAGGATTTCAATAACGCGCTTATTATGAACCAGAAGCAAGAATACCACTGGTATACATTCGCAACCTATCGTAAATGGTACTATACTATTTTCGATAGGTTTCCAAAATACCGTAAAGCCATAATGATGTAATCGTTTCTGCTAATAGCGTTTTTGAATGCTGCTATTTTAGTTCGGTCAAAAAACGGTATACTTTAAGCGTCACTTTATGAGTTTATTGTCTAACATTTACCATAATGGTTCATTTAATCGTCAAAGTTGTAAAAACCTACTACAAAAGTGATGATTCTAATGTGGCCACTTTTCCAAGTATCTTCCGCGATGGGCCCCATTTCTTACTCCGTGGATACGTAAATACACGTAAGCAAATCTCTGAAAATCGTCAAATATTTGAATACAGCCCGTTACACACAGAAGAATTCACTGTATGGTGCACATTATGGTCTGAAGGCGTCGGTGGGCCGTATTTTTTTTCGAAAACGATGATGGAAGGAAATTTACCGTCGACGTTAAGCGCTATGATCGTATGGTAGAACGGTATTACCTATATAAGTCTATCCGTGTATATATATAAATTTTCATTTTATATATAAAAAATTGTAGAACAATTTTTGGAACTTATTCAGATAACCGGCATATATGCCGTGTATATATGGCATGTATATATACATACATACTTTTTTAAACAAATGCTTATTTTTGAATTACATTAAAACTCAAATTCTATTAACAAAAATTTGATTAATTAAAATTTAAACTTTCAAAAAGCCAACGGTTTTCTTTCATTCTCTGCCTCTCTTATATCGTCCCGCACACATGAGCAAATGTTTTCATTTTGTGTTTATTTTTGGTTTATATGTTTTTACTAATGCATTTGTTTTTAAAATAATAATTGTTTTTAAATTGGCTAAATACATAAAAAAGTGATTCCAATTAATAATAGCAGATATTACTTACTTTAAATTCGAAAACTCCTAAACGTTGTAAGCCTCTGTATTTTTTAAGGCAGTTTAGGGGATCGCACCTTTTTGAAACCACGTAAAACAACTGTGTAATTTATTTTGACTATTTAGCTAGGGTTGTACCAGAATTATCAGAGCCAACTGCGAGTATTTCATATTTAATAATGCTATTTAACCACTTGTTTATCTCGAAGTGGAACACACCCGATTGCAACGTTCTTTAATGTTTTGGGCTGCAATTTAAGATTTTGGTTTCAATAAAGAGCAAAAGAGTAGACGAAAATTACTTAAAAACAATCGAAATTTGCAATGTGCATCTCCGCGGTATCAATTTACATGATGCATAGATCTAAAACTTATAATGAACAAAACATGTTATAAGAAAAATTATTTTATGTGCTTTATTTACGTTTACTTTTTAAACCACAAAATAGAAAACCCTACATGTTTATTTGTTATAGTACCTTGTGAAACATCCTAAGGCAAAATACCTATAGGGCTTAAAGTTTGTAAAATTATTCCTACTTAATTTGGCTTCCAATATCTGATAGACACTATGCGTGAACTATATAATATCCAATGGACAGTTCTCCAGTATACTGCATTCTAAATCGAATACTTTATACGATTACAATTAAGGTATTCACAAGGTCGTGCAACATTACTTCAGTGCAAATATGCAAGAAGAATGTTGAAGAACCAACAAAAATGTCCACTAAAAAATCTTGCACTACTTTGCTCGACTTAGACCATTGATCAATAATTTCTTTGCATCGGTGTAAAATTTGGTATTTGGCGGCGCGAATTTTGGTATTTTTTGTGCATTTGGTATTTTTATGTGGTAACAAAAACTTCTCGTCGTTGGCTGAATACAAGTATTTACAAATTTGAAATTCAAAATGAAAAATTGTGCATTGAATTCATTGCAGTTTGCATATTCTCCATTAATTTTTTTTTTTTTTTTTTTTTTGAGTAGTATTATTCTATGTGTCAAGTCATTTTCTCCACAAAAATGTAATAGCAGCTCGAAACAAATAAACAAACCAAAGTATCAAACAGCTGATTGTGCAAAGTTGTACCACTTTATTTTAGACGAGTATCCACACGAAGCCGTATATGCAGTTTTGCACTTTTTTATTGTTGCTAGAACTTTGTAAATATCTTAAATATGTTCATGAAAGGACGAACGCGGAATGGGGTCAGTAAAAACGTAACATTTTAAATAAATATCAACGAATTTCAATGTGCTATGTTGAGTGGTGGAATACTAGATTATTAATATCTGAATTACATAGACCGCGCGTCATTTGGGTAGGTCATTGGTAAGGGCATTGCACCCCACCCAAGACTCTGATACAATTAAAAAGAAACATTGGCTATCTCTAATTTTGGAGTTCTTATTTGTTTTTAATTGCTATTTTTTTATATCATTATAAGAAACATAAAAGTTTTTTTTAATATAAGTGTTTTCCTGACATTCTATGCATTAGAGCATGGTCTTTTCTATTTATTTGCTCAATGAAGTACAGCATAAAATATATCAAAAGCGCTGGACTATAACCTTTTTCTATTAAGATGCTTTAGAATTTAATTAATGATTCTCATAATTTTATATTTTATAAAAATGTGTGTAATTAAAGGTTTTGTTATGTTTTATACGGATGTGAATTTGAATTTATTCTATGATTAAACATTATATAGAAACACTGCTGTTCGTGTGTAAAATCATGCCTGAAGATGATCTGAGAAGTTCGTCGAAGTCTTGAGGACGATTCGCGATGGAATTCGAATTATATTGGAAAATGGAGATCCATGTTTTACGGACTAATATTTCAAAATGGGCCCCGGCCCCGTGGCCGTGATGATCAGGCCCTTTCCTTAGCTCCACCATTAATGATGTTGAATAAGATAGTCATTCATCGAAACAACTTTATCATCATCAATGCTGTCAATCATTTACGTGCATGTACTATTTATCAATAAAGGCAAAAACCAAAAGCATATGCGCTGCATTCAGTTGCATGAGACTAGTATGTTTATATATATATATATATATATATATATATATATATATATATATATATATATATATATATATATATATATATATATATATATATATATATATATATATATATATATATATATATATATATATATATATATATATATATATATATATATATATATATATATATATATATATATATATATATATATATATATATATATATATATATATATATATATATATATATATATATATATATATATATATATATATATATATATATATATATATATATATATATATATATATATATATATATATATGTATGGATATTTATATACAAACATATATATGAACTTACAAGTTCTGATTCAAAAGTTTTAAAACAATTTAAAATTATGTGCAACAACAAACTATTCAATGGAATTCATATATGTATTTGCAGAATCGCATTGTACATAGTTATATAGTACAAAGGTAAAAAAAAAAACACGTTAACTTCGGTTGAACCGAAACTATAATACCATTCACACGAAATATCAAATTGTAAAACATAACCGTGGGTGGTAGGTTTGTATAGCGGCTACCCAAAAATTGGGCGGGACACGCCCCTTTGTGTGTAAAGCGACCATCTATAAGAAGCCACCAAATCGAAGTTTAAGCATATTGACTTAACTGAAGATGTTTTTTATCCAAAAGCACAAAAGCGGGCGATGGGTGTGTATGTGGCTACTCCAAAAAGTGGGGCTACAGTTCATAAGAAGCCACCATATCAAGCTGATATTGATTTAACTAAATAAGTTTTTCAAAGAAAAGCACAGAAGCGGATGGTGGATGGGTGGTTGACGGAAACCTGAACTTGATTGGTGGACGGCGTCAGAGAGGACGTCGGAGTTTAAGATGGCAAGATCAGGTCTATGATGACCTGAAGAAGCTCCAGATTGCCTGCGACTGGCGCCGGCGCGCACTAAACTACGCCGGTTGTAGAGCCACCTAAATAAGTAAGTAAGAATGGTGGGTTTGTATCAAGGCAACCTCAAAAAATAGGTGGTGCACGCCCCTTAGTATATTTATGTGAAGTGGTTGTCCATATAAAAGCTGATATTAACTTAAATAAAGAAGTTTTTCATACAAAAAGTCAAAAATGGACTAGTGATTTGTATGGAGGCTACCCAAAATGCGGGGGGATCATACCCATTGTGAACCGTCTGTCCATAAGACACCACCATCTTAATTTTCAAGTTGATATTGGCTGCAAAAACATTTTTTTTCATAAAAAAATTTTAAATTCATACAAAAATTTAACAAAAAAGAGCCCATACTCTCTACAATAGGGAACAAAATACCAAACCCAATACCTCCACAAATTAACGCAATTTATCTCACAGTTGGATGATGTTGAATTGGTATAATACTAGATAGGAATTTAGAATGGCATGAAAAATTCGCATAAAGAATTAATAAATCCTCAATACCGCTCTTTATATGGCACAAAGTAATAGTTAGAGGAGAGAAATTTCCTCCATTTGTAAGCTACTGGCTTTATACCACCGTAGTAAGACCAATTAACATGTAAGGCACAATAGTATGCTGGCCACCACTAGACAAAGCCACAACTAGAAATCTCTTTAATAAAGTTGAAAGAAGTGCGGAGCTTTTGTATTAGTAGGTCGCTACGTACCTCGCCTTCTGAAGCGATAAATACTATACTATATCTTCCCCCCTAAATCTAGTAGAATAAACTGCAATTAGGCTTGGAGAAAGTAACATATGGGAAAACGGTTGAACATGCCTGTTACCGCCACAACCCAGCTAGAAAGTCATCCGGCAACCATAACCAGCTTAACACCGAGCACTCGTTCGGCAGTTGGCGAATTAGCGATCAGGTGATCGTTGTTTACACACATATATAGTACTTTTAAGTTGTTAAAAAAAGATTGAAATGCTGTTAAAATTCGTTTTTAGTTTACCCTACACGACGGAGCCAACAAGGCCGTTCTTAGCACAGATTACTATGAGTCAAAGTAGACTTCAATAAAAAATACAACAACGGATAATAGAAAACTCTGCAAAAATATTTACAGATAGCTCGAAACTAGACAGTCGCGTCAGTGGAATAGTTTACTTTATAACTTTACTGTCTATCAAGCGGAAGTCGCTGCAATTCAGTAATCAATGATGTACCTAAGATCGTCTACGATTAGGTACAGTCAGGTCTTCTGTACTCAGACAGCCAATCAGCTCTTAAAGCAGATGACTCACGCATAGTCAAGTCAAAGACCATTACTGAATGCCGCAGAATTCTCAACGAGATGACCGAGCAGAACAGTATCGACCTCGACTGGGTACCAGGACATAGTGATACACATGGCATCTGTCAGACAGATGAAGATGCACATATGAAGACCACATATTCTTCAGGGTAATGGTTCGGTTGGGCTCGCTAGCAACCTTAATAGGAGTTATCACATGCCACTGTCTCATAGGTGAACAGGCCAGTAGACTGTGGGTCTCTTTAACGACTATTGTAGAAGCTGTGATAATAGCGACGAGGCAGAAAGCATCCAGCATTTACTTTCATTGCCCCGGACTGTCGCGAACTAGCTTGGTACTAATGGGGGCTTATTTTCAAACCGTTATATATTCGAAATTAAGGTCGAAAACAGCGAAGTTTGTCAAATTTTCAAAAGAGTTTTAAAAGGAAAGGGATTTTTCTCCAAAATCCTATGTTGCCACAATATACCGATTTTGGTATAAGTTTTGTACGTGGTTTGTGTGCATCCGGCCACTAAAACATAACCTATAATCGAGCTATATTTAGTGTCTTCAATATCTATTTGGAGATTTTGTTAAATATTTTTCGAGCTCTCAGCAACAAGTCCATCCACCCACCCATCCATCCATCCATCCATCTTCACCTCTTCAGATAAAGAGGTTACAATAGAACTAGACGACTTTGCAAGACGTTTGAGTTCCCACAGTTCAATATTTGACGTACCTGGTACAGTTTTCGATTGTCTGCTTAGATTCAAGACCACCAAGGGGAACAATTATTTAAATTCAAGAAACAAGAAGATGAAGGTCAATTGCCGTGTTTTCCTGGAGAATGGATAAGGAGACTATTATTACCCGCTATGAAGCTATTGGTTCTAAATTATGTAGCTCCTCTTTCGAATTACATCAGTAATGACAATGTATGCAATGAGGACTGTCACAGATTGCTTACAAGTGACACACAGAGACCACCTGCATGAAGAAGCGAGGTCACTCCAGTGTTTTGGAATACTAATCTATTTTACACTATACTTTTATATTTAACTTTATCAGCGCTGTAACAATCTGGCTATCAATTTGATAATTCAAACAACAACGAGGCGACTTCAGCGAGTGCACCCGTTAGATCTGTCATGTCCAAGGACATTAAGATTAAGTTAAGATTAGTTGATTACATGTTAATATAATATGTAAAATCATGTACAAAAATATGTAAAATTTGATTATAGTTTCTTTATCCAACTGATGGCAAAAAAAAGACAATAAAAAAAAAACTTTTAATCGACTTAATTAGGGGTAGGTGCGCTGGGTTCGGTTCCCGCCACCTCAAAAAAGGAAAGCCTCGGATAAAATCCCCCAATGATGACGACCCCCGCAAACGATTTAAGGACCATGATTTACGGTTATGCACCTGGATTGTCCTGTCCCTCCACAGGGCTGGTGCAGATATCGAGCTGGTTGATGACAAATTTAAGGCTGACATCACCGTAATACAGGAAAGGACAGGGCTGCTCAAAAAAGGCATCATGTGACATATATTATAGTTGCCATGCGAAGAAGCACGAATTTGGATGCGGTTTCGTAGTAGGAAACTACGAGATCTGGTCACCAGTTTCATACCTGTGGACGAGCGACTGGCCGCGATAAAGGCTAAGTACTTCAACATTAGCCTGATTTGTGCACACGCCCCGACGGAAGTCGCAGACGATGCGTCCAAAGATGAATTTTACGAACTTCTCGGACGTCTCTACGAGCGCTGCCCCAATCACGATGTAAAAATCGTGCTTGGCGATTTTAACGCCAAAATTGGAATTGACCAGCCTTCACTACGCTACCTCCAGCAATGGAGAGATGCTAATCGATTTCGGCGCAGGTCGGAACATGGTAATCAGTACCACCAGATTTCCATACCGAGACATACACAAGGCTACTTGGCGCAGTCCCGATCATAAGACAGGCGACCAAATTGATCATGTTGTGATCGACGGAAGGCACGATGAATGCATGCCCAACGATTGGAATCTCAGTGTTCTTTGTCCTATCTTCAAGAAAGGAGACCCACTGTCGGCGCGAACTACCGGGGAATAAATGTCCTTTCAATAGGATACAAAATTCTGTCCCGCGTACTGTGTAAATGGCTGGAGCCATTCACGAATGCACTGATAGGCCAGTATCAGTGTGGCTTCAGACCAAAGAGGTCGACCAGTGACCAAATTTTCACTTTACGTTAAATCCTGGAAAAGACCCATGAGTACAAAAAAGACACACACTACACACACGCCGCCTTCGACACGACGATAAGAACGAAGTTCTTCAACGCCGTATCTGAACTTGGTATCCCAGCAAAGATCATTCGTCTTTGCGTGATGACGCTATCACACACCCAAAGCGTCGTCAGAGTAGGAAAGAACCTCTCCGAACCCTTTGATACCAAGAGATGTTTCAGGCAGGGTGATGCTTTATCGTGCAACTTTTTCAATCTCTTGATGGAGTACATCCTACGCCAATGCCCATACGTAGAACGATCGGGCACGATCTTCCATAAGGAAGTGATGCTACTCGCATATGCTGATGATATAGACATCATAGGCACTAACGAACGACGAGTAGGCAGGGCGTTCTCGGAGATTGAGAAACAGTCACGTCGCATGGGCCTAGCGGTGAACGAGGACAAGACGAAGTACTTGGTGCCACCCGCAGACCATCAGCGCATCTTGGACGGTCTGTGAGTATGGAGAATTTCAACTTCAACTGTAGAAAACTTCGTCTATCTGGGAACACAAATTACGAGCGACAACAACGTCAGCCGAGAGATCAGACGAAGAATAACGCTTGCTAATCGCTGCTACTTTCGGCTGAACAAGCAAATTAGAAGTAGAGCCCTCTCTCGAACTACGAAGATAAAAATCTATAAGACACTGATAATCCCGGTCCTGCTGTAGGGCGCAGAAGCACTGACATCAACAGATGCTGTATCTGTATCTTTAGGAGTGTTCGAGAGAAAGATTCTTCGTAGGATTTTTGGACCCCTTAGAGTTGGCGTCGGGCTTAGTACCCGTATGAACCACGAGCTGTGTGATAAGGTTGATACAGTCCGGCACTAAAGGTTTACGACGGAAACCTGAACTCTATTAGTGGACGGCGTCAGAGAGGACGTCCGAACTTAAGATGGCATGATCAGGTCTATGATGACCTTGACCGATAGACGGTTGTAGAGCCACCTAAGTAAGTAAAGTATGCTTTTATATCAATTTGTATTAAGATTGTGCTAGTTTTGTATCTTAATCATTTTGTATAAAAGTAAACAAAAATTTACCTTGAGAAGCATGAATTTTAAGGATATATAGACCTATTGTGGACGGTGTGATCTTGGCATCCAAAATTAAATACGTGCAAACTACACATATCTAAAAATCCAATTTTTTTATAGTTTTTTTTTATGGTTTTATCTTTCATATATACACTATATGGCCCAAATCGCCTGCTTCTGCCTGTTACATACATTTGCACAATGTTAGTATACCCTTGGCCTCAAGGGTAGGTTATAAAAACAAATATTGTATCCCGCGTAATTCATTTTTCATTTAAAAATTTTAAAGCTCCGCGCTCCAGCAAAACTTGCCAGTTCCAGTGTTCCGCGCTCCGCTCCAAAGCCCTGTTCAGGTTATGATGGACCACTCTGCAACGTGATTAATGGAAACAACAATCACAGAAGAACACGACGCACTTCCACACAAGCTGACACTACTAACAAAATGGGATAGCAACGGATCCTCAAGCCAAAGCGTGTATAAACAAAACTAACAATTACGACACCCATTGATGAGATTCTGACTAATGCAAATATGTTCATGGTTTCAACTGTTTCATTGAGGTTAAAGTACGATTTAGCAGAATATTCGAGAAATCCTCGTCCATCCAGACATGGACGAAGCATGTATTCTTCCTATTCAATGCATACACGCGATACATAAATGGGAGCGGTATAGTGAAGTAAGTAAAAAGAATGTATATGTTTGTAACGTCTTTATGTGTGTGTGCGTGTGTGTGTATGTCGTGCATTTATGTGTTGCATGTGTGCATGGAATCAATATTTAATTTGGGCTTTCTTTTTTGTGCGAGCTCGGGCCTTAACTCGAAGACACAAAAATCAGAGGCACGAACAAACCCGAAGTAAGTAATATCTAATCACAATCATCTGTAGCATTCTTACATTAAATAGTTGGAAGGGAATCAGTTAGAATTCACTACTCCGAAGCTTGTTGACGGGTAAACTAATGTCTCATCACCAGTTGCAATGCGTTTTTTGAATGTGGAGTCGAAATTGACTCGTTCTACTATGTCTTTACTGTCGAAAATTCGAAAAAATCACAAATAAAAATTGAGATGTACTGACAAAATCGAGCACTGTAAAGAAACCAAATTACAGATGGAGCTCACTCTACGCGTCAGTATAGAGGACAGTTGTGCTAACGTAGTGATAAAAATAATTTTGATAATGCCTTTAAACGGTCTTTTTAAATGATCAATTCCCCACACTGACAGAATGTATATATCGTATATATACTACAATATATATCGTTCCCAAGGACGACTGGGTTTTCGCCCCGGACCGATCTGCACAAGAAGATTTGTGCAGTCAAAGATTGTCCAACTCAGCCCAAGTGGCTGTATCAGCTCACAAGAAGCTGTTCAAACAACAACAATATATATTTCATAAGATTTTTTAAATTTGATAGTTTCATGCCGGGCGGAGCTTTTTAAAACTATGTTCGTGCGAACTCGGGCTTTTTTTGTGTTCTGGCCGGGCCAAGCTTCACGAAGGATGTATGTGCCCATCTCTACATGGAATACATACGTGATATATATGCTATCCCTTTGTGCTAGCGTTGAGTGTTAAAATGATGAAAGATGGAAAGAAGAACGATGTATGCCTTGCAATAAATGCATATTCGTGTGTTGTGTTATGTGTTTTGCACACACATGTTTCTTTCCTGGTCAAATGTGGCATTCTGTTCAAAAGTGAACTACAAAAGCAAAAATAAAAGTACTAAAATAAAAAAAGTGTATTTCCAATAAATTGCTTTATTTTTCACTGAACCTCAAGGAAATGTGAAAACGTTTTCTGTTCTGGTTTGTTATTTTATGTGTGCAAGTAAAAGTTTAGCTGACCAACGAATCGTATAAAAAATCTATTTCCATTACTGAGCACATATACACTGCAGCAACCACATTTGATTTGAAAAAAAGAACTTTGGTGCCATTACACGAGGCTGTGAAAACAATGTTTTTGCGAGACTGCTTGAAAATAAATCCAATTTAATTGGAATTGGATGTGCTGCGCATACCATTCACAATACGGCACAAGCTGATTGCAATGGAATGCTACTTGACATTGAGGTGACACTTGAGAAAATTTATTCCCACTTCTACCAGTTCACAAATCGAATCACACAACTGGATTTACAGTGAATTCGAAGAACTTGGGTTGTTGGTGGATCAGCCGAAACCAGTATATGGAAACACCAATTATGGTAAAACTGCTACGAAATTTGTCGAAAACGTTGAAATCACGGCTCATATAACACGAATCAATAGTGAAATTACCAAAAGGGTGCTGGTATTACTAAATGTTCTGAACTGTAGGGGAAAATTAAATCCTAAAAATTTAGTATGTATGAACAATATCCAAACAAATTGCTAACCCCTATAGTGCATAAAGTTGTACACTATGGCCCAAACACAATTGAACACCAATCTCTTCCCATTGGGAAGCAATTAAAAGAGATGCAAGAGTCCAAAAACAAGGACTATAAAAAAATACGGGTACACTACATATGCAAAATTTCTCGAAAGCGCCAAAACGGGGATTTATTTACGATGCTGTTAGCCTCATCGAACTCTAAAATAACTTTGTTAAGGCATGTTAGAACGGTGCCAGAACTTAAAACTGTATATACATATATATATATATATATATACCAGAAATGATAAGTTTATTTGAAAATATTTATGACTGCTTCGAAAAAAAAAAAATAAATTATATAAGGTTTTTATTTTTTTAAGCCCAATACTGAGATCGACGAACATTTTTGTTACCGAAAAAACTTCATATAAAATTAATGGTTGTCTGTAAAGACGATAATTTTACGTGATAACGTCATAAGAAAACATTGATGAAAACTGATTACAATAGACTAGGTTCAAATAAGCTGCTGCCGTATTGATTCTTTATTTCGCTTGTTCGTTTTGACTTCGTGCCTGTTGATGTCTGCCTAGCTGTACCCTGGCAGACGTCGATCTGCCGTTCCCCTTGTCACTCCTATCCCTGCCACTCCCTCCCCCTGTCCCTACTACTATAAATGTATGCTGCGAGAGAAAGAGATAAACCGCGTTTCTATATAGTTTGACGTTGCCGGTCAAATTTAATTTTTAAATATTTCAATTTAATACAACAATAAATGTTACTCGTGCATATTTAATCGCTGTATCTCTCCCCCTCACGCTTGCATTTACATTAGTGAGCTCCTACTCAAATACTCTCTCGCTCTCACGCTCTTAATGTTCGGCCCGTATACGTGTTTGTGTGCGCAACAAGTATTTTTGAGTGTCTATTAAATAAGCAATTTAATATATTTACGCATATAAAATGTAACAACAACAACAACAAAAATCTACAAGAAAAGAGTGGTAAAGCAATATCAAATAACAACAACAGCTACAGCAACAGCAGCCACAAGTACAACAATAACAAGATCGTATATGACGTATAGCCGCACCCCACCGCGCGCTAGATAACACTATTACGCAAACACACACACACACATAACTATAGCTTTCATAAGCCAATGCTTCTCACACAAGCCGCCTTCAGCCGGAATGTGAGGGGCATAGCTCTTTCGTATTTGGCGGCGTTCATCGATTTAATAGACGTTATAACGTCAAAAACATTGTCAAACAACAATCAAAAATATTCGGCACGAACTGTTTTTCTTTGTGTACTCAGATAACAAAAATGTTTGCTACCGAAAACACTTCATATACTCAAAAAACAGATGACAAAGAGTGTGACCGTTTGCATTTCCTTTAGAGAAAACCAAAAAAAACCAATGTGTTTGCACTTTTGATTTTAATATTTCGTGTTGATTTGGGAACACTGTTTTTTGACAAAGCAGTAATAATACACAATTTCATTATCAAAAATGTTCATCGATCCCAGTATTGGACTTTATTCGGGAGTATGTTATTGAAATATTTTTTGATTTTGAAAAATTCCACAAACTAAACTATAAACTTTTAAGAATTTGTTAATTCAAGTAATTCTAAACAAAAAATGTTGGGACTTTGTAACGTTCGCACATCGAACAAGCTTGACATGTGCCTTCCATCGATCACAACATGATCAATTTAATTACGTAAGCTTTGGTCAGGACTAAACCAAGTAGCCTTGTGGATGTTAAGTTGTGGATATCCGGTGCTACTGGTTACTATATTACGACCTGCGGCTAAATAGATTAGCATCTCTCCATTATCGGAGGTAGCGTCGTGGAAGCTTAATTTTTCAAATGTTATCCAAACATTCCTTCCTTCCCAATTTCGGCGTTAAAAACGCCAAGCACGATTTTGACATCGAGATTGGATCAGCTCTTGTAGAGATGTTCCAAGCGATCATCTTTTTCCGCATCGAAAGATGCGACCAGGCACTCATCAAATGGTACGAAAGTTGAGACGAGACAGCGTAGTTTCCTACTAACCACAAACGTTCCCAAGGACGACTGGGTTTACGCCCCGGACCGATCTGCACAAGAAGTTTTGTGCAGCCAAAGGTTGTCCAACTCAGCCCAAGTGGCTGTATCAGGTATCTATGTGTACAATTTTTTATATGGAGTCAACAGTTATGTCGGCGCAACTGTTGAAGATACTCCTGTGCCGCGCCGGCATTGAGAGGAACCCGGGACCTGGTCCCTGGTTCTGCTCTGTTTGTGAGAGGAGGATTTTCAGAAACGCGACCTCGGTCCAATGCTCTAGATGTGGCAGATGGTGCCACCTTAGATCTTGTTCGGGCCTCCAATCTCATAGAGACTGGTCAGAGCAATTTGTTGCTAGTTGTTGCTTAGGTAACTCTAATTCTGCTACCAATGATAGCACAGCTGTTGCACCTACTTCCAATGCAACTGCAACAACCTCCGCCTCGCAAGCAACTGCGGTTGCTAGCTGGATATGTTCCGTTTGTGGCAGTCAGATTCATCGCAATGTTTTATCTGTGCGATGTAATGGCTGTCACAATTGGTGTCATATGAGGAGGTGCACTGCTCTTAGATCTCATAGAGATTGGAGTACTGATTTCTTTGCGTCGTGTTGTATATCTGTGCATAGTAATATGCTTGTCCCATCTGTGTCCCGGTCACCCGTGCGGACGTCATGTAGCTCCGGTAGTTCTACACAGTCTTGGCCAATTCTTCCGCCGCCCCGTCAACAAATTATGCGTGCTCGCAGTCCATTGGTTGAGCAGCGATTTAACTCTTTTAGAGTTATGCAACTCAACTGTAATGGTCTGCGTGGGAAGGTGGCTGAGATTGTGGACTACATGGTGCGGCATGACATCCTAATTGCAGCAGTGCAAGAGACCAAGCTCACAGACTCATGTCGGCTGGCATCTGTTGCTGACTTTAATATAGTCAGGCAGGACAGAGACAGAAACAGTGGAGGAGGACTGGCATTCATTGTTCATCGAACGGTGAATTTCAGACCTTTTTCACTGCTTTCTGTTGGTCAACAGAATTCATTTCTGGAGACGCAATGTCTGGCTGTAAAGTCCGGAGATGTCGAGATAGAGTTTGTGAACTTATATCTTCCACCAGTCAACAGCTGCGACCCTGGGTATAATCCAATTTTGAGCCATGTCTTGCAAGGGGATCACCGAATTATTCTTGGTGATTTCAATGCACACCATGAGATGTGGTTTTCGGAATTGGGTAATGACCTTAGGGGTATTAGTATTGCGGACCAGATAGATAGCTCTCCTTTTTGTACGATCAATGAGGATTGTGCAACCAGGATGAGCACTACCACATCCAGCTCCCCTGATTTAACTGTCGTCAGTGAATCGCTTATTGCATACTCTGAGTGGTCGATTGATATAGCGTTGGGCTCGGATCATATCCCTATTGTGGTAAACATTACTCGTTCGGAAGATTTTGTTGAATCGGATAGACGAGTCTTTGTGAACTACAATAGGGCTGACTGGACTGGGTTTACACGCTGTATTGATCGATCAATCAGCGGTCTTTTGCCTCCTAATGATGTTAAGGTAGGTGAAAGAATTCTTAGAGACGCGATCACTAAGGCTGCAAAGAGGCACATTCCTGCTGGTAGGTTTCCTAATATTAGGCCAGGCTTTCCAGCGGAAGCTGCACGCTTAGCGACCTTGCGTGATCAAATTCGTGCCAATGATCCGGGTGATAGTCGTATTGCCTTGTTGTCCCGCAATGTGAACAATCTCGTTGCGGAACACAGGAAGGCAAAATGGCTAGAGCACTTGGATAATTGTGACTCGGGTTCGCGAAGTCTGTGGAACACCATTAAAAAATATCTGGTGTACCGCAGAATAGAGCTCTTTCATCTGTCACATTTGATGGAGTACAAATAGGATCGTCAAAAAAATGTGCCACCTATTTCTGCAGACAGTTCGTGCGACACCCTTCTCAGCCGAATAGGTTGAAGCGTAAATCCATACGTCATATTAGAAGGAAAAAAGGACATGAAGATTTGGTAGATTTTACATGTGAGGAGGTTCTTGCTGCTATAGAGAAAGCAAAATCATCCAAGGCACTCGGACCAGACGGCATTTCTATGCTGATGCTGAAGCACCTTGGGCCTATAGTGGTAACATACCTCACACACGTGTTAAATCTTTCCATTTCTCAGTTAATTGTCCCTGATGTATGGAAGGTAGCTAGGATTATACCTCTCCTAAAACCTGGCAGTGAAGCTGATCTTGGTTCCTCTTATAGGCCCATATCGCTTCTTTCACCTGTAGTGAAAGTTCTTGAGTCATTATTACTTCCTTCAATGACAGAACACTGCCCTCTAGCAAATCATCAGCACGGGTTTAGGAAAGGTCGTGGTACGACTTCAGCATTGAGCGAAATCACTACTTTTATAGCTGATGGACTTAATAAGCCGAGGCCATGCGAACGTACAGTGATGGTGGCTCTAGACTTGAACAAGGCATTTGATACTGTTGATCATGCAATCTTGTTTCAAGACCTGGATTCCACTTCACTACCCGATAAAACAAAACGCTGGCTATTGAACTATCTTAATGGTAGAAGGGCATATGTTGAGTTCAGGGGCGTGAGGTCGGGTTATCGTAAGTTAAAGATGGGTGTTCCGCAGGGTGGAGTTCTCTCTCCTCTTCTGTTCAACCTTTATTTGGTTGAGATGCCCCTTCCCCCTCCCCATATAAAACTAGTGACCTATGCAGATGATTGTTCTGTTTTATCGTCGGGTCTGAACGTAGATGACATATGTACGAGAATTAACACTTATTTTGATGATTTATTAAATTTTTTCAATGCTCGCAACCTTGGACTTTCAACTCATAAGTCATCTGCTTCCATTTTCACTTCCTGGACTAAGGAGGTGAGAATGGAACTAGATGTCTTTGTTGGAGGTCTAAGGGTTCCTACCGTCCAGTACCCGATGATATTGGGAACTACATTTGACCCATTGCTCAGATTCTCGGCTCATGCCACCAAGACAAATAACCGTCTTAAGTCGGGAAACAAAGTGCTGAAAGCGCTTGCCGGATCTTCTTGGGGTAAGGACAAGGAGACTATTTTAACAACTTATAAAGCTATTGGACGTTCTGTCCTAAACTATGCTGCTCCTGTATGGACTCCTTTCCTAAGTAAGACTCAATGGCAAAGTCTGCAAAGAAGTCAGAACAGTGCGCTGAGGACTGCCACTGGTTGTTTGCAAATGACCCATGAGGATCATTTGCACAGTGAAACGATGATACTTCCTGTTCATCAGCATAATGAGCTGCTTTCGAAGCAGTTCTTGCTAGGTGCGTACAGAGTTGATCATCCAAACCATGGCACCCTCACTACGTCAGCGCCTACCCGAATAAGATCAGATATCAGGATATATAAGTCGAACATAAATCGCTTTATCACTGATAGCAACATTGGGGAGTATGAATATACTTCCGGAAGGGCCCAATTACATAAGGATGCAACTGAGCATGCAATTCGCTCGTTTAGGGACAACATAATATTAGGTGGAAGACCTCCACCTATTCATGAGAGCGAAAAACATCTCCCTCGTAGCACCAGGACTAAACTTGCACAGTTAAGATCCGGATGGAGCGTTATGCTCGAGTGCTACAGGGAAAGAATTGGGATAAGTAATACAAATTGCTGCCCTGATTGCGGTGAATCACCGCATGACACTTTCCACCTGTTCAGTTGCCCGTCCCATCCTACACAATTGAGCCCTTTAGACCTCTGGTTACGACCAGTGGATGTTGCCTGTTTCCTAGACCTTGACACTTGAGGTTTGCGTTTCGGTTTTTCTTCCTCCTTCACAAACATTGCTTGCACTATATTTGTTTCTATATATAATGAATTATACACATATGATTTTTCCTGATATAGTTCACAGGAAGAAGGAGCTGCTACAACAACAACAACTAACCACAAAAACCACCGAAATTGATGATTTCTCGCATGCCTTATTAGGTGACCACATGATACAACCCTGTCCTATCCATCGCATTTGCTGTATTGCGGTGATGTTATCTTGTTACCTTGTATCCGTAGAGGACATCAACCAGTTGGATAGTTGCATTTTCCCCGAATATTCCAGGAGTACATCATGGTCCTTAAATCGTTTGCTGGTGTCACCGAATCCGATGCTTTTTCTGTGTCTTTACCAAACCCTATTTAAGAACGGTTGGTTATCTTCGCACAATTTGCTGATCTTGGAACGGATGTTCAGAGGCTGCCCAGGAGTTACATGCCCTAACGGACGTGTGTGCTTGGACCGTTTGCAAAATAGTCGTTTTTGGACATTCGCAAGTGAATGGTAATCAATAACTTTACACACTAATGTGGACATGTTCAAACGACCCTTTTCCCCGAAAAATAGTTTTAGAAATGTAATTAGATCTAGCTTTCATGTCTTGAGTAGCTAAAATTGTGATCCTTCTCATTGCGTTTCTTCGTCTTTTTTTATTTTATTTGCTCAACAATTTTAACAGTAATAACTGTAGAGAATTGCATTAATGAAACGGTTTTAGATCATAAGGACCTTTTCCACTATAATATACAAACTTTTTTTCAAATAATATTACATATAATTGAAACACGGCTTTCGGGGAAAAATAAAAACTTTGTGTACTTAAAACTAATTAAAATCTACTTTATGTTTAACTTAATATTTAATGTTTTTATTCCATATACAATATTGGGTTTGTTGAGCTGTATAAATGTAGGTAACATAGCGATGGAAGCATCGGAGAACCCATAAAGTAACGGGTCATTCATTTAGAGATTTTTTTTTCATATGTTTTTTTTTTTCAAAGGTCACGCGTGACTAGTGTCATACTGTTATCTTATTTTTATTCAGTATTGTTTGACAATTCATCATGGAAAGGCTCACACCGCAGCAACATCTGCAAATTATTCAGTTGTATTACGAAATTCAGTTCGAGCAATGGTGTGCATCTTCGACCTTCCGTGCACACTATTGACAATTCCATCCGCAAATTTGAGTCTCAGTGTTCGTTATTGGATGATACGCAACCGAATAGACCCTATCCAGCCTGTAGTGGGTAGAATATTGTGGCTGTAACGGAGAGTGTGGCTGAATGACCAATGACCAATCGATTTCACGCCGTGCCCAGCATCTTGCCCAATCGTATGCAACAACTTGGTGAATTTTACGCCAGGTTCTTGGTTAAAAGAAGATTCACTGTTTTCGCGCCGAATTTTGTTCAGCGATGAGGCAGATTTCTGTCTCAATGGATACGTCAATAAACAAAATTACCGCATTTGGGCTCATGAGCAACCCGTAAAGATTCTCGAACTACTGTTACATCAACAAAAATGCACTGTTTGGTGTGGTTTATGGGCTGGTGGAATCATCGGTTCGTATTTCTTTAAAAATGAGACCGGACAGAACATAACCTTCAATGGAGACCGCTACCTCACCATGACAACGGACTTTTTGTTGCATGAAATTGAATCCCGTGTTGTCGGCGACATTTGGTTTCAGCAACAAAAATGGCTTTATCGACAAATCATTTTGGTGATCGCCTAGATCGTGTGATATCACATCGTTGGATTTTTTTATGTGGCGTTATGTGAAGTCAAACGTCTTCGTCGCTAAGCCAGCTACAATTCACGACTTGGAAGCCAACATTACTCGCGTAGTTCACGAGATAGCTGTATCAATGCTGGAAAGAGTGATTAAAAATTGAACTGAATTGAAAGGGACCACCAACAGCGTAGTCGCGACCAACATTTGCATGAAATTATCTTTAAAAAGTAAATGCCAGAGATTGTTCTTTCGTGTCATAATAAAGATTCTGACATCCAATTCTATTCTAAGTGTTTTATTTAAAATTACAAAAAAAAAATTCTAAATGAATCATCCGTTATATATATAGGCGCTAGATAGCCTTCAGTCCGTAAATCCGTCTGAGAGAAAATTTCTTCGTATAAAGAAGACATAGACATACTAAACTCACGGTATAGGGCTATCAATACCGCACTACAACAATATTAACTCGAAAATTTATATATATATTTATTATAATTTTATAGTAAGCCTTGATTCGAATCAAAAAACATATATGGCGTGTACTAAGTGTAATATCGACTATAGCTTTTTCTTGTTTTTATATAATTTGTTATTGAGCCTATTCAAAATGTTGTTTTAACATCTTGAATTTTGAAAATTTTAAAATAGTATTGCGAGAGTACATTTTCACATTTGTTCTGCTTATGGTTTATGATCAGTAGCTGATGACAGATACATACTGGGTAACTCGATACAGAAAACTACGTACGAAAATTTTTAGTACCCATATAATTCGCAAGGAGTTCTAAAATCGGTTGCTATTTGTGAAAAATACCAAACTGTCTACCTTGGCTGAGGAACAATGTTTAGTTCTGACAAAACTTTTTATCGTCTTTTGTAATACTACCAAAGTTAAAATTTTCATACTTTAAAAGGAAAAAGTTGAGACAACTAAGAATCTCCCAAAACTCTTTAACGTATGGCAATACATTTTCTTGTTACATATTTTGAAATTTTCAAATGATTAGACAACATTGTGAATTGGGTTATTGTTTTCCTTATTATCTTATCGATAATTATTACTTTAGTACTATTTCTTTAGTAAAATTTCTTTAAATTTAAAATTTAGTCTTTCTAATTCTTTCATACGCAACAGAGTTATCCAAAACTCTCTATCCCATCTACAACCGGCAAAAAGGCGAAACTTATGCCAAACAATAGTGACATAAATTAAAATTTAAGAAAAATATAATTTTTTTCAGGATCTGTCCACGTTAAAAAGTCAATGAAGGTTTACATTTTTGTCATGGTGAATTTCATGAACGAACAAATTTTGGAAATTTTTACAAATTATTACCGAAATACCGAGTCAGGGGACAGGAACTTTAAGAGCGCAACTTAAAAAAAAAAATCATATTTATCGATGAAGCTCATTTTTCGCATAACGGCTTTGTCAATAAGCAAAATATGCGTTATTGGACAGCAACAGACCCCGCTTTCTCCAATTTTCTATCCAATCACAACTCCGACGTGAAATCCACACCATATTATCACTTTTTGTGGATGCAATAGCCTCTTGAAGCAGATCTGGGTACACATATACATATGTATGTACAAACAAATTTTAATATATTAAAAAGGTCAAGTGTGAAAAAAACCATGAGACCTTGGGTTCGCTAATTAGCATATAATTATAGAAAGAAAAAAAAACAAAAAATTAATTATGGTGTTACAAATTGCATCATTAAAAAAAAGTTCTCAAGAAAACTGATTGTTTTTCTTTTTTTGTCATCTAGCATCCTACTTCTACTATCCGTGAAAACTTTACCGGTGGTATTCAAAATTTCAACGCAGCTTTAATAATGTTAGGCGTGGTTTGCACCTTGTTCAGCTACATTCCTTTTCATTCTGCAGTTTTCTCCAATTTCTTCATATATTTGGCCAACTCTAGCTGGATTATTTGTATGTATACGAGTTTTAGATTAAAGAATAAGCATTTCACGAAGATCAAAACCAATGAAATTCTAGGAAAAAGTACCGTTATAATAATGATGAAAACTAAAATACAAATTTCGATATATCAGACCAAAATTTTCGATATTCAATAAAATAGGTCCTGAAACTATCGCACCGATATTATTGTATCGAAAAATTAAAAATATTGATATGTGGTTATAATCGGGGGTGTCACAGAAATCTCTAGACAAAATACCGTCTGGTGATTTGAGTTTCACAGAGAAATTTCGTGTAAACTGATTACAGATGTGTCTAAATTACTTATTTTATTAATATATATCTTTTAGATAACTCCCTTGTTATGTTATCTGATGTTATTAAATATTTTAATGTGTCATTCCTCGTTGTTGCGTAAACCGAACACGTCTATTTTCAGCAAATAAATACACTTTTTGTTAAATTTAAATTAAATAGTAAAAGGTGCTAAATGTTAAATGCTAAACAATGTCTTTCCTTATGTTTTAATAAGTTTACATATACAATTATAAATTTCACCTAGCTGATTTGAAATAATCTAAAAGAGTTTTCTGTGGCACCTACGAAATGGATTTGAGTCTGTGACACACCAGAATATCAATTATTCTAATAAAAAGTGCTAATTGCTAGAAAACAATCTGAAGATTTAAATTAACAACACAATTTCATTTGATTAAAACAATGCAGAAAATTTTATTTAACATGGTTTTTATCCAAATACAATATGTTTTGTGCGTAAAAGTGAATATTTGCAATATCAACTTATTTTTTTAATAACGCGCATCTGTAAAACAATTATAATAAAAACTACGTACATGTATTGTATAATGTAGGAAACCGGGGAATGCATTTTGAAATTTGATGTAATATTTTGAACGAGTTATGAATGTTTGGTGAATTAAATGTTGAATGCCAAGAAAACAAAAAAAAAAAAAAAACACGAATAAATATTAACGTTAATTTCATATAAAAAGTTATACTAAACAAAAATTCGAATAAATTTTGTGATCGCACTTCTTTGTTCAATTTGTAATACTACCGTTTATCAATGTTTGGAATTTAATTTAGTATCCAGGCTGCATGGCGTCTTTAGCACATAATTTTTCAATTTGATCACTATAATAATTATTGAAGTTCATTCTGTGCACCAAATTCAAAAAACGTTCAGATGTGTTTGATGATGCCAACTCATTTAGTCGTTTTAGGATCGCAATTAAAACGCCTGTGAACTCCAAGTCAAATCTTTTGACACGCTCAGAAAATGTCTCAGTGGGCGCCAGCGATGATGATGACTCTTGCTATGTTGATTAGAAAAAAAAAAGAACAAAACAAAACAAAATTGATTAGTTGTACCCACTTATATACAATTTATGTGGAAGTGAAAGTCTAATTAATTGAAAAATAATATACTTAAAATTTTTAAATTCAAATTAAAACAAAACAATATACTTAAAAATTTAAATATATACAATAATAAAATGTTATTTCAAGAATTGAATGGAATACATAAACGCGGTGATCCTTTTGTACCCAATTATGAAAGAAAAATATATATTCATATAAAAATCAAGTATCAAAATCAAAAAAAAAAAAATATTATGCACTGGCAGCTGATTTCTTTAATACAGGAATGTTTTATATTTATACAAGATTTTATGTGCGCAGTCTTCAAAAATGCAATCTGGGATAGAGTCGACAGTCTAGACAAAATAGCGCTACTGATAAAAGTGCTACTGAATCACTTGTACAACCGTGTCTTAACGATGCCGACAATGCCGAAAACATTTGTTGTTTGGTCTACAGCTGATCAAATTACAAATCATGGTAGTAAACACAGCGTGGGTCCAACGTACTAGTTTTGGTACGATCATCAAAGGAGTCGAGTAAATGTTAAATGTTGCCACTTCCGAAAATGGATTGGTTCCTAATGACTCTTTGTCTAATTATTCATTTCGAACCAAAACTGGATCGTGATCTTTAAATTGTGCCACTTAATAAAATTAATATTATTTTCCATATTTTGCTCTCTATTTTAAATATTTACAAAATGCTAACAATCGAAAGTTTTTGTGGTCGTAATATGTTTGTAGCTGAAAACAACATTGCAATACCTTCGCTTTAACTGATGAACAAGTTCTACAACAAACTTTGTACATTTTAGACGGACCATATTTGCAACGCTATCGTCCAACTTATCTTTAATGTCTTTTATTTTAGATTCGAACTCGTATCCAAAGTATAAATTTGGTTTTATGTGTTACTAGATGGTCCCCGCGACGTTGTATGCGGCCCTCCTCTTTCAACTGCCACTCCTTCCCCCTGCCACTCCTACCCCCCCGACACTCCTTCCACCTTCCACATGCTCCATTACTCTAACTCCAATTCTATTAAAATTAGAAAAATCGAAACAAAATTTTCTGTTTATCCAATCGCCACGCCAATTTTCACAGGATCACCCACGGGACTATTTTAAATATTGCCACACGATTTGATCAAAATCGGTTGAGCGGTTTCGGAGTCTATAGGGAACATATATACATACTTTCATTTTTATATACATAGAACAATGGTGCCCAAGCCCTATGCACACGCGCACATTTGTTGTTGCAAATGCACATCAGTATAGCCAAGTGGTAGCAGTCAGTCTACGTAGCACTCAGCATTAAGCAAACAAATTACACGAACAACAAAAAAAATCTTATCGTGTGTTTTGTTGCTATAAATCGGCCGAAGCGAATTTTTTTCGTAGATTTTGTTGTAGTGTCTGTGGATTGAGCAACACTTAAAAAATGTTTGTTTCTTTTTAGTGTAAAACTAAAATATTTTGATTTTAAAAATGAATTCATTATCATTTATAGCTAAAGAGAAGTGGGAAAGTGATGTTTTCTTTACTCATAAATTTATGTCTGAAGCGCAATGCTTAATTTGCTTTGTAAAATTTCAAACGGACAGAAAGTTTCATCTAGAGACGCATTTCAAGTAATTTCATGCAGATAAAATTGTATCACCAATTACACGCGGATCAAGAGAAGAGTTAGTGGCGGAGTTGAAGAAGTCTTTCTTTGTTCACGACGCGCAGCAAATCTTGATGTACATTGAAATTACTTCCGAAGAAATAAACACACAACGTTCCAACACTTTGACAAATATGACTTTTTCTGGAGCTTTAAAAGCATCATATATTGCCAGTTTAACTATTGCTAAAAAATTTAAACCGTTTTCTGATAGTATTATTATTAAAAATGTTTGTAAAGAAATGACTGCTGTCTTGTTTCGGAGAAAGTGGTATTGTTTTGGCTAACTCAATTGAAACAGTTTTTTTGTCTCGAAATACAGTTACTCGAAGAATTGAAGAAATAAACAAATACGTAGACTCACTTTTGCAAAAGAAACTCGAATCTTGTACATACTTTTCCTTGGCATTGGACGAATCATGTGATAGATATTTCTGACATAAGTCAGCTATTGTTAGCTGTTAGTATGGTTGACAACAATTTTAATGAAACTGAAGAAATTCTTGCTTTGATTCCGCTACTTCGAAATACAAAAGGCATAGACATATATAATGCGGTGAGCGAAAGGTTGGACTTAAAAACCGAATCAACAAGATTAACGGCCGTATGCACAGATGCGTATGCACATCACCCGCAATGTTGGAAAAAAATATGGCTTCGTTGGACAGTTGATTAAAAATGGTTTACAAGTTTCCTCGTTCCATTGTGTAATACATCAAGATGCATTGTGTGCCAAATGGACGAATAGTGTTCACACAATGCATGTAGTTGTCAAAATAATAAATAAAATCAGAGGTGGACACAATTCATTAACTCATCGCAAGTTGAAAAAATTGCTTGAAGAATGAGGTGAGACTGAGGTGAGATGGTTAAGTAGAGAAAGATGTCTTGAGCGCTTTTTTTAATTGCGGAAGGAATTTATTCAGTTAATAGAAACGGAATTAAAACATTTTGACTTTTGGAAAAAATTAAATCTCAAGAATTTAATATCAATCTGGCGTTTCTTACCGATTTAACAAATTATCTAAATTGCCTTAATATTTCACTTCAAGGCAAAAAAAAAATAAATCTATTTTCGAATTGGTAGATTTAATCGCTTCCTTAAAAAGATCGATATTTTCGTACATGATTTGGATATAAAGAAACTGTGGCACTCTCCATATTTAAAAACTGTGTTAAATGAGTTCAAAACTTCAACTTTTGAATTTGGTAACCATAAAAGCCATTTTGATGATTTAGTAAAAAAGATTTGACTTTGCGTACATTAAACAAATGATGCCAGTTTTTTATAGTCCAATGACGTGCAGCATACATGAACCAAAGCCCGAGTTAGAATTGGAGCTATGTGATTTGCAATGCGACTCTGAACTTAAAACATCTAATTTAAAGGGAATTGCCTTTTGGAAATCGTTAAAATCAAACAAATATCCTTTACTTCACAAAGAAATTTTAAGTTTACATTCTATATTTGGTAGCACATATATTGGTGAAATTGCTTTTTCGAATATGAAGATAATAAAAACAATCACAGAAACAGAATAAGCAATGAACATTTGGAAGCTTTATTGAAATTATCTACAACTGAACTTGGTATAAATCTAGATGATTTACTAGAAGGATCATGGAAGTATTAAAAAAAATTTTAATAAACACATTTTTTCATATATATTTTTTTAGAGTGTACATGTTGAAATAAATTTTTTTTTTTTAAACTTTGAATGTATTTGTGTTTGCACTTCCATAAGAAACTTTTGGTCAGCCTTGATATAGAAGCTAAATTTTAAATACATATAATAGTAATAAAATTTAAAAAACACCAACTCATGATCATCGACCTCTTTAGCTCATGACCAGCTGGTGCGACATCTAGCGTTGAGTTCAACAACATCTAGTTCGCTTGCTAGCGCTTATGTGAAATTGTGTGGTCCTCCCCACCTCTCACATACATACATACATATATAGATTCTAGATTTATATTAATATTGGTGCTCCGCTCCTATTCTTAGCGTGATGATATATAGCCTTCCTCGATAAATGGGCTATCTAACACTGAAAGAATTTTTCAAATCGGACCAGTAGTTCCTGAGATTAGCGCGTTCATGCAAACAAACAAACAAACAAATAAACTCTTCAGCTTTATAATATTAGTATAGATTTAAAGTCTCCTGTGAAAATACTTATTTTGACTTCTGGACTAATTACTTTTATTTTTAGTAAATTTAAACTGAACATTAAATCACTTAGAGTTTTGTTGGATTTGAATTATTACTCTCGAAGTTTTAAATCACAATCGCATAACCGTTAGACATACCCCGAACCGAAACACTTCAGAATTGGCACATTGTCTGGTATTGTTGATGATATTTTAATGAAACAAAAAGTACATAAATGCTAAAAAGACTAGATTTCAGACTACGGGTTGTTCGGAGTGTTTTCCGGCAGTCAGTTTAAAAAAGGACAGATCTAGCATGAAAAATATAGTCACGCTTCTCAAATTTAGCAGTTACTTATAATAATCCTTCATCTTTTTCCTCTACAAATTATACTTAATAATCGTACATAGAATATATGGCATGCTTAGAATAAGAAAAATGAAACAATTGGTGGACAAAGTTCTCTATTTCACTTTTGCTGTGTTCATTACTATGATCGATTTCTTCTACTAGGCTGGGAAGTGTCAACTTTTAAGTATTTCATTGAAAAATATTGTGATATATTGTACTTAATAGGTGGGTTGGAGAGTTGCACTATCTTTTTTGTGGGAAACCAAATCATGCCCCGCTGTGGTTTTTTGCATTTGTCTGGTTTTCTATGATGTTTTTAACTTCATGATAGATTGCAGCCGGCTATGAGGAAAGAGCGAAATCTTTTGACGGATTTGGCTAGAAAACATTTCTGAGATGTGTTGCAAAAACGTCAGTCAGTTTAAAAAAGGACAGATCTAGCATGAAAAATATAGTCACGCTTCTCAAATTTAGCAGTTACTTATAATAATCCTTCATCTTTTTCCTCTACAAATTATACTTAATAATCGTACATAGAATATATGGCATGCTTAGAATAAGAAAAATGAAACAATTGGTGGACAAAGTTCTATATTTCACTTTTGCTGTGTTCATTACTATGATCGATTTCTTCTACTAGGCTGGGAAGTGTCAACTTTTAAGTATTTCATTGAAAAATATTGTGATATATTGTACTTAATAGGTGGGTTGGAGAGTTGCACTATCTTTTTTGTGGGAAACCAAATCATGCCCCGCTGTGGTTTTTTGCATTTGTCTGGTTTTCTATGATGTTTTTAACTTCATGATAGATTGCAGCCGGCTATGAGGAAAGAGCGAAATCTTTTGACGGATTTGGCTAGAAAACATTTCTGAGATGTGTTGCAAAAACGTTAGCCTTTTCTTCATCACTGCTAGCGCACTTACCAGTATGATCTCTGATCGGTGTAGCTACATCAGCAGGTGACTTAATACTACCACGAGTCTTCTATAACAGAAATTTAGAGTTTGTTGAATAGAGACGTTCAATGTGTCATGGGAGAGTTTCTCCTCAAGTTTTAGGCGTTTGGGAATCTTAGACTACAAGTATATCATTCTCTTCTTAAACACTCATTCAATACATGCAATAGTTTATCGTTTATTAACTAAGTAAAAGAGTTTCTTATAGAATCGTCAGTAACACTTTCGCAGTTTTTTACTGGGTTGAATCAATGTGGGTATTTATGTATTTTTGTATTTCATCCAATTTGTATTGTATGTGATTTACAAAGATTTCTTTCTTTGGGAGAGGAGAGATTATAGGAGAATGACTCGATAAAGATTTGTGTGTGAGTAAATATAAGAGTGCTTGAGATTTTTCGCGTTATTGCAGTGTATGAGATCTGGTATTATGATCGGGTCTACTGGCCAGTATGTTGAACTACATGCTGAAACATAGTCAAATTTGTTTCGAGTGTTTAAAAGTGCGTTGTAGAGCTGCTCGAAGTTTTAAATCACAATCGCATAACCGTTAGACATACCCCGAACCGATACACTTCAGAATTGGCACATTGTCTGGTATTGTTGATGATATTTTAATGAAACAAAAAGTACATAAATGCTAAAAAGGCTAGATTTCAGACTACGGGTTGTTCGGAGTGTTTTCCGGCAGTCAGTTTAAAAAAGGACAGATCTAGCCTGATATTGTTTGAGCAGTGTATAATATAGTCGAGCGCCTCAAATTTAGCTGTTACTTATAGTAATCCATCAACTTTTTCCTCTATAAATTTTACTTGATTGACATTTCAAAGTTTGAGAGCCGTGAGCCGTGGGTATGTTTCGCAATGTAGCTAGAAAGTGGTCACTCAATGTGTTGATAAAGTCCAGAAACTGTTTTTCGGATACAATGAAACGAGGGGGCAATAAATTGCTGATAATTTCAGATTGCCACGCTTTGATTGACAATGCCTATAGATGGATGGTGTTTAAGGCAACTTCAAGAAGATATATCGCCAACGTCTCTATCTTTCAGAAATATTAAGAGTAAGTTTTTGTACTAATTGATCTACCAGAGCCAATTTTCAATACAATAAAATATATTCAAACAGGTTTTTTATTGTATATATAGTATTAATATAAAAATGGGCATACATTTTAATACTATTCTAAGCCAGAATTTTTCATGTTTCTTGGTTTATTCTTCGTGAGAGCTTCGGGCTTCCACGAGAACATTTCAATGAACTTTATTTGGAGCAACTGGCTTTGCTTGTTTCCATGAGCTGTTGAATGGGATCATTCTTGCAGTATGAGCAAGAGACACGTTGTTTACATTGCGTGGCAAAAATTGTGACTTATGTGTTGATTACTGTCCATGGAGTAGAGGATTGGAAAAATTTTTCTAGGAACAAAAAAACAAGAAATAAGAGGTACTTAAAATATTTTAAGAAAATTTTGAATGAAATCTTGGTTGTTAGCCAACACACTAGACAGAATTGCTCCCTTGGCTTCAAATCATATATTTAAGTGTAAAATATATTTATTCAATAGCCGTGTTATGTTCATTCAGACAAATTTGACATTTTCATTTGTATGTATATTAATATGAAGATCAAGCACATATCATTTCGTTCGAAGTTGGTGTTTTCATTTTGGATATCTAGTCTTTTAATGTGTGAGAATTTCGAAATCACGCGCTGGACAGTTTTTAAACAATAGCTAACACTGTGATGTTGATATCAAATACAAAAAACATCTTGACGAGATAAAGACTCACAAAATTTCTGATATCAATACCAAGGTTTATATATATTCTTTTCCACGGATTATGTGGGATAGACATGTTCCAATGGGTTTTTGGAATGGGCGCTGCAGTCAACAATAGTTGGCACTCGAATATACTAGAATATATACAAATCTGGTGACTACTCCCAAGACAATTCCCAAGATTTTTTTAAGGAGTCCATATCATGTTCCGGGAGCCCAATGATTCCGACTATCTCCCACACTTTGGAATGGTTTTTGTACCATTTTAGGCGAATCATCTACAGAAAATGTCATTTATATACATACACCTTTATTCATATAATCATTGTTAAACATATGGTTATATTAAAGTAAAATTTGACGAGAAATTAGTTTAATAAATAGATAAAATATGTTTTTTTTTTGCTTTTCATTTTTACAGCGAGTAGCAGTACAAAATCACGATGATTTGAAGGTATTAGTCACGATAATCACTGCTACTTAAACTGACTAGCCCATCTCTAGCAACAACACCCAGACTGACGGACATAGCAAGATCGACTCGTCTCGTGAATCTGATCAAGAAGTGCGTTACAATCTTTCTGACAAACTGATAGTACCATTTCACACTATGTGTGAATGGTATAAAAATTAATTATTTTCATTGGTATGTGAAATGCGGCAGAGAATTTCGAAGTCGTGAAGTCTGTATTCTTTCTTGGTAAGATATCGATCTAAAATCTGGTATGCAGTCTTCCTATGTTCCCTTGACTGAGTCATATGACTGATGTCATAATGAGATATTCATTACAGCTTCATCTAATTATTAATGGACGTCTCGTACCCACTTTTAGATGTAGTTCCCATAAAGACCAACCACCCACTTTGTGTGGAATGAAGAAATTATCACTGGAGCATTAAAACATTTGATAGTAATTTTTCACATGCTTGTGAAGAGTATTGAAGTTTCGGTTCTAACGAAGTTAACGTTTCTTTTGTTTTCATTTGTATTGTTGGAATTGATTGAAATATATAATTGAGCGTTCATGTAGCTCATTCTTTATGCAATACTACATTATCTTTTCTAGGACATCGAATTCATAAATGAAAGTATCTTTTCGAAAGTACAACACGGCATCCCAAAATGTCCTAAAATGAGCACAATCGGTTGGGTGGTTTCGGAGTCCATAGCAAACATTCATACATTCATTTTTATTTACACATATATATTTTTAATATAAAAATAAAAAATATTTATTATTGTTCAATTTTTCTTTTAATAGATATAAATGTAGAAAATAAATGTCAATTTGGTCTACCGGAGGGAAAATACATCGTATCGTACTAAACATACTTCTATAATTTTTCACCCATACGGAATATAAATACATATATACAAACATATCGTGCATTCATTATACCCCATATGCAAAGGGGCAAGAGTATACAAAGTTTGTGCGAATGTATATAACAGGCAGAAGGACGCGTGGTAGACCCCATAGAATAGCATCGGAAGCTGTGTCTTTTTGTCGGACCATCTGCTAGTATAGAAAAAAACAGATCCCAGAAACTATAAGAGCTAGAGACTTCAAAATTGATTGAGTTAATTAAATCTTGTTGGTGCTACAACCACTACGCCCCCGCCTTAAATCTGGCTATATGCACAACCGCTGCATTCACACATGGTTTTATATATGTGTGATGGCGATGGAGAAACAAAAGAAAATTCATTTATATTTTCGTAAATACACATACTAGTTTTCGTGAGTTTCACAAATGCCTTAATCACTGTACAAGCACAATTTGAAGAAAATTCATTATAAATAAACTCACTAATAGATAAACAAATAATACAAAAACCAAAGTGGTGCGTATAGCTATAAAAGAAAGTTAGTTAAGTACAATAACACAAAGAAATATCGAAACAAATATTAGTAACCGTTATAATAGTTTCATCTTATTTACATACAAGCACATTAATACACATATATACCTTTCCCTGATTCGAAAAATCGTTATCCGAATCAGAATTATCCGTATTCTCATCGTTGCTATCGCAGACCATCGATTTCAGTTCAGCATCGAGAAAAAAGCGTTGCGAACGCTATTATTTGTTTGCATTTCATATCAAATAAAGACAAAGAATGGGAAGAGACAAAGATAAAGAGTTGCAAATGGATTAGAAGATGAAGGTAGGCAGGAGCAGGAACAGTTCGAGGTGTCGATGTAGAATGTGTAGATTATATAGGTGTACGAGTATATAGGTCGAAAACAAACAAAGAAACCCTTCTATAAATGTCAAGAACTAAAATATACATCGTTTTAAAATAAACACTTAAACCACTAACTTAATACATGCAATTTTAAAATACAGAGACAAATACAAATAGGTGAGCCCGACCGTTCTAGATCATGATGACAGGATTTGAAGTTATGCAAATTATTTATTAATTAGAGTTGGCATGTACACTACACCCCGCCGATTTATCTAAAACAGTTTCAACGATATGATACTCATCGATTTATCTTAAATTGTTTCAAAGCTATGAGACTGTACATGGACGTTACACTGTCCCCTTTCCCAAGCCGAATTCTGCCTATACAATTGCCATATATACTTACCAAACCCATTAGTTCTTTTTCGAATGTTTCCAAATATATTAGCGAAAGGTTAATCTTTTATATTTTTTCGAAGCTAATTGCCTCCCCCTTTAGTTAGACGTACTCTATCTTTTCATAAGTTTAATGACTCAGGAAACATACTGGAGGAAAAGCGTGTTTTGCCATTTTTTCCCCTTTTGAGCCCATTATACTACCAATCCAGTTGACTTTCTAAAAGCGTTTTCTTAGTGAGCATCTACAACCCAAGATAATCATTTTGTGGCAAATTTTTAGTTTGTAGGATTTGTAGGGGATTCAGATATTGGAATTTTATATTTATATGTATTCAGATATAAGAGTACTATATACATATTTATAGACTACATTTGCCCTTAACAATCCAATTGCTCAAGTGGCATTCCAGTGAATGTAAATTTACCTGTATAAACTCGCAGAACTTGAGGCAAATGTTGCACATTTTGAAAATGAAGCGATGGAGAATAGGGGTATCAGTCAGCATACAGTTTTTCAGGACCAAATCAAGAAAGTCATGATGCAGCGACAACACTTCATCAACATTTTCAACCTGCAAAAATTAGTTGATTAGTTTAAACATTGTTTATAATATAGGGTAAGACATCTGACCTTTTTTATTTTCTGAATAAACGTGTGCCAATTTGGCTCTATGATTTCGATCATCATATAATATTCCAGATTTTGTATAGCATTCTTCATGCGTTGACGCAGAGTGAACGCGGAGCGATACAGTTCAGCGGCTTGAGCAGAAAACTTCTTGGCAACTGAATTTTCCTTCCAAATTCTGTGTAACGAAAAAAAAAATTTTTATTTTCCAAATTTACATTATATTACAGAGAGCATAATACAGATTGTTTTAAATTCAACTTACTTGCACAGCTGGCGGTCCACATGCTTACAGTAGAAAAGCTGCCGGAAGATCATTTGATATTTCGATATGGCTATATGATTGAGAACCAATGATATAGGCCATTTGACTTCGTATGTAAAGGCAAAGCATTCAAGTCCAGTGAGGTCCAAACGATCGTGTGTTTGCCAGTATTCTGCAAGAATTAAAGTAAGAGTACTATAGGTATAATAAGTGAATATATTATGTCCTACGCAAACCGATGGATTTTAATAACAGAAATATTAATATTTATACACTAGTAAACGCATAACATTTTAATGTATCAACAAAAGGCAAGTAATTGTGAGAAAAGGTCATAAAATGTTTAACATTAACAACGTTCCGAGTTTTAAAATGGAGAAAAATAACAATTATTGAACCAAAATTCAATCGGGAACCTTTATTTGATAAAAATTGTAGGCCAATTAACTTTGAGCAAGAAATTATTCAAATGGCACCCACGGCTCCTCTTGCACAGGCTGACCCAATAGCTGACTTTTCAATGACCTTGTGTCACATTTCGTCTGGTATACTAGCAATGGCTGACTTGATGTTAGCTTCGAGGTTATCTAAGAATTTGGGAGCGTTACTGTAAATAATCGAATTAACCTAATACAAAAGAATATAATCTAACGATGCGAAATCACGATCTTATGAGACAACTTCCAGAAATAAGCAAGTCACCTAATTTTTGACGCAATATATCAAATGTAACGCGAGCTACATGTCCATTTGAAACTAAAAATCATCGGAATCGATTTCTTCAAAATGGAAGAAAGAATAGTCCGACAGCCTTGTAAAAATGACGTCCATATTATGCGTGAAAAGCTGTTTGAGTTTGAAAAATGGAACTCGAGCTCAGGCTCCGGGTTCGAATCTCGGTGAGAGCATTGTAGTTAAACTTTTATTTGTAAGAGTGATTTGTAAAAAGGCCTACGCCAAAATAGCCAATGCCACGAGTGTTAAATGCTTGTATCGTTTATCATATAGATCGTATTTCAAAAGCAAGTTGGATTTTTTTTTTCAAAATAAAACTAACTACTAGCGGACCCAGTGTGCGTTGCTACGCTACGATGTACCAAATCCATCTAGTTTTCCTGGCGTGCGCAGCTATGCCATCTTTTTTCTCTTATATGGGGCGTGGCAAAAACCATTTTGCAAGTCGATCTTATTGTTCCTCGTGTCCTTTACACGTGTACCAAATTCATCGCCGAAAATGCAACATCTGGCAATTCAACTCGACCACTCAGTCCGCCTATTTTGCTGTCAATTCACTTACACATAGTGTATGACTCTGTCAGAAGCATTGTAACGTATTAAAGGAGGTATCGTCGAGACGAGTGAATCTAGATATGTCTGTCTGTCCGTGAGATAGTTATTGCGCAGTTTTTTGGGGATAATTTTTAATAATCCAATATCACATGGCGGTAACTGCGGAAAGGCGCGAAACGAATACATTTTGGTCGTCTTTAACACAGCCTACTACAGCGGCAACATTTTTGTCGGCTTCTGTAGGCTTCTGGACGTGTAGAGCATATAACAATCAAATTAGAATTTGAATTTTGACAATTTCCAAACGATGTGGCAACGTAAATTCACTCAATGACAAACCTTGCAGATGAAACTAGATGTTAACTATTGATAAAGGAAAATCGCCGACAGGAGCAGGCATAGGCCCGGATTGGATCACTAAAGGTTATAGCCTTAAAATAAATCGGATCGAGCTAGTCCATAAATATGCATAAAACATTAAGATAAGAGTCATTCACAATGTCATAACGTTTATGATCGAATTAATATCAACTTGTCTTTTGACACGGTCGCTTCTTATAAACGGACGCTTCAAATGAATATGAAAGGGCGTATCGCTCATACTATTAAGGGTAGCAACCCTAAAAATTTACGCCCCTGTATCATTGGTGTTACAAATATTTTTTTCCTCTTTAAAACTGCTTCAATTTAAAGCTTCGTTTAATGCGTCTTAAAGCTTCGTTTGCACTGAAGTTAACGTTTCTTCTTGTTTTTTTTTCTTTTTTTTGATAATTTAGGTACGAGCTCGTGGCACTGAACAATTTTTCAATGTACGATATTTTATTTCTTCCCTTTACATATGTACCAAATCTCATCCATCTACATCAATTAATTGCTGAGATATGACGAAATGGGTCTTTCTCTTACATGGGACCACAGTATCGCTCATTTTTTTTTTTCAAATGATGTATAGCTAGGAACCTTCTCCTGATCGATCGGAACTTACTTAATAAATTTCATAACGACCAGTGCAATAGTTTAAACGCCCATAAGCGACAAACAAACATTAATTTTATATAAAAAAAAAATGGTTATCTATACAAATTCATAAAAAGGACGTGCGGCTTTCTAATAAAATGCGCGTGCAAAATCCATTCAGCTAAAAGTGAAGCGTTCACCTTCGCCAGGGTTCGTTGGATGGCTTAAAACCTCAGGAAAAATTCTAGCGAAACAAAAGCAAATCGGATGAATCAAAATCACTATTTTTTGGAAAGAAGGCGACCGGATACAACCTTTAGGGTTCCAGTAAGTTCATGTGGCGTGTACTGGCTTAAACCAAAAATATCCATGAACTGACGCGTCGAACAGAAGCTGTCATAAGCTCATCTGGAAAGAGATACCGTATTGTCCGATGGTTGTCCTTGTGTTTAAGATGTCAATACAATTTTTGTAAATAATTGAATAGATGCTTTATCTTTTAGTGGCTATAATTTGGCATCTGATGGTTCTCACAGAAAGTTTCTATATTTTGGATATATTTTGTTGGGGGTAAATATAAGTAAAATATACTTATTTGTATATATTTTCCTGATCAGATTGTGAAAAAAAGTCGAACTAGCCATATACACCCATTGGTTTGTCTGTCCGTCTATCAGTGTAGAGAACAATGTTTTAAGACAGAATTTCATAGGTTTGATACATTTCATACATTTTCCTTCCAGTGTATAATTGTCACTGAAATAAATATTTGTAACTCCAAAAATTTTAAAGACATGTTCCATAACGTTATTCAATTAACTATTGTACTTACGTCCTTCATCATGATTCATAATCTTCGACATCTGGGTCATCAGGTTGTATGTAAGCAGCTCGCAGTGTAGATCATCTTTGTACGGATCGTTGCGAGCAGACGATGTACGCAGCGTGAGGCCTAGGAGATTCTCCAGCGAAACCGGTAACACTTGATCAACATTCCGTGACAATTGCTCATCGCACGCATCCATAAACTGCATAATGAAATCGCCCTGATTGAGCAGCAAATAGCGTTTTACGGACATTAAGTGACCCATGAGATCATTCTCCTTGAGCAATACTTCAAGGAGCGTCTTTGAGGCGAAACTGTACGCAGTCTCCACTACTTTTATGTGATTGTCATTATTTGGCTCAAATATAAGCTTTATATTTTGCGGTGGGGTCACCTTTTTGCCGCACTGACGTATCACATTTAAATATTTACCGGTGCGCAATATAATGTCGGAGACTTTATCAAGGAAGCACGGAATGCGTTCACGGCGTATAGTGTAGCGTTTCTCCCAGTAATCAGCTGAATAATGCTCAGGAAGTTCTTCGCGGCGAATAACTTCGTTGTCTTCAACAAGAAATTCTTGACCGTAATCAACAATAATGCCTTTCTGGATCCACAAATACAGTATGTTCATATAGGGCACTGCGGCCGATACCATAATATTTATTATGAATTTCTGTGACTCCGGGTCACCTGACAGCGCACTGATTTTTTTGTAGAGTAACGTAAGAACTTGTGCTCCACGCAAATTGTTCGCCATGATATCTGATATAGTGCGTGCCAGCACACTCATGCAATTTTTGGTGGGTTGCAAATAAAACAATAGCTTGATCATGTTTAATTTTTTATCAAGTAAATTTCTTTCAAGCTGCATCAGAAGCATACGGTAGTCATGTAATACATCACGTAAACTAGAGGCCAGTGCCTGTTGGACCTGTCCAGCGCCATCCTTCTGTGCTTCAGCTATGTACATTTGCAAGCAAGTATAATGTGATGACAGTGGCAGTATCAGCAAGGCTAAGTCGGCTATAGATTTATGTACGTCTTTCGAAACATTAAACTTTGTGGCATACTTCTCAAAATCATGCTCGGGTAAAGACATTGAAGATATTTCAGGACACATATCGATTGGCTCAATATAGCAGCCTCGCACGCCCATCAAAATGTAAAGCAAATCTTTCATAATAAGATTCTCTTGAGTAGTTAAAGGTACCCCGGCAATTTTCGGGCGAATTCCAATATTTTCGCCTCTGTAGTAATCCCAGAGCCCATGGGTGCGATTATCTTCGGGTTTTTGGAACCTTATTGGTGCACATGGTTGCGATATTGTGCCATTTTGCGTTGAGGATGCACCAGCGCTAAAACCCGAAGTGGCACTGGAAGAACCGCATAATACCACTTTGGAGGTAGCTGAACGTGCTGTGAACCCAGTACTCCCGGCGCTAGCAACACCAGTATTGCCTTTATCACCTGATGCAATAAGTATACGCTCCTTAAGCACCTTCATTTCTTCAGGTGTCTTTTCAGCAACATGTGTGCGCTCTGTCGAATAAGCGCCAGCGCCTGAATTTGTGATGCCATTTGTGACCGTATCAGCTCCTTCGACACCACCGCTACCACCACCATTCTGCAAAGTTTTATCAACACGCGGTCGTGAAACAAACGGTGTCGATGTAGGCATGTCCTTCTTACGCGACATCTGTGGCTGTGTGTTGCTGTTTGCAGTCAATGTTTGACGTTTGTGGAGTTGTTCCCTTGGTTCAAAGTTTTTAAGGAAAGTAGACAACACTTGTAATGGAGGCTGGCTGCGAATAAAATAACCAAAACGTAAAACTGTGAGTATGTAGAACAGTTGAATGAAAAAAATTGAGCGGGATATGCACATTAATATATATGTGAGCGACTATCTATAAGAAAAAAAGCATGTTTAATTTTACATTGATATTGACTATAATAAGAAGAAAAGCACACATAAGCGAGCAATGGGTTTGTATAGGTACTACCCCAAAAAGTGGGCGGGACACGTTAATTAGTAATAAATAATAAAAAGCCAACACATAAAATTTCAAACTTATATTGACTTGAATAAAGATTTTTTTCATACAAAAACACATTAGTGGTCGGTGGTCTATATGGAGGCTACTCAAAAAAGTGGAGCGACACGCCCAATAGAATATTTATGTGAAACGCCCGTCCATAAAACGCCACTATAACAAATTTCAAACAGATATTATTATCCACTTTATTTGCGGTCAGAATGATCTACGAACTATAATCAAATTTGATAGTAACTTAAATAAATTATAAATCAACCAGAAAAAACAAGAAAAGCATTTAAGATGCGGAATGGGATAGGGTTGACGGTTTAGCAGATCCATCCCGGATAGTTTACAGAGTATCTTTATTCAAGCCAAACTGGTATGTAGAAAACCCATAACAGAATCAAGCCGTAGACAAATCTGTGATAAAAGTCGCACTACGAATTGTATCTCTTTACTTTATACTATATTATATTCACATATCCATTTCTCCAAAGTATTCGAAAGAATACGTATGAGTAGATTGTTACCAATTTTGGATGAATACAATATAATACCGGAACATCAGTTTGGGTTTAGGAGAGGTCATGGGACTCCAGAGCAATGCCATCGTTTAGTGGATATAATTACAAGTGGATTCGAGAAGAAACTGTATTTCTTGATATACAACAATCATTTGACCGAGTCTGGCATCCAGGCATGTTATATAAAATGAAAAAACTGCTTCCTGCTTCATTTTTCCTCTTATTGAAATCGTATCTACGCAATCGACACTTTTATGTTCAAATGGAAGGAAAAACATCGAAACTATATAGTATCCATGCTGGTGTTCCACAGGGCAGTATTCTGGGACCTGTCCTTTACACAATATTTTCTGCCGATCTTCCTGTTGCCAGTGATATCCAAGTAGCCACTTATGCTGATGATACAGCTATAATTGCATCTAAAGACACTGCGGCAGAAGTATCTCAAGATATTCAAAATGAAATAGTTGAAATAGAGCGATGGCTCAAGAAATGGAAAATAAAGGTTAATACTGAGAAGTCGAAACATGTCACATTTGCTCTGAGAAGAGAAGATTGTCCGTCAGTATTTTTAAATAATTCACAAATTCCTCATAGTGATTCCGCAAATTATCTTGGACTCGATATAAATGGGAGAGTAACTTGGAAAAGTCATATTAAAGGCAAGACAAAGAAACTCAACATAAAAACAAAAAAATGTATTGGCTGCTTGGCAGAAAATCGCCGCTTAGTTTGGAGAACAAAGTTCGGCTTTACAAGGCTATTTTAAAGCCTGTGTGGACATATGCTATCCAATTATGGGGAACTGCAAGCCAATCAAATATTGAAATTCTTCAACGATATCAGTCCAAAACGCTTAGACTTATTGTTGACGCCCCCTGGTTTGTGGCTAATGACCAAATTCACAAAAATTTAAATATTCCATGCATTAAAGATGAAATACGTAGAATAAGCACAAGGTATGTTGAGAGACTACATGATCATTTAAATGTTTTGGCAATAGGCCTACTAGATAATAGCGATACAACTCGAAGACTTAAAAGAAATCATGTGTTAGATTTACCTTTTAGAGATTAAATTTTGTATATATTGTAAATAAACTCTTAATTATAGAATTTTGAATATAATAGCTGTTCTCATTGGAGTACAGCTATTTCTGTTATATTATGAACTTTCAACTAATTTACTTATTGTCTTATTGATAGATTGTAAATTAATAATAAAAAAAAAAAAACTTACAAGACAGACATGGCTAGATGACTCGTCTCGTCGTGCAAATCAAGAATATGTGTATATACTTTATGGGTATAAGATGCCTTCTTTAATGCGTTACGAACTTTCAGACAAACTGATAATACCATTTCACACTATATGTGAGAGGTATAACAACTAGAATTGTGCATCGATATTATTTAGGTTTTCAATTAGAAGTAAGAAATGTACAAAGAATAAATTTAATAATATAAACAAAAATTATGCTAAATTTGAAAATAATATTTGTAAAATCGTATGCGTTTTTAAGACCGAATGAATCAAAATCGAAATGGCAGAATAAAAGCGAAGTTATCAAGCTCGATGTCATTCGTAGACTATTTGTAAAAAAAAATTCTTTAAAAGAATTGGCATATCAATGTTCTTGGCCAAGCGAACGAAACATGGTACAAAAAATAACATACGCGCTACCATGGTTCAAATATAATACTTATTGCACGACATGCAACACACAAATCTAATATACCTAGTTTATAATAACATTTAATGATAATATTATTTGGATAATTGGATTACAATAATTTAAGCATGTTAAGATTAACAATTAAATAAATATCTTGACAACTGAACTACTGCTAACACTCCTACTTCTTACTAATTGTTATATACATAACATAATGTAAAAACAAAATTAAATTATGTAAAAAAACATTCGGCCGGGATACAGGACGGGCGGGATCGGGAAAGAATTTTTTTTTTCGGGACGGGCGGGACCGGGATAAATTTTTTATCCCGCACCCATCTCTAGTCGAAAGTCTGCTCTGTTTGCTTTGTTCATTCGTATTGTATTTGGTTTAGTCGATTGATCGTATCGAACCAAGTAACTACAAGTTATACAACTTGTTGGAACTCATTTGGTTCGATTGCAACATTTTTTAATGGCCTGGTCACACGGTCTTATATTTTCGTGTCAGATTGCTATGATAGTCGCGCGACCTCGTGTGACCATGAAAAAATATATCTCGTCAGCCATGTCGCGCGACATTTTTGGAAATAGCTCCGTTTCTATTTCGTGTAAGATTTCCGTGTTGCAAAAAGTGGTGATCGGTGTCTTTAAACTCGCAAAAAATAAACATCAGGTTTTTAACTTCTTTCTCTGACGACGACTTTTTCGCATTTTCTCTTTAACTTTTTGCTTTTTTATTTGAATTTTTTTTATTAGCTGCATAAATTGAATTGGTACAAATTTTCAGAGTTTTATATATTTTAGACTAGTGTTATAAATGCGATTCTGCTGTCACTGGTTAACACTGAAAATGTAGCTGTCAAATTTCTCGTTTAACCACAAAGTAATATTTTTATGTGATATTTTGACAGTTGCATGAAATAATAGTCAGATAACATGACACGAAAATATAAGACCGTGTGACCAGGCAATAAAAAACCAAGTGAAAAGGTGCGTTTCATAACTATATCACAAGTCGATGCGTTCGAATACTTACTCTATAATTTTAAACAACTACTCTTTTAATGCAGAAAGGTTTATTTATTAATTCTCTTTTGATTTTGTTCTATTCTCTATTCTATTTACCGTTATCAAATTCAATCAAGGAAATGCGCTTGTCTTCCCGTTTCATAACTATAGCACAATCACTGACTTATGTCATATCATTGATAATATGTATCTGACATGTGCGCAAAATATTTGAATTTGTTAAATTGTTTCAATTATAAAAAGTGAAAAAAGTAATTATGCTACGTGCATCCTTGTTAGGCGAAAAAGAAAGAGTAAACATATTGGCTCTTGAAGTGGAGGGTTGCTCAAGTGCTGGAATTGCAGCAAAAATTGGAAGTAGCCGGAAAGTTGTAAAAATATGTAGAACTGGAGGCCCGAAAAAGAAATTAAATGCTCGCCAGCAAAGAAAAGTAAATAATGCCAGCAAATCTACCCTAAGTTGCATCCAATTGCTGGAAATAGTTGGTGGCAATGTGTCCAAATCCACCGTTTAGAGAGTTTTAAGGGACGCCCCGAATATTGCTCGAAGCAAAATGAAAAAGGAACCATGTTTGATTATTTGCGGGATTTAAACAAAGAGAATTTGATTTTTCCAAAGCGCAATTTTGGTGGAGGCAGTTTAATGACTTGGGGTGTATTTCATGATGATGGTTTCCTTGAATTGCAGGTGGTAACAGGACGAATGAAAAGCAGAGATTACATTGCAATGTTACAATGTAGTTTATTGCCTTTTTTAATCAAAATAGTCAAAAATCGTTCATTTTCCAACATGAAAATGCCCCTGTACATGCTAGGAAGGAAACAGCAGAGTAGCTGCAATTGAAAAATGTTAACGTCATGAAGTGGGCAGTGAGCACACTAACTTTTTTAATTTTTTAAATTTAACTTGACCTGAGCCAAATTAAAAACATTTGGGGAATGCTAGCGAGACGTGTTTATGCCAACCATAAGCACCATAAGCACTACAACAACGTTCAGGAGCTCAATAGTGCGATTTCTGAATGGGAGGCATTGCAGCCTTTAATTCTTTACGGATGAAAGAATATTTAAATGTATTCAAAATTAAGTGGATATGTTTTTTTTATTATTAATTTACAATCTATCCATAAGACAATAAGTAAATTAGTTGAAAGTTCATAATATAACAGAAATAGCTGTACTCCAGTGAGAACAGCTATTATATTCAAAATTCTATAATTAAGAGTTTATTTACAATATATACAAAATTTAATCTCTAAAAGGTAAATCTAACACATGATTTCTTTTAAGTCTTCGAGTTGTATCGCTATTATCTAGTAGGGATATTGCCAAAACATTTAAATGATCATGTAGTCTCTCAAAAAACCTTGTGCTTATTCTACGTATTTCATATTTAATGCATGGAATATTTCAATTTTTGTGAATTTGGTCATTAGCCACAAACCAGGGGGCGTCAACAATAAGGCTAAGCGTTTTGGACTGATATAGTTGAAAAATTTCAATATTTGATTGGCTTGCAGTTCCCCATAATTGGATAGCATATGTCCACACAGGCTTTAATATAGCCTTGTACAGCCGAGCTTTGTTCTCCAAACTAAGCTGCGATTTTCTCCCAAGCAGCCAATACATTTTTTGTTTGTTTTTATGTTGAGTTTCTTTGTCTTGCCTTTAATATGAATTTTCCAAGTTACTCTCCCATTTATATCGAGTCCAAGATAATTTGCGGAATCACTATGAGGAATCTGTGAATTATTTAAAAATACTGACGGACAATCTCCTCTTCTCAGAGCAAATGTGACATTTTTCGACTTCTCAGTATTAACCTTTATTTTCCATTTCTTAAGCCATCGCTCTATTTCAACTATTTCATTTTGAATATCTTGAGATACTTCTGCCGCAGTGTCTTTAGATGCAATTATAGCTGTATCATCAGCATAAGTGGCTACTTCAACATCACTGACGACAAGAAGATCGGCAGTGAATATTGTGTAAAGGACAGGCCCCAGAACACTGCCCTGTGGGACACCAGCATGGATACTATATAGTTTCGATGTTTTTCCTTCCACTTGCACATAAAAGTGTCGATTGCTTAGATACGATTTCAATAAGAGGAAAAATGGAGTAGGAAGCAGTTTTTTCATTTTATATAACATGCCTGGATGCCAGACTCGGTCAAATGCTTGTTATATATCAAGAAATACTGCCGCAGAATACAGTTTCTTCTCGAATCCACTTGTAATTATATCCACTAAACGATGACATTGCTCTGGAGTCCCATGACCTCTCCTAAACCCAAACTGATGTTCCGGTATTATATTGTATTCATCCAAAATTGGTAACAATCTACTCATAAGTATTCTTTCGAATACTTTGGAGAATGTCACCAGCAAGCTAATAGGACGGTAGGACGAGAGAATATTTTCAGGCTTGTTTGGTTTTGGAATCATTATCACCTCCGCACATTTCCTTTGTGTAGGAAAGAGATCCTGCCTCAAAATCGCATTGTAAATTAGTGCTAAAAATTGAATACACTTTTGAGAGAGCATTTTCGTAACTCTTTCGTCTATTTTATCATAGCCTGGTGACCTTTTTTTATTCAGTTTTGCGAATTCTTCTTTGAGTCTTGTAAGTTGGCACATAGACTTATTTTTATTGCAGTTTAATAGAGTATCAAAAATGACATGCCACGCCTACCTTTTAGGGTAGCCACCATACAAACCACCTCCCCACTTTCAACTTTCTATATAAAAAATGTTTTTATTGCTGTCAATATCACCTTAATATTTTGCATGCTGACTTCTTATGTAGGGATTCTTCACATATATACCAATGGATGTCATCCCCTTACATTTTTAGGTAGTCCCCAAGAAAACACACGCCCACTTTTGCTTTTTTGTATGGACAACGTTTCTATTGAAGTAAAAATCGACCTGAAATTTGACATGACGGCTTCTTATGGACGGATGCTTTACACAAATATCAAGGTGTCCACTTTTAGGGGTAGCCCCCATAGATACTTACAGCTCAATTGTGGATTTTTGAATGAAAACTTTCTTATTATAGTAAATATCAACTTAAAATTTAATACTATAGAGGCTTTTATGGACGAGCACTTCTGTGATTTCTCTACTAGGGGCAGCGCCCATACAAACCCAGGTGCCAGTTTTGGGATTATTCATAAAAACCTTCAGTCAAAGTCTACTTGAAATTTAACATGGTGGTTTCATATGCTGGCATAATTAGCAAAGACCCACTTTTAGAGTAGGTTCCAACGGGATCCATTTAGGATCTTAGATTTTATAAATATATATATTTTTGTTTACATCACAGATTCAATTAGCATTCTTCAGCATTCACATTAAAGAAAACAATCAATCTTGCTTCTCATTCTATCTTACGCATTCATATTGACTTGCCTAAGTCAGCGGCCAGCACACTACCTTGTAATTGTATTTCATGAAAAGTATTATAATGTTGTCACGGGATTTGTAACGCATTAAACGAAGCATTGGATATCTCATAAAGTATATATAATCTTGATCAGCTCTAAGCGGATTCATAATAAGCTTAACGCCTGAAAACAAACCCTCTACTATTTTTAAACAGAAGATAAAAAAGTTAGTAAACTTCAGGTATATTGGGGGTGGTGAGTTTATATGGGGCTACCCATAAAATTGAGCGGGACCGGACTAAAAACAAATGTAAAGTTGATATTGACTATACTATAAGTGAGCAATGGGTTTGTATGGGGTCTACCCCAAAAAGTGGGCATGGCATATCAATAAGAACACTCTCTAAACATGGGACAAAAGAAGCTTAAATACTAGCTTTCAGCCAGATATCTAGACAATTAATCCCCAAAAAATGCGAAACAACTAAAAGACAGAAGGATATAGCTAGATCAATTCTTTATGGGGTCTAAGATGCCTCCATTAATGCATTACAAACTTTTGGACAAACTGAAAGTGTGAATGGTATAATAAATCAAATCTACAACAATCGTTTTAAAATCAATTTGTATTGATTTTATTAATTAAAAATAATATCCATTACAAGAACGATCAAAAAGACTTTTGGAGAACGACAGTGCCAATTGAGTTTTTTGACTCCTAAATTACCAGGATTGATTCACGAATTGTTCTTCAAAGGACTGCATTTCAAGGACAATAAATATGTCCTTTAGCAAATGAACCTATTTTTTCGTATTTTGCCAATTTTGACGTGGGGTGGCCACGAGGGAAGCGGGGGCGAAAATTATGTGGCGAATTTTTTTTTATTCGATCATCTTCAAACTCTAATTTCATATCGAAAATTTTACTATAACAAATATATAACAAAACCATCATAATTTGACCCGGGTCTTACAAATATAAATTCTACGCCATCCTATATCTTCTGTATGTCTGGATTAAGTAACTTTGGATACAGTAATTTTTTGACGATTTCGACCGAACACGATTTTTAAACATCAATCAATACCATTTTATCTATTAGTCAATAGACACCGAAAGAATGCCCTGAAATTGTAGCGCATTGCATTCAAAACAATCGTTAAATTGCGAATAATGTACGTGCTTATCGTATGTGTGTCCGCAAATGCGTGAGAGGAGTCTTACACACTTATATTTTCAACACCACAGCCGCTACGATGCAGTCCTTGCAGTGCAAGTTCTCGAGCAACTTTGTGTCGATTTGAACTGGCCTCTTCGTTCTCCGGAATTAATTCCAGCAGACTTTTTTCTGTGGGGTTATTTAAAAAGTAAAGTTTACGCTAGCAATGAGAAGATCATTCACGAAGTCACAGCTAACATACGAGCCAAAATAACTGATATAACGCCCTAAATGTTGTTGCCAAAATAACTGATTTGAAACAAAAGTGAAAAAAATTAATATATCTTGCTCATTTGTCGAAATCGGCTCAAAAATATTTATTGAAATACCGAAGATATACGATGGCGAACCCATTTCTTGATCAACATCGTCCATCCGTCTGTGTGTATGAACAAAATATCTCAGAACCTTTTAGAGTTAGACACACCAAGCGTAGCTGTTTACATACGTAGATCAAGTTGATATTTTGGATGCCACGCCGGGAATATGGCTGTTTGTCTCTTAGATTCACACTTTGAAATGCATGCTACTAACCAGCGCTGCTTGTTTTCTAATGCGCCATCTATTGATAGATAGCGCTGCAGTGCTGGTTGGGTTAGGTATCAGCGGTACTGTGCCATATATCAATAGATGGCGACTGTGGGCATAACCAAAAAGCATTTTCTATATTTTTAATGATTTCCAAAGATTAAATTATTCCAGAGTATTTCTTATACCATCATATATAGTGGAAGCACATTAGTTTTCAAGAAATAGCACGGATAACTTTATTTCGTACATAGCATTCTTAAGAACAATCTCCTTAACTTATTTTTTACCAATTGAATGGAGATGTGTGAAGAGTATTGGAGCTCCGGTTCTACAGCAGTTGGTGACGATTTTGCCATAAATTAAGAACTTTAACAGAGTGACATTAAAAACTTTAAATCAGTGATGTCCACATTGTGGACTCCAGAAGATTAATTTTTTTATTTTTATTTATTTTTGTATTTATTCTTTATTATTTGCAAGGGTTAAACTTTAATGCTGTTCCCGCGAAAGGTTTCGTAGAAATTAAGTTAAACTAATAATATATTTCATAATTTATATCAGAGGCTAAACTAATAATATATTTCATAATTTATATCAGAGGCTCACCACGTAGTACCATGTATATTGAATTAAACTTAGAAAAAGTTAAAAAGTCACATCCCCCAGTGATCATAGGAATCCCTACCGTGTGATTTGCTGAAAGAATGTCGACATATTTATATATTCCGGTTAGAAATGGGCCCAATATGAGCTCGAAGTTGGTCTTGATAAACACGCACTCGCACGTACGATAACATTTTGTTAAAGGCACGACCTAATACTAGCGAATAAGCACGTTCTAACACGTAGATATAAAAAACCAAAGTGCAGAACCCACCACCATTGCCAAAAAGGGTATACTATGTTTATAGAAATATGTGAAACAGCAAAAGAAGGCGTAAAAGACAGAATAGCGTACATACATTTTTAACAGTAATGTCGAGGTTATCACGTCCATCAATCCGCATGCAACATGGAAGAATGGATCATAGGTCAATCTTAGTTATAATCGAACTTTAAAATGGAATAAGAAAAAAAATATTAACTCAAAAATCAATCGGAAACCTATATTCGACGTATAATTTTATACCAACTAAGATTTAAACAATAACTCAAATGGTCACCGTTTCTCCTTTTACAGAGGCTCAACCTATAACGCAATTTTCAATCTCACTATGGCATTAAAATAAATTATGGCATTCTTTACGTGCGTTTCGTACAGGGTTATAGGCATCTGAACATATAGAGTAAATTACAATCAAATTACAATTTAAATTTGGAACATTTCCAAACTTTTTGACAATGTGAAATCATTCAATGTCAAACCTTACAGAATACAAATGACACTAGATGTCAAATATTGAAGAAGAAATATGGCAGCCAGAAGTCGTCAAAGTTCGGACATACCTTTTGGTAGACTCTTTACAACATAGGCCCAGATTGGACCACTAAAGGTTACAACCTTAAAACAAATTTATGATCGAGAATAAATTATATGAGACATGATGTGTCACGACCAAAAATCCGGCCTGCGCCAACCTCTAACGCTGGTGGCCAAGATGAGATGGATCCCGTAGAACATCCCACTCGGTAGTGGTGTTGTTGATAAATGAGTACAGCGCATTTTGAGCTAGCGCATATTTGATCGGGTTTGTACCAAGTGCTCATTATCTATGGAGATTGGGTTATCCCAAACATAAATGGATGGCGCGACCTTCGATGTTATCAATACCGTTTGAACCTAACCCTCTCTCTCTTACTCCCTCAACATCCTTTCTTCGACACTAACACTACGGAAAAGTATACGATTTTTAATGATTTCTCTCTCATTCTTACCGTTCTAATAGACGCGAAGCTTCTGCCAAATGATCCATGCGGCCTGGTTGATTTTGTGAAATGATCTCGAGCACCTTGACTAGCTTACGGCTGCTGCGTTCATTTGTAGAGCGAAACTCACGTATAACATCATCAGGTGTAAATAATGTGCTGTCATATGAAATAATGAATATTGTTTACATAGGTATGTATGCATGTACAATGTATATTTTTTTGCAAATTGGGACACTGCCGGCAAGCAGTATTTGCAGCTGTTTCATTTCAAGCGTCTAATAAACTTACCTGGACTCTGCACAAAGTTTAGCAAGTGTTTTTTTCATTACATCTTCTACCTCCATATCGCTATGCGACTTTATTGCTTTATTTCGCGGTCAAACCCCTTAAAACAATATATGCACTTATTATTTTGTTTGAACTAATATTTTATTTTTGCGCACGCACACAAACACAGAGCTGAGATATTTCAAACTAGTGTTAGCAAACGCGTCGTATTAATAAAATAGTGCTGAAATAACAGCTGTTTTACGTGGCTGCACTCATCAGCTGGAAAGTAGCAAAACGAATAGGCGTTTTACCAAAGAACAAAGTATCTTGCGCTTTGCTTGTTTAGTGAATATACATATGTATATATTTGCCTAGCAGTTATTAATTAAAAAAAGAGTGTTGTACTATGTTTCCATATTTGCAAAGTCAACAGCGCGTGAACCTGCAACTACTGCAGGAGTCCGCATGCCGCGAGCTACTACATCTGCTCGAGCGTATCGATGGCGGTAATAAGGTCATTGTGCTGGACGAGGCGATGATGGGTCCACTTGGTCTGGTAACAACGCCCAGTTTTTTTGCAGAGCGCGGTATAAAACTATTGAAACTTACACCAGACACACACTATCAGCGAGATGCCGCAAATATAATTTATGTAGTCCGTGCGGTTGTTAGCCTGATGGACATAATTGCAAAACAGGTGCAAAAGTGCGCCGAACGTGGACGTGTGTTTCATTTATTTTTTGTACCACGTCGTTCATGTTTATGCATAAAGCAGCTGGAAAATAAAGGTGTATTCGGTAATTTCGGTCAAATCGAAGAGCTCACCTGGAATTTCTTGCCTCTCGATGCAGATGTTGTGTCAATGGAAATGCCGCACGCCTTTCGCGATGCACACTTGGAAGGCGATACAAGCGCACTATATCAGGCTGCTATTGGATTGGTGCAGCTGCAACGATTATATGGGCGCATACCAAAGATCTACGGAAAAGGTGTGCAAGCACAACGCGTATGGGAGCATGCTAAACGTTTGGGCGCCGAGGAAAAATCGCTGTTTAATGGTGATAAAGGCACCATTGATCAGTTGATATTGCTCGATCGCAGCATTGATTTACTTTCACCGTTGGCTACACAACTCACATATGAAGGTTTAATCGATGAGTTCTATGGCATTAAACAGAATAAACTAACACTGCCCGCTGAACTATTTACCGCACGCGCGGATGACACGAATGGAGGTAACGTGAGTACGCAAATGCCACATATATTGGCTGACACAGAACGTCGCACATTTATGCTACATTCTGGCGAGCAATTGTATGCTGAACTGCGTAATAAGAACTTCAATGAAGTTGGACGTATCTTGTCACGCAATGCGCGTGATATTAGTGCACAAATGAATGCCAGCACTCAGGATAAATCTGTGCAGGATATGAAACGTCTGGTAGATAAATTACCTGCGTTACTGGCACAAAAGCAATCTGTTGCTGTACACACCACCATTGCCGAACTAATACATAAGCGAGTCGATGCTTATGAATTCACCGATGATCTAGCTGCCGAGCAGGAGTTTATGGTCTGCGCTGACATTGATAAGCCAAGTGCCTACATTGAGGATCTCATTGCACGGAAATCTGAACTGCAAAAGGTGCTACGTTTGCTCTGTATGCAATGTGCGGCAGCTTCTGGTTTAAAGGAGAAGACGCTTAACTACTACAAACGCGAATTAGCGCATGTCTATGGTCTAGAGGCGTTGCTTTGCATCAGTAATCTGGAGAAGTCTGGACTGTTACATACGCAGGCTGAATCACGTGCGTATGCAGTGTTGCGAAAGGTAAGAATGGAAAATTATAGGAGAATTTACTTTTATATTTCTATTGTTTCAATTTCTGTAGACGCTCAATCTCACGGTGGAAGATGTTGTTGAAGTTGATCCTAAGGATATTAGCTACGTGCATAGCTTTTATGCACCACTTACTGCGCGCCTGGTTGAACAATCGCTTAAACCACTAGGTTGGCAGTCGCTTAAGAGCCAAATAAACAATCTACCTGGTCCCACATTTGAAGACTTTCAAGCTCAATTGATCGGCATTGGTGGCCGTCACTCTTCTTCGACGCCCAGCGAAGGCTCCTCGCTACACATTCCACGTGTTGTACTCGTTTTCTTTGTCGGCGGTTGTACTTTTGCCGAGATTGCCGCATTGCGTTTTCTGGCTCAGGATGAGGATAACAATGTCGAATTTGTGGTGGCCACAACGAAAGTGATAAATAAACACACATTCCTGGAGAGCTTGATATAGTGGCAAAAGGTCGAAAAGGTGCCGGGCGGTCATATTGACGACGACGACAATGATGATGGTGATAATTGCAATTTTGTATTAATTTTTAAGCACTGACCAAATGTGGAGGAAAATCATTTCTCTCTATCTCTTAATATGAATATATAGATAATTTATTATTTAATCAATTTTACATTCCATGCACTTAATCTTTGTATGTATATATGTAAGCGCAGATAAGGTAATTGTATTTATACTAATACTGCATCGTAGGCCTCATAAAGAATATATAGTATTGATCAGCTGAACGAGGTATCATTTCATCGAAACATCGAATGTCTTATCAGTCACCCCTTTTGATTAAGTGCGATTATTATTCTATTTAAAGGACCTAACAATGCCGTAAGCTAAGAGTTCCTTTGACCGCTGGTGCCGAAGCCGTATGGGATGAGCCCACTTTTTAGCACATACTCAACTTTTATTCGTCAATCTCTAAATGGAACTTTTCTTTATACATACAGACAAGACAAGTTAATGTAGCCAAATCAGTAAGTTATCCGTCTGTGTCAATATGCGTGAATACGGGAACTAGTCCCTCAGTTTACATCCAATCATACAAAAAAAACTGGTATGGAGACTTTCTGTGATCGGTATTCGTTCAGGATTTCCATTTCGGAGTTTAATATCCTCTTTTAGGGGAAGGCCCCAATGTCCATTTTTATTCAATTTTTACTACACATTTTTGTTTTTCTTTCTACAGTAACATTAACTTGAAACATACGATTTAGCTATGCAGTGACAAATATTGTCTATTGAACCGAAGGTTACTTTCTTAAAAGGTTTAGTAAGAAAAGGTCGTGCTCTTCCAGAACTATTGTCGCAATATGCTTTGGATCCGGAAATGTCGAACTTTTTATTCTTCAGACTGTAATTGTCATCCAATAATTTTAAATTTATTCCACGTTACGTAGCGCATCGCAGTGCTTTGCAATGTGTAGAGTTTCAACAAGGGATAAGTCATCGGTTACAATGTAGTCTTTAGAAAATAGCGAATATCCGTAGTGAACTTACTAAGATAGTCGAGATGCCTCAGCTGTCGAGAAGTAGATTTTTTAGCCTCTTCCGGATATACCGAGGATGCTGGTAGACGCTTTTTTCTGGGTGAAGAAATTCCTTTTTAAAACTGTGTTCATCTTGCCCTTAAGCAAACTTATTTGTTCAGTGTTTTTACAAACCTAAGACGAGATCGGAGCTATATCCTTAGTGCTGACAAAAACTGTGCTTCTATCGGTGATTTTTTGACAATCAATTTATTAATCTTTGTGTGTGACAATTAACATGGCGGCTCGTGGTTTGCAGCGCGATTGTGATAACATGGATTTAAATGAAATATCGGTAGACTTTAATTCTTTTACCAAAAAAGGTAAAAGAAATTAAAACACGGAAATAAAAGGAAAGAAGGGAAAAAGATATAGAAAGGAGAAGTAGAAGAAGCAAGACTGAAGATGAGCATGAGTCGAAAATTTTAATTGGCACAGGAAAAAAAGTGACGGCGGCCACAGAGCAGCAATTGCAAAAGACTGAGAAGATTCGACAATTTTTTTTATTATGACGGTAATAATTTTGGAAAACCAAATGTGTTGGTGATAATTTTTACAATGAAAAAATAAATGGTACCAATATTTAGGGTAGTAAGGCTATGGTAGCCATAGAAGTAACGCTATATAAAATAACGTTTGAAAACTATTTTGCAGCTAATAATTTTTAATTTATTATATATATATATATATATATATATATATATATATATATATATATATATATATATATATATATATATATATATATATATATATATATATATATATATATATAAATTTTAATATTTAATTTTGTTTTATGCATATTGCAAATTGTAAAAAAAAATGATGATTGTATGAGTCGTGTTGCGTCATGCACGTACTAATGGCTGTTAAATCTGTTATACGCAGCGTTGACATAAACTTGTTATACTCTTATACACTTTTTTGGATTGTATTCATATGTATGTAGAATTGCATGCAACAAATGACATATACATAGTATTTGTACTATGTATGAGTACAAATCGCCAATAAAAGAAATTGGTTATTTAATCTCGCGCATTTATTGCCATAAATTGATATGTATTTATTATACAAAAACGAAATGTCTACTCTTTATACGCGGTACCATAAGGTAAAAGGGAATATTAAGTATGTGCAAATCTATTTAACAGGCAGAAGGAGAATTGGTAGATCCCATTATGTATATACATATATACTACATCAGCATGCGAAGACAAGTTTATATAGTCATGTCCGTCCAACAGTCTCCTTGAACGAAAATATCTCGTAGACTATATGAGATAGAGACTTAAAGTATGAATATTTAGACTCTCCTTTTCAATCTACAGATAAAGTGTATTAAAAGAACATTTTAAGGGGTAGCCGCTATACAAATATGGCCTCACTTTTAAGTTTTGACATAAAAATTTTTATGTTTTCATTTTGAAATGAATTTATAGTAATTATTTTTCAATTCTATTGAAATGTCCCTCATATGTTCAGAACGGACCACTTAAAAATATAGCCCCACACAATTATTTGGTTCATATAAGAAGCCTTAAGCAAGGTATAGGCTTCATATAAAATTTTATCCAAGAACTTTATTTATCTTCTCTATTAATATGACTGATATCGAATAAAAAAGCCTCTTGACGAGGTAAAAATCAAGTGACGAAAGCCTACTTGCAGCTCACAAAACTTCTGATATAAATTTTGTGACGATATTTTTATATTTTTCATTTGTATGGTTGGAATCGATTATAATATGTCATTAAGCGTTCGTCATGTTGCGAAGTAGTGGTGAATTTTCAAGAATATTCTTAAGTAGAGAAATAAATTGATGTTCTAGGAAAAGAGCTGTATTTTATAGTTTAAAAAGTTTAGCACAATTTTTGTAATCTTAAATGAAATCAGCAATAGTTGGCACTGAAATAAATAAAAATCCGATGACTTTCTGAAATATCATCTTCCCGCCTCAATTCACAAGATTTTGTTAAGCAATACTTCTCCTGATAGGGGTGCCCAATGATTAAGAGCTTATCCAACTCTTTCTTCTTGTTTTTTATGCCATTTTAAGCTAATCCTCTTCAGAAAATGACACTAAAAAGAAGATATTCCAGAAACTGATGGCAATTTCCTGAAGTATGGAATTAGTGCCAAAGAATTGTAGGAGAGATACGCCACTTGGAATATATATAAATCAGGTGTCTGCCTAAAATACCATGTTCCCGCCTCAATTCCCAAGAATTTTTAAAGAGCACATATCCTGTTGCGGGAATCCAATGATTCCGACTGTCTACCACGCTATCGAATGGTTTCTTGTTCCATTTTAAGTCAATCCTCTCTAGAAAATGTCACTACATATCGATTTGGTGGCACATTTGGCTGTCACGCTTAGATACTTAAAAAACATAAAAACACACATGGTGTTGTCAAGATTCTGCTTTGTAATACTAATTTCTGGAGAGGATTTGCTTAAAATGGTACAAAAAACGATTCGATGGTGTGGGAGATAGTCGGAATCATTGGGCTACCGCAATAGGATATGGGCTCCTAACAAATATCTTGGGAATTTTGGTCGGGAACAGGGTATTTCAGATATACAGATTTAAGAAGACTCTGAATAAAAGTGTTGATTTAATTAATAGAAGAAAAAAAATATAAAATTATGTTGTTTTTTTTTTAAATCTTTATTTTAATAGTTGAAAATCACGGTGATTTCAAAGTAGTAGCCACGATAATCACTGCTACTCAATAATCACTGACTAGCTCAGCTCTAGTGTGCACATTTTGTCCCACATCAGTTAAATGATGATAAAAAAAATCGCTCGTGTACTCAATGAATTTGTGATGAATAAACAGATTTGTCTCATCGACCACCCTCTGTATTCGCGTTATCTATCACCACGCGATTATTTTCTCTTCCTTAAAATTAAAACTGCAATGAAAGATTTTTACGATGACATTCCAGCCATACAAGCATCCGTGATACAGGTGCTAAAGAACATCGAAAAAGGCGAGTTTAAAAAGTCTATGGATAAATTGATTGAGCGTTCCAAACGTTGTATTGATTTAAATGGATCGTATTTTTAATAAATATTAGTAGTGCAAGTTTTATTTTTTAACTAAAACGCTTGATGTACTGTGCCGTCTGTTTTCGTAGGACATCCCCAATTTTAGATACTCCCAGATCTTTTTCAATATTTGCAGTCCTTACGTACCAAGAGCAGCACAGTCGAAGGGTTTTGGCTTGTAGTATGCGGATTTTTTCGGGTTTTAGCAGTTATTCCGTATACTTGCAGGCCGTATCGCCAGGAGGGAGTAATGCAGGTCTTGTACAATTTATCTTGTTGTCCAGAGACAGCTTTTTACTAGCTAGGAGCCATCTCGTTTTGCTGGTCCACATGCTTGGCAAACATAAGATGCTTGTCCAAGTGTACTCCCAAGTATTTGTAGCTGCTATGATGTTCCAATATCTGGCCCTGCAAGAAGACGCCTGGACAGAACCTCACGCGCAGAGCGTAGGTCACATTGGCGCACTTACTTGAATTGATGTCAATGTTCCATCGTTTTGCCCATACTTCAAAGTTGTGAAGGTAGTGCTGCAGGATATCAGCAGCTTCAGAAATGCAACTTCTTCTGGCCAGGATCGCCGCGTCATCTGCGTAGGTGGCGATAAGAAGATCATTCGTATCTTCCATGGGGATAGTTGATCAAGTGGGCAGAGGGTGTATAGAGTGGGCCCTAAAACACTGCCCTGTGGTACACCAGCTTGGATAGTCCTCACACTGGACTCCGCACCATCTAATACAAGGTAGCTTCGTACTATCCATAGTAGTTGAGGAGGTAGAAGTGGCTTGAGCTTAGCAAGAAGTCCATTGTGCCATACTCTATCGAATGCCTGCCTTATGTCCAGATAGGCTGCACCCACGTACTCCTTGGCCCAAAACCTTCAAGGATGAAATTTACAACCCTATTCAGCTGCTCAGGTGTTCCATGAGATTTACGAAAACCAAACTGAAAGGGAGGAATTTTGTCCTTGATGCTTTCCAGTTGAAGTAGGCGCGTCAGAAGGCATCGCTGGAACCGTTTGGCTGTCGTCGGCAATAGACTGATTGGTCTGTATGAGTCCAGAGAGGATGGGCTTTTACCTGACTTATGTATCATGCAGATCCTTGCTTTTTTCCAGAGTTTCGGGACATGCCCAAGTCTCAGTACAGAGTTGAATAATAGGACAAGAAACATTACAGCTTTAAGAGGCACAGCCTTGACTGTAAGAATTTCCAGGAAATCTTCACCTGGAGCTTTTCTAGCTGTCAGCTGTTTAATGTGACTATTAACTTCTTCAACAGTAATGGGTGCAGTCGGGGGACATAACTGCTCAGAACTCTCAAGCGCCATTTGGACTCTTCTTTAACTACTAGTGGTGATGGTGTTAAACGGTTGAAATCTGGCCTCTAGATCCTCTGCAAATGACGTCTGCTCTTTCTTTTGGGGATCTGGCCCAAGATCCATCAGGCTCTCTAATCGGGAATTTCTGGACCACCTGCTGCTTATATTTTTTAGCTAGAGTCCATAGTGAATGCTTAGGGCTTGAATCAGCGGAAACATTAGAAAGTAGGCGGTCATTTTTCATCTGTTTGTGTAATATCAGCAGTTTTCTCACCCTATTTGATACTCTCTGGTATACCCTGTAAACTATAGGGTCACGAGTGCGACAATGCTGCCTCCTAAGCCTCCTTTTGATGAGCAGCAGAATCTCAATAGTTCGAGGGAGACTAATTTGGGAGTTTTATATTTGGTGGACCGGAGCAGCGCAAAGGCCAGCGGCATGGACCTTATTCAGGAAGATCGCATACGCATCTTCGATGTCTTCTGGAAGCAAGATTTCTAGATTGAGATACAGAGTATTCTCCAATTCCTGACGAAAAACATCTATATTCGCTCCCCTGGGCAGTAGTCGACCCATTATCGTCGTGATAACCGCAAGCAAGATTTCTAGCAGAGTCATATGTAACTACTATTGGTAGATGATCCGAGGAAAGCTGAAATTCTGTCCTTATCTTGAGATGTTCTGTCCATTGTAAACAAATAAGTCGATGTGGCTGGGTGTGCGATTTGTATCTGCAGGATAGTGTGTTGCTTGACCAGTTGCCAGAATTTCAACAGAGGAGCTTTGTACGGCGTGCTAAAGGCAACTGTCCCTCTTTGGAGGATGGTAAAGAGAAGATATTCCCAACTCACCCGAGATTGTGTCAATTTTAATGGAGGCCATTTGCAGTTGCGCCGTCGTTACAGGGTCGCAAGGAAAATGAGATATTTCCTGTTTTACTAAAATGATGATTTTTTTCGTCAGATTTAATCGACTGACAAAGAAAAATTTTTATTCGAATAAAATTGAAAAGTTATATTCGTCAATCGAATAAATAAGTTGTTTATTCGAATAAATCATCACGCTTCTTTTAGGATATTTTGTCAAAAGTGAAGTAATGTGGGCGACAGATTATACGTATTTTGCGCTCCTCCTCCAATTTTGTTAGTCATCTCAAGAACTGTGAAACACGTCTTTACCACTGTTGATGTATGGTTCCGTCATAAGAAAAGTTTCTTGGGGTAACAGCAAACAAAATTGATCGGGTTATTATGTGTTGTCAATCTAGGGCGGTGGCATACCCCATATTTCACTGAAGCCACACAAATGATAAAACCTCTAAACTAATCGATGTGAAATTCACAAGGAGTTTGAACTTGATACCACTTATTACGGGGTCTAAGCACACACATTGATAAAACACACACATTTAAATATATTTATCAAAGATGCATAGATTGATAAAATCTTAGAATTTCTTTGTTGTTTAACTCCCGTTACTGAGTACTCCTACCCCTCTTCTCCTGTCCCTTCCACCCTTCCCCAATCTCCCCTTACGTTGCCCCATTCCTCTGCCCCCTTCCTCTACCTCATTACTTTATCACCCCTTTTCCCTGCCCGTTCGATCCCATTAACATGTACACATCGCTCTCTCTTAAATGGTAGCCAGCGCGTTGCTGCCATTCTCCTACCTTTACCCTTCTTTCCCTACGATCCCTTACCCTACCTCCCATTCCCCTATCCCTCTTCCCCCTATCCTTTCAATACCATCCTTCCCCTACCTCCTATTCTAATTCCCCTACCCCTCTTCCCATCTCAATAGATTACGACACGGTTGCGGTTCCATACCTTTGCCGTATTATCTCTTTAACCATTCGTCCAAATTATATGCAGTAAGAGGGAAAAGTCTTTTGTTTTAAACACTTGAGACGATAAAGTTACTTATTTTGATAAGAATTCATATTAGTTGATAATATGACCAATAAACATGGCCTAACGATTTAAATTTTTTTTTTAATATAAAAAACTACTTTTTGTGACTTAAATATAAAAGTTAGACATACAATGCTGCCGCTGGCTTTTTTGTAGGCATTATCAAGCTCTACAACTTTTCTCTAGAACTTAATCATATATCTCTCATCGTTAAGGCAGCGGTCGTAAGAAACGTTTTCGTTCGACAATTTTTCTCCGACTTACTTTGCAAATCCGACTACCACGAAAAAGTCTTTTCATTTTTCGAGTTAATATATAGCATATGACACTCACAAATAACGTGGCTTTTTATTGGTAAAAGAAATTTCAAAATCGGTTCAGTAGATTAAGAGATTAGCTCCTACAACCTCACAAACTCACAAACTTTACCTTTTTATAATATTTGTATAGATTTCAATAATACACGTGGATAAAAATTTTTCAACTCTGTTACGCACCGTGTACAAAAGTACGACGCGAACTCCGCCATGGCCAGCAGTAGCTCAGGGGGAGTCCTTGGCTGAGTACGCGTCGTAGAGGGCCGAGCAATAACAAACATCAACACAACGCATTCAAACACACAAAACAATTTATACCACAGATAATACAAAAATCAAGATCTAGGAGGAGTGCCCACCCAACCATAAGCTAGTGCCTCCATATTGCACTGCGCCCTATATTATAAATTAAACTCATTATTATATTTTTTAATTTCAGCTAAGTCGCCATGCTTGATTTATGTGGTCGCCCCGCCGGAGAATCAAATGAAACCGACATTATGTATTATAGTTAATAATTCAACTCATAATTATTATATGTATATTTAAGTATAATCAAATAAAAAAACTTCTTGACGAGGTAAAAATCAAGTGACGAAAGCCTACTTGCAACTAACAAAACTACTGATATCAATTTTGTGACGGTATACTTATATTTTTCATTTCTATGGTTGGAATCGATTGTAATATGTAGCGTTCATGTTGCGATGTAGTGAAGAATATTCCACAAGAAAAAATTTAACAAATAGAAACTAATTCCTACCTCTTCGTCACGGGTAAGCCTATATTTGAAAGAGCTTTTTAGGGCCGGGTCGACCGATATTTGCAGGACTCGCGCTCTGACTTTTTTTGCACGAAACAGGTTTACTAAAAAAAAACTTTTGAGTTATGGGTTATGGAACCACAGGTGGATATGTCGCGTGTACCGGGTCTTTGAATAAGCGGTTCTGCGACCTTCTGTATATAGTTTTTATGTGATACATATATGTATGTTAAACGCTGCAGCGGCCAAAGTTGGGTCTTCGCCAAAAATATGTCCGCAAAAGTCCACCATGAATTGATTTCGTTCATGTATAAATAAATTTGTTTCAAGAAATTATCTTGCCTTTTTTAAGCTATTTAAAGAGAAGAAATCACAGTACTGTTGCGTACCGTCGCGTAAAAATTGTGACTAATGCGTTAGGAATTCTAAATAAATATGAATACGAGTAAAAAAAACCTACAACCAGTGGAGTGACTCGCTCTATACGTGTTCGTCTGTCTGTCTGAAAGTTACAGATTTTTTTCATACGTTTTTGTATCGAAAACATCGTATGGAAGCTTTTTTTGGCATTAACCCTATAAAGTACCAAAACAGATACAAAACATAATACAAAACCGCCAACCACTTTCGTATAAAAACTTTTTGTTAGTATCAACTTGATATTTAATATGGTGGCTTCTTATGTATGAATACTTCACATAAATATCGAAGCGTGTGTCCAGCCCACTGTTAAAGATAGGGTGCCACAGAAATCGCTAGCGATTTGACTACTAGTGATTTGCCAAATCGCTCAAAAAATTTCACCACGCGACAGAACTTCGAGCGATTTGATTTTTGTAGCCTTTTTTATTTATTTATTTGTTTTATTTATTTATTGCAACTACTTAAAAACTAAACAGTTTCTTAACCAAAAAACATGCAAGTATTATAATACAGAACATCTTATCACTAGATTTTTATAATTAATAGGAGAAAGTTACATTTAGACCTGTTGGAAGATTTTTGTTTGGTCACCAACTTGACGCACTGTGCCTCGACTCACAGTAAAATTTCAAGTGGGCATAATTATAAATCAAAAAATTAAGAATATGAAACTATGAAATTACGATTTATTGTTGTTGTTGTTGCTGTTGCTGTAACAGCTTCGTGTGAGCTGTATCAGGAAATTATATATACACAATTTATTATATATGAAATGAATGTAGTAGTGCAAAGCAATTTGTGAAAGTAAGAGAAAGACATACCGAAATGCAACCTCAGGTGTCAAGGTCTAGGAAAAAAAAGCAACATCCTCTGGTCGTAACCAGAGGTCTAGAGGGCTCAATTGTGTCGGATTGGACGGTCAATTGAACAAATGAATAGTTTCATGCGGTGATTGACCGCAATCAGGGCAGCAATTAGTATTGCTTATCCCAATTCTTTCCCTGTATCACTCGAGCATAACGCTCCATCCGGATCTTAACTGTGCAAGTTTCGTCCTGGTGCTACGAGGGAGATGTGTTTCGCTCTCATTAATATTCGGAGGTCTTCCACCTAATATAACATTGTCCCTATAAGAGCGAATGGCTTGTTCAGTTGCATCTTTATGCAATTGGGCCCTTCCAGAAGTATACTCATACTCCTCTATATTGCTATCAGTGATAAAGCGATTTATGCTCGACTTATATATCGTGATATCCGATCTTATTCGGGTAGGCGCTGATGTAGTGAGGGTGCCATGGTTCGGATGATCAACTCTGTATGCACCCAACAAGAACTGATTAGAAAGCAGCTCATTATGTTGATGAACAGGAAGTATCATCGTTTCACTGTGCAAATGATCCTCATGGGTCATTTGCAGACAACCAGTGGCAGTCCTCAGCGCACTATTCTGACTTCTTTGCAGGCTTTGCCATTGAGTCTTACTCAGGAAAGGGGTCCATACAGGAGCAGCATAATTTAGGACAGAACGTCCAATAGCTTTATAAGTTGTTATTATAGTCTCCTTATCGTTACCCCAAGAAGATCCGGCAAGCGCTTTCAACACTTTGTTTCTCGACTTAAGACGGTTATTTGTCTTGGTGGCATGAGCCGAGAATCTAAGCAATGGGTCAAATGTAGTTCAATATCATCGGGTACTGGGCAGTAGGAACCCTTAGACCTCCAACAAAGACATCTAGTTCCATTCTCACCTCCTTAGTCCAGGAAGTGAAAATGGAAGCAGATGACTTATCAGTTGAAAGCCTAAGGTTGTGAGCATTGAAAAAATTTAATAAATTATCCAAATAGATATTATTTCTCGCACAGATATCATCTACATTCACGCCCGATGATAAAACAGAACAATCATCTGCATAGGTAACTAGTTTTATATGGGGAGGGGGAAGGGGCATCTTTGCCAAATAAAGGTTGAACAGAAGAGGAGAGAGAACCCCACTTAGTCGAACGAACAAGTGAAGTATACAGAAGTTTAGTTGTAAGTATAAGGGTCTACAAACTCCTGTCGAAAGCTTTACTAAAATCAGCTTATAAAATCAGTATATTGTAGACGATTGATGAAAACTCTGTAATCTTCTACAGATCTGGTTGGTCTAGTGGGATCTGCCTTTAACAAATCCATGTTGAAAAGTACTCACAACTGATTTTAACAATCGTTGTAACTGATCAGTGATAATTTTTCCAAAACGTTTCAGGATGGCACTTAGTTCAGCAATACCCCTGTAATTCGAGATATCAGGTCAACTGCCTTTCTTGTGTAAATTTAAAGGAGCACAGATAGTTTTAGTATACAATATTATCAGGACCTGGAAAAATTAAAATTGAATATATATGTAAGACTCGTTAATACATTAGACATGCAAATTACGGGAGATGATATAAAGTCATAAGATAGAATGCCATAGGGATAAGATGCATTAGAAATAGAAGGGAAATTAGTATAGGTAGATTGAAAGAAAGTAGCGAACAAATCTGATATTTCAGAATCAGAGGATGCAGCAATACTATCAAGATTAAAATTTGAGGGGTAAGTCGTATTTCTATGCTTTATATTAACAAAGTAAAAAAAGCTTTTATGATTATTACGCACGTTATTTTTAACTTGCAATAAATAGGCAGATAATAATGTTTATTTATTGAGTTAAAGTTGGAGCGAGCAACAGAATAATACAATAATTAACGGTGGAAGCGCTTTGTTTATATTTTTTGAAAGGCCGCCGTTTAATATTTTATAATCGACTTAGATTACAAGAGAACCAAAGCAATCTACATGCCAAATTAGGCATAGTTGTGTGAGGAATACAACTGTCAAAATACTAGAAAATAGAAAATAGTTGAATAGAAAATATTTCGTGCCGTGTCAATATCAGTGCAACCCTCCAGAATTGACCAATAAGTACTGAAGAGCAACAGATTTAATTTTGGGTAGTCGGTTTTTTTTTAAAACATCTAACACGATGTGAACAAGGAACTTTATCGAGTTGAAAAGATAACTCTAAAGTAGGTTTTAACTTACTTAGGTGGATCTACAACCGTCTATCGGTCAAGGCCGCACGTAGGAAAGCGCAACATTCGGTGTAGTTTAGTGCGCGTCGGCGCCAGTCGCTGGAAATCCGCAGCTTCTTCAGGTCATCATAGACCTGATCTTGCCATCTTAAGCTCGGACGTCCTCTCTGACGCCGTCCACCAATTAAGTTCAGGTTTCCGTCGTAAACCTTTAGTGCTGGAGCTTCGGGGTTCATCCGGATGAGGTGACCAGCCCAGTGCAGCCGCTGGAATTTAATGCGCTGGACTATGTCAACCTCATCATACAGCTCATACAGCTCATGGTTCATACGGGTCCTAAACTCGACGCCAACTCTAAGGGGACCAAAAATCCCACGAAGAATCTTTCTCTCGAACACTCCTAAGGACGATGTATCCGTTGATGTCAGTGTCCACGCTTCTGCGCCATACAGCATATCAGTCATAGATTTTTATCTTCGTAGTTTGAGACGTCGCACGTCCAACACGCTCGATGCGTGGCTTCCGTCGATCACAACATGATCAATTTGGTTGCGTGATTTTTGATCGGGAATGCGCCAAGTAGCCTTGTGTATGTCTCGGTGTGGAAATCTGGTGCTACTGATTACCATGTTCCGACCGCGGCGAAATCGATTAGCCTCTCTCCATTGCTGGAGGTAGCGTCGTGAAGGCTAAATTTTCCGAATGTTGGGCCAAAGATTCCTTCCTTCCCAATTTTGGCGTTGAAATCACAAAGCACGATTTTTACATCGTAATTGGTGCAGCGCTCGTAGAGACGTTCGAGACGCTCGTAAAATTCGTCTTTAGCCGCATCGTCTGCGACTTCCGTCGGGGCGTGTGCACAAATCAGGATAATATTGAAGTACTTAGCCTTTATACGTATCGCGGCCAAGCGTTCGTCCACAGGTATGAAACTGGTGACAAGTCCACGTAGTTTCCTACTAACCACGAATCACAGGATGCCTTTTTTGAGCAGCCCTGTCCTATCCATCGCATTTCCTGTATTGCGGTGATGTCAGCCTTAAATTTGTCGAGACATCAACCAGCTGGATATCTGCTCCATCCCTGTGGAGGGACAGGACATTCCAGGTGCATATCCTTAAATCATGGTCCTTAAATCGTTTGCGGGGGTCGTCATCATTGGGGGATTTTATCCGAGGCTTCCTTTGTGTCTTCACTGGTACGTTTTTTTTGCGGTGGCGGGAACCAAACCCAGCTCACCAACCCCTAATTAAGGGGAGTGGTTGTCTTCTCACAATTTGCTCACCACGGAGATTCCGTGGATTACCCAGGGGATACGTGTCCTAGCGGACGTTTGTGAGCTGCTTGAGCCGTTTGCAAAAGAATCGTAATTTGACCGCTCCCAAGAGAAACGGCCAAAGAACATTCCACTTCTGTTGCTCTGTTGCAAGGCAAATCAAGAAGACTATCAAGAAAATCATTGTCAACAGATGCAGGTAATATAGCAGAATTAACAACCATTGACCAACTTATGCTGGGTAAAATAAAATCTCCAATAAATAAAAGTTTATCTCTATCACGTATAAGGGTGGCTATATGCGAAAGTGCATTTTCAGTGGTGACTGAAGGCGAAATGAAAATCGATTTCAATAATAATGATTGTTCTGCATTATTATTGATTTTTTTTTCAGTAGCAAAGTTGACATTTTACAGTGATATTAATTGCAAATTAAATCCATTTTTGTGACTTTATTTTTGTAGTTTCCAAGCAAATAAATTTAAAATTATTTCCCGCCAAACTAGTTTACCCGATAACTCTAGCAGTTGTGAAACATTTGTCGGTTGTATGTGAATGCCAATACAAAATATAAAAAAAAAGAATCCCGTAAAGTCAATGAAACATTCCAATTCCTCCAGTGTCAGGTTTGCCAGACTTTCCAAAGTTTGAGTAGGTGGTATTGGGTATCAGGCACTTTCCAGCAGACTAAGGCTCCATAAAAGTAATGAATGATTAGTTGCAATCCCCATGATTCCCCATCCCCGGTGATTTGGCATCGATGCGATCCTTACATTGTTGAAGGCTTTCTCGTTATCGTGGCAGGCTAACGCAAAATCATCCTCTTGCAACCTCTTTCCAATGCTGGTAACCACTTCGAGTAGCGTGGGCTCAACTGATCCTACCTTCGAGGTAGACTTGTTCATACAAATTTTATTAAGAATTATTTGACCATGAAATGTCTTAAGCAGGATTATTCGATTTTTTAGACTGCATTGGGATTGCTGTCACTTTCAGTTGAAATTTATTTATTTGCTGTTTACGGAAGTGGAGATTTATTCATTGCCATTCTCTTAGGAATGGCCATAAATGATTATTTTGCAAACGACCCGAATTGCTCACAAACGTCCGTTAGGACACGTAACCCCTGCGTAAGCCACGGAACATCCGAGGTGAGCAAATTGTGAGAAGGCAACCCACAACATTTACCAGTGAAGTGAAGCCTCGGATGCACATAGATTGTCCTGTCCCTCCATAGGGATGGTGCAGATATCCAGCTGGTTGATGCCCTCGACGATGACGTGTCCAGATATGTGATGACCTCAAGAAGCTTCTAATTTCCAGTCGGCGCGCATAATATTATAACGAATGGTGCGCTTTCCTTTGTGCGGTTGTAGTGCCACTTAAGTAAGTAGTTTTCTTTTTTTTTTTTTTGGGGCTCACAGACCTTTGATCTTGGCATTCAATAAGTTCTGAAACACGGTTTCAAGTAACGAAATTAATAGTCATCTATTCGCAAACGTTTGGTTTCTCTCGAAAAATTTTTAAGTATAAACTGTACGCAAAGTCTGTGAAGTTTCCGGTGTCGAAAATATAAATTCTCCACAAGCAAAGCAAAACTTGTTTGTATCGTTTATCCAATGTGACTTCAGAATTATGTAATGACAATGCTCACAGTTTAGTGATATGATTTAAGTGATTATATTGATTACATATATCAAAATAAAATTGAAAAATGGAATTTTTTTTAGTTTAATAAGAAAATTAATAATTTTTTTTTTTTTTTAAATATTTTTGTTTATTATTTATTTATTAATTAATTAACGGAAAAGTTTGTTACATATTTATAGAATTCTGATTTTCGTTTCATTTGTTCTTAATATTGTTTCTTTTATTTTATGTAATTGCTACCGTATATAATTTGCCATTTTTTCTTTACGCTCGACTTTGTTTTTTCTTTTTCCTTTTATTATTCTTACATATTATTACTTTATATATGCATATACATAATATTCAATTATATATTACGCCTTACAGAATAAAAAAAAAAAAAAAATCAACAAAAAATAATAATTTTAATAGTAATAATATTTTTGTAAACAGAACTGTAAAGAGTAATACAACTTCATCATTATAACTTGTTTAATACAAATAGAGTGATTTAAAAGTTTTCAACCAATTTTCTTCACACATGTATCGAAAGAAGTCCGATCTTAACTATTGAATTTTTGCACCTTCGCATTGTATATACAATCTCAAAAAAATTTGTTTAAAGTTAAATTTCTCACTGATTATTTCAAAAAAAAAAAAAAATATGCAATAAAATTATCGGCTGCTGTATGGGAGCTATACCCTCTTGTAGGCGTGGCACGGTCACGGTTTTATCAATGCGATGATTCTGTTTAGAGCAAATCCTCATTTAAAAATGCAAACCGATATTTCAAAAACTGATTGACTAGTATTCAATGTTCAGACATACATATGGACACAGGTAGACTGTTCTCAAATATATGTATATACTTTACGTGGGATCGACGATGCCATCCATTGAAACGTTGCAAAATTATAATAAAGACATTGCATTTAGCTTGTTTAATGAACGCAAAATTTAAACGAAAGTGGTCAAAGAAAATGTGCGCGCTAGAATCGAATATTTTTCAATGCTAGAATATGTCAGAGTCGAAGCAATCTGGAACATTTATTTTGGATTTTTTCATTTTAACTTTTAATTTGTTTGATTTTTTTTTTTTAAACGATGTGCACGCGATCATATATCAATACACAATAAATCCTAAAAAACCATGTAATTCTTAAAAAATTCTGTATAGTATGTATTTAGTTTAGAACCAAAATATGCATAAACAGCAACAAAACCATGCCAAATGTGAAACGAAACCAACAAAGCAAAGGCAAAGCGAAAAAGTAGTTTCGAAACAGCCTTGTCTCTTCGGTTGTGCTTTCCGTTTCGTTCTCACTCTGGCAACTTTTGAGCGATCACATAAGAAAGTACAAGCATGGTTATACTATATCGCTGCAATATTGCATCGCTTCTAACGCGCACTCTAACGTCATTAGTCGTTAGTTTTAAAAGATATTCATGCAAAGTTTCACTCATAAATACGACTTTGATAAGTTGATTAATAATAATAATGATGAGTTCTGTATACATTATAACAGTTCTGATTCTAATAGTGTTTAATAATTTTTGTCTAAAAGGAAACAAAACAATATATATATATATATATATATATATATATATATATATATATATATATATATATATATATATATATATATATATATATATATATATATATATATATATATATATATATATATATATATATATATATATATTTATATATAAAAAAAAATTATATATATATATATATATATATATATATATATATATATATATATATATATATATATATATATATATATATATATATATATATATATATATATATATATATATATATATATATATATATATATATATATATATATATATATATATATATATATATATATATATATATATATATATATATATATATATATATATATATATATATATATATATATATATATATATATATATATATATATATATATAAGTATATATATACATATATATGTATTTATATATATATAATAAGCGTACGCGTCCTTAAACAACGCTTGCTGCTGTCACGCTCACTTTTGCGCAACTACACACAGTCTGTCTCATTCGCACGCACGCACGCATGTTTCTAATTTTATGGATTTTATTTCGCTTACGTCCGTTTATTTTTTCGAATTTTGAATTTTTATAAAAATAATTGTTTTAATATCATTAATTTTAATAATTGTTGTTGATCTTATTAATTCTTGCAATTTCAATGTAAAATATTAATATGTTTTTTTCTTTCTGTCTTCTATCGCTTTTCTGTTATATTTTGTTTAATTGTTTTTTAGATTAGGACTTAAAAGTAATTGTTTTATGTTTGCATTATAAGTTTAATTTTTTCTGTTTTAATTTAATATAAAACTATTGCCTTTGTTTGTATATTTCCTGCATTATTTATGTATGCATTATTTATGTATATTTATATATACATATGTATATGTGTATATATACACATATATACATACACAAATATACATACACATATATACACATACATATACATATATAGAAAATACTTTTTTTTACTGTCTTTTTATTAGTTCTATTCTGATTTTCTTTTATGTATGTATATTAAATTGTATAGAAGCTTCAACCAAATTGAAAATAACGTCCAATGTATCTACATATGGCACTCTCGAGTGCAAAAATGAAACATAGTTGTTGTTGAATTTTTGTTCGAAGCTTGTCATATGTAGATACATATGTACATATGTATGTGTATCTGTACGCCAGTTTGTCGTTTATGTGTGTATGTCTGTCTGTCTGTCTGTCTGCGTGTGATTCTTTAATTAATTATTTTACTTGCTATATTTCGTTAAGCCTTTTGTTTATTTAATGCATTTGTCTTTTGTTTTGCTGACTTTATCGTATTATAATTATTATTTTGTTCTTGTTATAATCTCTTAGTTTTCTGGTTTTAAAGTTGTCTATAGATTTTCAGTTTCGTATGCTTACAAATATATTTGTATAATTATTTGCATTATTATTTTTTAATTAAATGTATATAATATATTAAATTGATTCTGTTCTGCATGCAATGCATTTGTTTAAAAACTGCACTTTGAAATACTTTTCTTTTATGACTATTTAATATATACTTCTGTACACACAAGTATAATATGCATGCATGCATACATATTTACATATGTATGTAAATGTATATATATTTATGTATATATATATATATATATATATATATATATATATATATATATATATATATATATATATATAGAGAGAGAGAGAGAGAGAGAGAGAGAGAGAGAGAGAGAGAGAGAGAGAGAGAGAGAGAGAGAGAGAGAGAGAGAGAGAGAGAGAGAGAGAGAGAGAGAGAGAGAGAGAGAGAGAGAGAGAGAGAGAGAGAGAGAGAGAGAGAGAGAGAGAGTAGTAGTAGTAGTAGTAGTAGTAGAGAGAGAGAGAGAGAGAGAGAGATATATATATATATATATATATATATATATATATATATATATATATATATATATATATATATATATATATATATATAGATATTCAGCGTATTATTTGTGTCTGTCTTTATGTCTGTCGTTTTGTCTCATTGTGTCTGTCTGTCTGTCTGTCTGTCTGCCTGTCTGTCTTTTGCTTAGATTAAAAGTTGTCGCTTAGATGTGTTTATTTTTTCTTTTTTCTTTTTGTTCTTATTGGTTGTTGCTATTATTTTCGATTTCTAATTAAATTAAGCTTTACTTTGTCTTTCATTAAATGTTTTTTATACATTAGGTAATTTTTTGTTGTTTTTTTTTTCATTTATATTAAATGTTATCAAACTTGCTTTTAACGATTGCTGTTGCTGTTACGTTGCTTATTGGTTAATTGATCATGTTGTTGTTGCTGTTGATACTGATGTTGTTGTTGTTGTTGTCTTTTATTAGTCGCAATTCGAAAACATTTCGATAGCGTTGGTGTTGCTGCCGCTGCCGCTGCACTAGGGAACATATCTTGGCTTGCAGCTGCATTTATTGCTCCTCCAGTTGCTGTCGTTATATTCATTGTCGGAGTTGTTGTAGTTATATTTGTTGCGATTGTTGTATTAAAATTTCCATTATTAAAATTATAATAATTATTAACATTATTACTATGTCTATGCTATAGGGATCCAGCCGGAAAACTTGTTGAACTATTACTATGCGCTAAACTAATCATCGAACCAGATAGGCTACCCTCTTCATCGGGGTATGTTTCGCGTGATACCTCAGTTAGCGATAAAGTGCTGTAAAACATAAAGAAATACATATAAGTATATATATTTAAAAAGCAGAATTCATTCTTTTTCATTCAATTAAATATATTCTTATAATTTTGTTTGTATGTCATATAAATTATTTTGTTACGTATTTTTGTTTCGAGGGTGACCACAGGCATAGAAAGTCTAACAAAAGCCCAAGAGGCTATACCAACGTCTAAATAAGCTGTTTTAATAATTTTTCTAATTTATTTTGGCAATTTTAAATACTGCATTACACATTTGTACTCGTTTTGAACGTCTGATACCATAACGAATATGACAAAAATTGCTTCGAGAGTAATTTTGTATGTTGGCGAATAGAGGGCATCATATCTTCAAAATGCAGGTGTTATTCGTGTGCCATGTGTAAGCCACCAGTGACAGTCTTTAGAGCGCTAATCTAACATCTTTCCAGAAATTCACATTACATTTTGTGGAACAAATTTTGTTGACGTCTACACCCAAGTATAAAATGTTACAATAACAGGTATAGGTCACCAATTATATATGGGAATATGTAGAGGCATTTTGGCTAAACACATTTTGAACAAAAAGTGGGAGATAACTGCATCCGGCGGCACACCCATTTTTAACTTGATACCCCGGCCTCGTCACCGCTTAAGTCAAGGTATGCCATCCTACCGTTAAGATAGTTTAATAGCCAGCATTCATGATCAAAAGTATCAAATGCCTTGTTGAGACCTAGTGCATATATACGAAGACAGAAGTAGTACATATGGAATTTATTCCAAGTTGATATTGATTAATGCAAAAAAAAAAAAAAAAACCTTAAAGTGGACAGTTAGTTTTCATAGCTGATACCCCTAACTGGGCATGGCACGTATTATCTATGTGTTTAGGCCAAAAAAAGTATCTATACCGGGTTTGAGCTACTTATTCAAAAAAGAAAAATAAATACTCAAGCAAGCGAATAAATATACTCGTCTTTCCGAGCTGATTAAGAATATACATACATTGCAGGACCTCCGACAGGTCCTTCAATATTTTACAAAGTTTCAGACAAACTGATATACATTTTTTACATTATTTGTGAAGGGCGTAAAAATTAACGGCCTAATCCTTTTAACGCGAAAGTCTTTAAAAGGATTCCAAGACAAGAAATTATATTTAGATTCCAAAAAATACCGAGTACTTTTTATACGTTTCACACGGATTGTGATTATTTCGTACCCCACAAAAAAAAATTATCCCCAACTCTCCATGCCATACCATTCAAAACCGCCAAAAAGACGGCGTTGAAATTTGTTAAATCTACGCCACCATAACTAACAGCATAACTTCTTTTTTTTTTAAATGAGCGCCATTCAGGCTGTAGGGATCGTACCAACGTGGCGGGAGTAATACCAACTGACAGGCGAGGTTTTAAAGTTTTATTTCCTTCCTGGTCAGTCGGTAACATGCGTTGGTACAGTAAAAGGGCACGCGTTTGGCATCGAGGACTACTTTTTTTTAGGTTTTTGTTGTTTTTTCACCGATGAAACGCATTTTAACCTGAACATGAGCTTCTGTGCTGACACCGATCCCTGAGAATTGCATGGAAGCCCTTTGCATTCACCTAAAGTCATAGTGTGGTGTGCAATTCCCTCAGCTGTTTTTATTGATGGGGCCGTAATTTTTTTAAGAAAACGAGGTCACAATAACAGTGTATTCAGACCGGATTTGAGGGAACACTTCCCGCAGCGCCTCATCTCAATAAAGGGCGATCTGGAGTGGCCAGCCCGACAGCTCCTTGTTCTGGCACCGTGCGATATTGTGTGGAGTTTATGTTAACTACCCAAGGAACCTACAAGGCCAACATCCGGACAGAAATTTCCCACATACCCGCGGATATGCTAGTAAGAGAAATCGGCTTCTTCATTGTACATATAGACAATGGGAAGTTCACAAAACAAAACTTTAAATATTGAACCTGAATTATAAATAAAAAATAAATAAAATCTAATTCATAAAATGGATTTTATTACGTTTTGAAAAAAGGAAGCTATGCTGCCGCACCCTGTATAAAAAAAATCAAATGTTAAAAGAATCTACTCTACTAGGGCGACACACAAATCACTTTGCCTCAACATCTGAAAATTTCATTCAAGTCTAGCACTGCGATCCTAAATCGTATGAATAAAATTTGGAGATTTGAAGGCGAAAGACATTTCTGTGTCACCGCTGATCAATGGCATGAGTACGCATAGTATATCAAAAATATACATATATTATTTACCTGAAACCTAAAGCTATTGACTCATTGTCAAAAGCTTCCAATTCTTTTGCATGTTTCTCGTGTTTCATGCGCAAACGTTCGGCACGTTCCTGATTGAATTGTTGCAATTCGAGTTCCATCTTCAAAAATAATTCAAACGTTAAATTTATTAAAAACACAATTTTTATTGTCACTAACCTTATTCTCAAGGGATCCTCGTCGGTTACTGACACGACTTTCGAGCTCACGTCGCTCTCGATCGCGCTGTTCCTGCGCTTGTTTCTTATTCTTGTTCTGATAGGCAGTGAGCATATCCAGTTCGTACTCCAACTGTTCGTTGGTACGTTGGCACTCAATCACCTGACTTTCGTCCAGCTTATAACTCTGACTTTGGAACATATCGGCGATGCTTTGTTCATACTGTATTACCGAATGGATTTGGATGATTTTAAATTAAAACTCAAGTTCATAATACTCATTTCACTTAATACACACCTGCTCACCAAGCAGCGTCAGTTTGCGGTGTTTCTCCTCCTTAAGTTGTTTGATCACCTCCTTCTGTTGTTCTTTGGGTGTGGTCTGCAGTATCTGCGCTTTATAGCGTTTATATTGTTTCGTCTGGGTTTTGCATGTTTCACGAAATTGTTTACGTATTTGCAGTTCTTTTTGCTAAAAAAATAAATCAATTTAAAACCATTTTAAACGAAATTTAATATATAAGTACACGATACACACCTTAAGGCTCTTGGGATGTTGTCTGATTTCCAGAGCATGCTTGCGCAGCAGCTCTTTTTTAATGCGATCCATATAGTCTTTTTGATTCTGCAACTCTGTATCGTGTTGCTTATTGATCTGCACACAAATAACGCATAGATTAGTAAAAGAGCATATCATTAATTTTTCTTAGCTAATTAATATACCTGTTCCTCGCGCAGCTGATGCACGCTCTTTTGCTGGCGATATTCCAACTCTTGCGTCTTTTCGTGATGCTTCAACAGCATAGCGTGCGCTTGTTCAAGCTGTTGCTGCTTCTTGCTTAACTCCTGCACACAAAACAAAAAAAAACAACAAATGTTGATGTTCTATATGTATATACTTAACTATCATATTACTCACATCACGCAGCAACGTGTCCTCCAGCTCGTGAAGCATTATCATTCTCCTCCGCTTAAACTTGCGCATCTCCAAATCAATATACTGCTTTTGCGCCTGTAGCATACGCTGCTCCTCTTGCGCTTCTGCCTGTTTAAGGTTATCCTTTTGCGATTGCAGCGTTAGATCGCGCTGTCGTTTCGGCGTTGATTCGTCCATACTGAGCTCACGTTTCCAGCGTTCCTTGTTCGCTTTGTACTCCTTTTTACGATTCAAATCGTAGACTTTTCGATCACCCTCTTGCTTTACAGTGATCTCTTTCTGTAGTTTCTTCTCGGAGGTCGTTGTCTGTTTCATGCGACGTTCCAAGTCCTGTTGATGCTTGGCCTGCCAAAAGATGCAATAAAGAGTTAGTTTAATATACATGTAATTTTTATCTATGTTCACTATGTACGTATGTATGTATGTATACACGCACCTCTAGTCTTTCCAGTTCTCGAGTGAAGTTATGAAGCAAATTATCATACTCCTTGTCCAGCGCCGCCTTGTGCGTCTCCATTTCGACTTTACATTTTTCTTCGAGCTTTACTAACGCCGCTTGATGTTCACGTCGCATTCGTTTATAACCGGACATCTGCTCATGCATCTCCTCCTGAGAAAGATTATTTATTTAGATTTAAAATAAACACATTTGTCAGAAATTCGTTTGTACATATTAAAATAACGCATTAAATGGCCAACAACGCTAATGCAACGCATGAACAGAGTATCTATACGTGCGCGTGTATGAATGAATGGGAGAGAAACGTATGTCATGAACTCAAAATGAGCTTTCAAATGTTGTACGAAAATTATTTGATCGCACATAATCCGATTCAATTAATTTATGTTTCCCTGTTTTACTTACATAAATTAATTTTGAGTTATTTTGACTTTTTTGTTAAGATAAAATGTGAGATATATCGATGTGATATAGTACATAGATTGGAGAGACTATAAAATATAGGCTGTATGATATTGCAAACAATGTAATATGCAATATAGGTACATATTTACCGACTCCTTTTTATAACCGTCATATAGAGTGAATGAACAATAGCTTTTGTTTGAAACACCCAGAAGGTTCAGGAAACTCTATAAAGTATACAAATGCAAAATCAGCGCAATGTAATGAGTCTTCCCATGTCACTATGTTCATATTGTATTGCAAAAATGCTGATCATCTATATACAAAGCCAAACCCAGTACAAGGCATAATCTCAATACAAAACTGCTGTCTACTTTTAAATTTTTATGGTAAAATTGAGATATATACAAGCTAATTGACTTGATATTTTATACATAATTGATTTTATGTCTTCTTTTTGTAACCTGTATCCAAATGGTAAAAAGAGTGTATTTACATTACACAAAAGTATGTGATAGCCAAAAGCAGACGTGGCAAGCCCCATAAAGTATATATATGCTTGATCAGCATTAAAAGTCGAGTATATCGACGAAATATCGAGAACTAAAAAGCCAGAGTCACAAATATTATATACATATGTTTTTCGACTCTTCTTTGCTCTGGTCAGATAAATTATGTGAGAGGCTTCAAATACACAGCAACGCTGTTCAGCACACTTCGAGATCGAGTCTAGGAAGTATAAAAGCTTCGGATCTATCGAAGTTAATATTTGTTCTCAATTCCTGAGCAATCGGCACTCAACTCAAATATGTAAAACCAGAAATCTTTAAATACCAATTTAAGTAAGTAGTAAGTTTACCGAACTTATCCATGTTTTGATCAAAAGATATGAGTGAGAGCTTACCACTACCCGTTTAACATAGAAGTCATATTTTTAAATTATTGTGGAAGTAGTAGTTCGATTTATGCTAAGACAAATTGGTGGCGAATACTCGAATTCGGATATAAACATACATATATTGATGTCCCTGCTTCTTACAGTCTATTGTGCGGTCGATCATGGTTAGATAGCCTTGTCGCCTTGAGCTAATAGAGTATATACATATACTTTCTATTAAATTATAATGAACTTCATGTATTTTAAACTCTTGCGCTATCTTTAAATCTATATCAGTTACAAGGGTAGAATTGAAACATTCAATAAAAATATGACCATCAGCTGTGCTCCCATTTTCACTTAGTTTTGCGTTTTGCGATGTCATGTTCAAGTGTATAATTTTACCTTTGAAACCTAGTTCAAAACTAAACCAACTTCCACTGAAAATAACAAAAAAAAACTCAAAATTAAAAAAAAAAATCTGATTGAATCTTTACTGAATGCGCTGCAAAACACAAAAGTAGTGGAAATGGGAGCACGGCAGAATATGCTGGATTGAATATGAGAGGGAATAGAACGAAAATATTTTATAAAAACAAATATTTATCCATACATAAATTAGATAGAAAACAAAAATTAGTTTATCTTACTTTTTCGCAATTGGCGTATTCTCATAACTTTAGCGCGGAAGCATTATAAAGGAACAAATAACAAAGAACTTTTAAACAAGAAGAGAGGCACAGAGAAACGAGAGCAAATATTCGAGCGTAAAATTGACAGGCAGGCAAAGAGAGAAAAAAAATTAGAGAGAGAGAGAGAGAGAGAGAAAGTAATTCAACGATTAGAAAGCGAACAAAATGCGACGGTAGAATTCATATGAAAGACTATGAAAAACGAGGAGAGAGAGAGAGAGAGAGACTGAGAGAATGAAGCGAGTTTAATGATGATAGTCGCAGAAATATTGTATGATTATGAATAAAAATAAAGGGGAAAGAGAGGCGCAGACAATGTAAAGGGTTATGTTTTTTTTTTTTTTTTTCTAAAATAAATGGACGTTTAACGCACAAACTGGGCGTGTGGTATTTGGTTAATTGCAGCACTAACAATTTCAAAACTGTGCGTAATGCAATGGAATCTATAGAAAAGTATATATGTATTTCAACAATAAATAATTACTTGGCTTGGAAACTATGCCAGTATTTTTCCAATTTTAAATTGTTGCCTTTTTGAGAGCATAAACGGATAACGTTTATATTGTAATATTAAAAGGGAGCAAAAAAAAAATGTTGTTTAAGCCACGATTTACTTCAGTTATTCTGGTTTCAACAAATTATTGTATATATCGCATATATTATTGTGGATTATTTCGTATATAAATATGTATATATATATATTTACTTGCAAATTTAAAACAATTTAAAATTTGGTTATTAAAATCACAGTGTCTTTACTCTCTTTTCTTGATTTGGTTCCCTGTCGGTTAGTGCTGGCGTTCAATTTTGATTGTAGTTTCTGTTTCTGGATTGAATCTTTCTTAAATTATTTATTTGTACTTTTGTTTCGTTCGGCTGAGCTATCTTGATTTAGCATTTCTTAAGATTCCGCCGCCGCAGTCGTCGACCACTGCCGCCACCGGCAAACAAGACAACAACCAATCGGCAGCATATTGTTCTTTAGTATGAAGTGAAAGCAAAATAAGTGTGTTAAACACACAATATTACACAAACGCTATGAGATAGAACAACAACAGCTTTTGCCACAGCAGACGTTGCGGTAATTGCCCTTGATACCGCTAACGCTGTCACCGCTAGAGCTGTCACCGCTAGCGCCACCTTCACGCATGTTTAGACGCAGGACATATCGTGCCTAACGCAAAAGAGATACACAGATAGATAGAAAAATAAGGTTATGTTCTTGTTAGAATAATTAAGGTTAAGTTATATTGAAGATTAGAGAGAGAAATTAGTTTATAGCAGTAGGAATAAGTATTGTTAGATATAGAAGGAAACTACTACTAACACAAAAGACAATTTGTGCTCATTAGAATTTTTATCAGCATAAAAAAATATGTTTTGCAAAGCTGAAAATTTTGAGTCATAATTTAAATAAAAGCGAGGGAAACAGGATGATATGTGTCGTCGTCTTCATTGCTACATATTGGAGACAACAACTAAAGAAAATGCTTTAGATTCGGTGGAACCGAAGCTTTAGTACCACTCACGAGGCTTTGATGGAAAATATGTACATATTTTATTCACTGCATCGAAAATCAGCACCGTCTGCTATTCTCACTGCATGTAGGGAATAAAATTCATGCATACATACACATATTAGCAACAACAATATCAACAAACACAGGGGAAACAGTTCAAACAAAATTCGAAAAGTGGGCGGTGGGTTTGTTCGTAGCCACACCCGATTTCGATATCTTAAAAACCGAGGGACTTTGTTTTTATTCACACAGACAAGGGACAGATACTCGTAGATAGATAGACATGGCTAGCTCGATTCGTTTCGTCCTGCCAAGCTGATCAAGAATATATACATATAATATAATGCGTTACAAACTCCATGACAAAATTAAAGGTTAGACCTGTTTTGGCGATTCTTTGCTATCAAAGTTAATGAATCAAAGAATTTCTATTAAATTTTGCGTGAAAAATAAAATTAAGTCCTCCAACGCACTTAAAATGTTGACCGTGGCATTTGGCGATAGTACTTTGAGCACAGAAAATGTTTATAAGTGGTATAAGCTCTTCAGAGAAAGCCGAGAAGATGTTAATGAAGACGTCCCAGCACAGTAACAACCGATGAAATTCAAATCATTATAAGAGAAGTTACTATCGGCATATAGGTTGGCTCATGCCAACAATTTTTCCGATGTTTTGGGCATGTAATGTGTGGCAGCAAAGACGATCCAGATCTACTCAAAATGGTCATAACTGGTTACGAACCATGGGATGACGTCGAAACCAAAAGCCAATCATTCCAATGGAAGCAGTCAGAAGAGACAAGACCGAAAAAAGCACGTCAAATTCGGTGAAATGTAAAGGGTTTGCTCACTATTTTTGTCGATTACAATGTCGTGGTGCATCGTGAGTTCTTGCTAGAAGGTCTTACGATCAATAAGGTATATGAGCTTGGATTTATGCGCCCTTTGAGTGAAGCAATACGAAGAAAACGCACGAAATTGTGACAAAACAATACACGGCTTTTGCATCACGATTTTTCGTCTTGGTCCCCTGCGATTATTTCCAAAACTGATAAGACCCATGACGGCATTTTGTGACGATTGAACAGATAAAGGCCGCATCGCTATAAGAGCTCAAGACCAAACCAGAAAGCGCATATCAGAAGTGCTTCCGGGATTGGAAAATGCGCTGGCACAACTGTATTATATGTAAGGGGAATTATTACTTTGAAGAGGACAAAACAGATATTGATGAATAAATATTTTTCGAGAAAAAATAAAGTCACCTTTTTTCAATAGCAATAATTTCGTTGACAATAGAAATTATTTTCTTTTTTTCAAAAGTTTTAATACTGACCGTATTAGTACCTTACCGGTTCACCGAAACTAAAATCCAAGAGCCGTACCGAAACCGAATACCTTAATAAATTGGAACCGGTAAAGAGGGTGTTTCATTTATATGAAAACTAGTAAGAATGTTGTAATTGAGATTTCACAACTTCGAAATGCTTATATAGATTTTAAAATTAATAAAAATATATAGAGAAAATAAACGTTTTTGTCCTAGCTAAGTGCCCAAGAAAAGTGTGAATATAAGACGAACAGCCACATGATGGGCATATTTGAGGGCTTGGAACCCAAAAAATGTCATATCTTTGATCTGCGTATGCGTGTCAGGGAAGTAAGCAAACGTAAGATCAAATTTAACCGATTGACGGACGGGGGCAGACGGATATGGTTATATCCACTCGCCTCGCGAAACTGATTAAAAATATATATGAATAAACTTTATGGGAACTACCACGACGTCTTCTTCTTCTTGTTACAAACATTTGCATAAACTTTTTATACCTTTGTCCCCCTTAAGGTACAGGGTATAAATAGGCTATGTTGTATGCATGACACATTTATTTCTATATATGGACAAGCAACTAGATATTTACATTATTTTATGAAAAGCATTACCTGCTCTTCTAAGCAAGTTGATATTTAATGTATGAACACTCTACATCTTTCATAAATGCATAATGTTTAAATATGAAATGTATAGTTTATTGCAAACATATTTTTGATAGTCAATATCAAATGCAATGTCAGATGTACATATATAAAAATATTAAGACAAAAAAGTCTTGTGTCAGATCTAAGATCTATTTCATGAACAAATGGTATACCTATAAGTGAAGAAAAGTCCAAGAACAAAAATGATATTGTCTCATAGAGTCACCACCGTAAAGCATATTTGCAAGCAAGTGGCGTGCCACAAGCAACTCGAGGTCTTCTAATGTAGGTTTCTTTTCTTTTTGTAACTGATTCTGATAATAATACACAAGTAATTTGTACAAAGCTGAACGCACCTGCATATGTTCCTTTTGCTGTTTCGTCACTATGCTGGTTGTACGTATGGTTGCAAAATTATTCGGTCCATGGTCGTTGACCGCATTGGAAATGGCCTGTTGCGAGGATGTCGATGCCGCGTATACAGCTGCTGCCGTAGCCGGCGATTGTAGATAACGTGGCTGTATTGGTGGCATACGATCACCAATAGCATTGCCAGACGTTGTAGTTCCCGAGCAATAGTTCCCGCCCGTTGCAGGTGAGCCACTGCTATTACTGCCGCCTGTGACAAGGCCGCTGTTACTCATGCCATGCGACATGGACGTGGGCAAAGGCATTACGGACAATGGTGGCGGAACTGGTGCTGGCACAACAGATGCCGAGTTCGTCGGCGTTACATTATTATTCATGCTATGCATGATGTTCGGCAATTGTGGTAAGTTGCGATGACGCGACGAATTGCGCGATACAGCACCCGGTTGTTGATGATAATTAGCCGCGGCCGCTGCTGCAGCGGCTAGCTGTTGTTGATGATGCAAATGTTGCGCATGTTGCTGCTGTTGTTGGTGATGGTGTTGAGCAGCATGATGAAGATGGTTCTGCGCTGCAGCCGGTATTGAATTTGAAGAAGAGCTCTGTGCATAAAAATAAACAGGAAATAGAAATTGTCAGTTTACGATGAACATTTGAAGATTGCATTTAGTTTGTATTACTTGACTACTGGCAGCTGACACACCCACAGAGTGTATGGAGTGTTCCGAAGTAATACTATTGCTCTTGCTGCTATCACCGCCAGCATGATCATCATGTGCGTCGTCCGTATCACCGACAGCACTCTCCGTTTCACATGTATCGACCATAAGAATTTTTTTCATCTTGCGATAGTTTAGATTATCCAACTCGCGCACTGCAGACTTAGTGCGAGCAATCAACTCCAGCAGCACTGTCTCGGAACGTGGTCGGGTCACATATCCATGTGCTAGCAGTTTCGTCGATGAAGGACGTTCCGCCGGCATTTTCTTTAGACACAAATCAACGAAATGACAAAATGTATCCGACCAATCGTTCTTCTACAAATAGAAGTAAACATATTAAAATATATGACTTTACAACAATGTGAATTACAAACACTTACCGGAAGCGCTGGTGATTCATTCTGTGCAATATGATACAGTGCAGACATGGCGTTCATATTAAAATATGGCGGCTTACGCTCAGCCAATTCAATGCAGGTGATACCCAACGACCAGACATCAACTTTGCCATCATACTGTCCTTCATCCATAGCCAAAATCACCTCGGGCGCCATCCAATATGGTGTACCGACAAAACTATTTGCTGGACACTTAATTGCTGCACTGCCAAAATCTGCCAACTTGACCACACCATTATCCGTAAGCAAGATATTACCGGCTTTGATATCACGATGAATGCGTCCCAAACTATGCAAATAGCTGAGGCCGCTCAATACGCCACTACAAATGGCAGCAATTTCATCCTCATGTAATGGCTTTTTGTGCACTTCGATAATATCGGAAGCAGAGCCAACACAATATTCCATGACCAGCCAAGCAGTGGATTCACGTAAATAACAGCCTTTGTACTCAATTGTATTTGGATGTTTTAATTGCCGCAGAAAGCTGAAATTGTGTAAACGAATATACGAGTATAAGCATAATTTAATAATAATTAATACAATTTTCCAACACTTACCGTATTTCTTTGAGTATATCTTGCCACTTCTCCTGACTCTGTTTACCCGTGTACGACATCTTTTTGATGGCCACAATTTCTTTGGTGAGGTTGCATCGCGCATAGTACACCGCTCCGAATGAGCCATGGCCGATTTCACGCAAATCCTCAAATATCTTCTCAGGATCATGTTTATTAAAGAGATCGGCTATTTCCGGATCTTTGAGACTACCAGGACGTGCCGAAGGCATTGCTCATTGCTCTTATACGTGCGCTGTAACGTCGTGTTCGGTGTATGGTATGTATGTGTGTTTTGTATTCTTCTATATATTGATTGGAGTCGATTTCTGGTTATTGTTCTTATTGTTGAGTATGTATTCGTACTTCCTCCTCGTTAATAGCTCGATGATCTCAATCTCAAGGCGCTATCTAATCTGTTCAATTGGCTACTAAAAACTTTGGGTTATTAGTGCTTGTTCAGTCACTTTCTGTTGGTCACCGAAGCCGTCAATGTTAATACTGATAGTATTATTGCAGCTACCTGTAATGATAAAACCAAGAAACCATTAAGAATATTATTGTGTCTAAAATAGCATTAGTATCTGAGCAACACAATCAATCGCTTACTCTCTATTTTCTCTATGCACACAGCGGCTAGTTTATCATAAGACTAAATGCTGCTGCTTCGTCCACACAACAAACTAGCCAACCAAACCAAACGAACTGAAAGACAATTGTCGTTGTATCGACCGAATTAATTCAATGAATCACTTTTGATATGATTTTTGATATTTAGCACTTTGATAACTTAATTTTCCGCATGAAATAATTTTTGGTTTTTTTCTTCCTCTGTGTAAGCAATATCTAATTATTCGCAACTGCCAACTTATTATGGAAATGATGAGTCCAGTTTTCATCAACATCGTCGTCGTCTTAGAGAAAATGTATTGGATTATCTAATAAATTATTATTTGTATGTATAGAAATATGACGAAACCAGGGAACCAACCAAGCTGTAGCTGCTGACAGTCAGAGAATTAACGACCAATGGTTGCAAACAACAGTAACTATGATGGTCGCTCACCAACTTTCTGTCGTGGCATACGCTCACTTTATCGCTCGCCGGCTTCAGATGATAAGCGATTAAAAACTTTGGCGATCGTGTGCGTCAACTACACATACTTCGCATCCAGTTTTGTACTTTTATTGCATAGAATACTACCTGTTTATTTAACAAAAAGTAAGTAGTTTATTGAAAAAATATTTATTACATATTAAAATACACACTTTGGGAATTTATTTCTTAAAAATGATATTGTCCAAATGTAAACCGCTGCGTTCACGGCATTCATTTAAACGAGCACTAAAAAAGGTATTCTCCGTGATGGCTGCCATTTCGTGACGGATATTTTCTTTTAATTGTGCCAGGGAAGTCGGTTTGTTGCCGTAAACTTTAGATTTGACGTAACCCCACAGGAAAAAGACCATAGGGGTTAAATCGGGACTTCGTGGAGGCCAATTTATGTCACCTCTCCTGGAGATCAATTTGCCAGGAATAATTTCATCCTAATTCTAGCACCAACTGAATTTTGTAGTGGTGCAGCTTTAAATCTTTGGGTAAAATGCGGAACAATGATGATATATGCACGTTTAAAGCAACAGCACGCTTCCGAATCGAAGGGTCCAGGTTGCCACGAACAGACTGAATAACACTATCTACGTTTTCGAACGTTCTCGAAGACCTTGGACGCCCGGATTTAGATTTTTTTCAGCGTTGAACCGGTCTCTTCAAACTTCTCGACCCATTTTCCAATGAGTCGAGGGCTTGGCGCATCATTTAAATGACGAACATGTCAAATACTGCAGAATTTTCTACGCGCTACAGTCGCTGAATTACCGTTTTTGTAAAACTGACGTACGCACGGTCCGCTCCCGAGAAACGCTCCATAGCGACTAAATTCCCAAAAGCTAGGCTACCGATTTACATACCCCCCGGAATAGTTGCGTTCTCGCTATCAGCAAATCAAATGTGAACTTCCTTTTGAGACATCCTGTACAACAACACTAAGGTGAAAGACGTCGTCTCACACTATTGTGGAGTTTAGAACTGAAACATAACTTGTATTTTAATTCTTGATTAGCACCTTGAGAAGAGTCGGTCCAGTTATAACACTCTGTCTGTATGTCATGTACCCCTAGTCTTCGGAATGTATAAAATTTAAAAAATTCAAGATTTTTTTACGCTAATACAGGAAACTTTTATTTGTTTGGATACATTTATGTAGTGTCTTTTCTTTGGAAATCACCAAGTCACAAACTGCTTAATAGCTTCCACTATAGGATAATGACTATTATATATTTAATTTGACTCATCTTTCAAAGATGAGTTGTCGTTACGATAACTATTTCCAATGCTCGAAAAATAAAAAAAAGTAACTTAGAGAGGTGGCTGCCGTTTCAAAACACCTTTTTCGCTTCGATATAGCTTTAAAGATTGAACTAGCTTTCAGTTTCGCTTGCATTCTGACACCTTTTAAGCGATCTCATAACAACATACTACAAGCAGTGGTTTGCAATGCGATATAGATCTGAATTATCGTATCGGTTCTAGCGCGCATTTTGACGTCAGCCTAAGAAAATTACTTCAAAACGAACAAATTTCTACTGAAAGTGGTGGCAACTCAATGAAATTTATACAATCTGATAATCTTGCGCAAGAAATTCAATAATAAATGTGTCTTTAAGGTTTCGTCTTTAAAGCTCTTATGGCCGTTCTCACAACTTACAGATACATTAGAAAATACGAATTGGCAAGGTATGCTATAGGCGAAATAATATTGAGTAGTGCATGTCATATCACACAATTATAATAAATCAATTTTGAGTAGCCCTGGAGAATATTTGAAGATGTGGACAGTCCAATTGCAAAAACGTAAACACAATAAAAGTATAATTAAATAATTATATATTTTTATTTTGCTTTTGCTTTGGTTTTTTATCGATCGAGTTGGCAGGTATCTTCGCCGAACTCGGCGATAAGGTTATAGGCTTAATAAGAGTCGTGACATTGAAAACTAGGATATCGCCTGAAAAATATGAGCGATAAAGATATAGGCAAGTCATGAAAACGGCCCTTAATATTATTGTAAGAAAAAAAATAGTATTTTAATATTGTCAAAAATAAAATACTACTATCCGACTTCTTCTACTATAATATACCCATAACTATGACATTATACAGGGTTACATACAGTAGGACAACGGTAATATCACACAGTACTGCTTTTTCAGTATTTTGCCAAAACTGTTTAATGTACATATATATATATATATATATATATAATATATATATATATATATATATACAAATTAAACATACTATGGGATAACTGAAGAGCAGAATGTGTATGTATATGCGAACTGTTTCAAGATAAATATTTTCGACTTTGAAATCGGTCAACATCACACTCATACGTATATATTGGTTACTCATTAAAAGGTCATGTTTTTAAAATTTGAGATAAAAACATGTGTTTCAGGCAATTCTGTCATGGAAAATGAATATTGGCCAAGTTACACGCAAAATTCGTTCGAAAATTGATCCGAACATTGAACGTTTGGAAGCAGTCCAGTGTAACTATTTAAATTATATATTGGATGTATGCATTTTTTCCATTGTTTTACAAAAGATGACGTTACTAATACATACATGAATTAAATTTTGTTTGTAGAAGTGAACAGAAGTTAACACATAGAAATTTATTGAAAATGTCGAAGTTTGTGTTAAATGAAGTAACTTCTAACTTCTCAATCGGTCGATTTCTGAATAGCCTAAAAAAGACGAACAGTTTTCCCGACTTAAACTTCGTAAGCTACCTGTAAGATAGGAATATGTAGTGACGACTATAGATGGGCAATTCTGTGAACATTATACATTGTACCGTTAGTTTTGAATAAACATACTTTTGTTATTAAAAAAAATGTGGAAATTATGCATACATTCAATATACATAAGTGCATGCATTTTTGTATTGCATCCGCATACCTTCTTTCTTTCTATATATGTAAAATTTATTGCTCGTGAATAAACCGCGTTATCACTCACAAAACTGTAGACATATTTATACCATATATTGTGGGGAGAAATTGTTTATACATATATATAATACTAATTAGAATTGCCACGACCCCTTTATAAGAGAAAAGACAGGAACTATTTAATGTAGGAGAATGGTATTTATAACCTACATATGGGAAGGTAATAAGAAAAAGGGCTTCACTAGAAAAATGGGCGGTGTCACGATGTAGTACTTAAATAGCGTAGCAAGCTTTGAAATAGAAAAGAAATAATTATACTTGTAAAATGATACTCCTATATATAGAATAGGTAGTGCAGATATGTACATATCAGGTATTCTAAGTGATTGAGACATTATTTCATTATGGATATGAAAGTGCTCGAGTTTCTTTTTATATTGTGCCCCTATTGTGCTCTTTTGCTACTCAGATCTGGTTATCTCTAAAACAAGCTGATTAAAGGTTTCAACAGTATCTTCAGGCGTCGAAAAACTTTAACATAGCAATATGTTTTTGATGTGCGAGATCAAAAAGGAGTCATTGGGTACCAAGTCTGGGTTCTAAGGCGGATATTGTTTTGAGTGCTCAACAACTATCTTGTGTGAGCTGCTTCGTACGAGAACAACTTTTGTTAGATTGTCTCGTATACACTGGCTCTTAATTATAGATACATGATTCTTAACCCGTTACTATGTCATAGACGTTTTTGGACGTCTTACTCGTTATACCAGCATTTCATAGTGGCAAAGAATGGGCTTCAACATCAAAAGCGGAAGTAAGTTTATGGATGCACTCTTCTATTGATAATCCACATCGAAAATAGTAATACATTACCATAACAAAATTTGCACAAGTTAATTCCATTTTTTGGCCGAGATGAATTTTTTAAGTCAGTGTAAACAACACAAATAGTGCTTGTACATCAATACGTTCTGGGTCTGTTTATGATGAAAAATGTCTAACTTTCCAATGGAAATGTCAGCTAGCATCTAATAACACTTCAGGTTGCCAAGGTGCATAATATACAAGGCAGCCCTGGTACAACTCGTGAATATTGCTTGTCGAAGTGCAGTTTTGGAAAAATGGTTACGTTAACAAGTAAAATTTAGCCGACATTTAGGTGTGTCAGCGCCATCATTGAGCGGTACATCCTTGCCGAATAAGAATCATACATACATATGTATTTTAAAGTATAGGCCGATTAAAAGAGTCATCTGAAGTTGGAACTTGTAAACATACATATGCATATTTTTGTAGGTAGTAGACATATTTAATTAAAGAAATCCATTCAAAACTCTTGTCTAAATAATCCTTGTTGCTTTTAAACTTATTTTTCTTTCTCAACTTGCCTTATACATATGTATGTATGTACGTATGCACATATGTATGTATGTAAAAAGGGTTGCAGTAGTACTACTATAATTATTATTGTTGTTGCAATTGCTGCGGTTGCCGCATCGGGGTCGAATAAGCCCTGAGAATGCAACAGAGCAGCGGCGGTAGCATCGGTCATCATTGAAAACTGGCCCCCCTCTTCCAATATTGTCCATCTGTGCGCCTGTCTGTCCATTTGTCAGTCTAGTCAGCATTTTTGTTCATTTGACAATTCGTTGCAGCTTTGCGGTGCATACATAAATGAGTGTGTTTGTGTGTTGATATTGTTATCCAAGCGTGCGCGCTCTCTTCTATACCATTTTGTCTGTGAGTAGTCAGGCGCTTGACCCAACAATTACAATGTACCTACTTAATTTTAAATTTTGCATATACATTCATATACATATACATATTTATATATAACTTTGTTTTTGTAACTCTACACAATGCTCTTCTTCTTATATATTTACATACACACACATGCACCAACAGCGCGATCGCCTGATTCACACAATTTTATTCTATGGGCACTATTCAAACACACACTACAATTTAATGTGCAACATTTTTTAACACTGTTTTCTTTTATTCTTTCTTGTCCTACAGACATTATTTTCTTTTTGAGTTTTCTTTCGCTAAAGTTTCGTTTTGTTATGTTATTGTATTAAATTTTTGCTTAAAATACACAGTTGTTTTTCTATTTTTTTGTTACTGTTTTTCTTTTTAACTTTTTTTTTTTTGCTACATTTTGTTTTTTAAATATTTTGGGTGCGGACAACAACAAGAACATCACACACAGATACATAAACATACAAAAATACATGCATAAGCAGTCGCCAAGTCTGCACGCTGCTTTGCTTTTTTTCACTCTCTTCTGCCATTCACATTGCTACTGTTGTTGTTATTGCTGCTGTTTTAGTACTACGATTTCGAAGACTCACGTTGAATGAGCGGGTTGACGATATCGTTGGCAGCGATAAAATTGCCACTATTGCCACTTATTTTTTCGCTTGCAATTTTTTTTACGTTAAGAGTGTATGACGAATTTCCCTACAAGTTAAATAATTTTTTTGCATAACATATAAAAATTATTGTTTCACTTAAAACTTTTAATACAACCGGACAAAAGTTTGCTGTTTTTTTACTAATTGTTTTGACTTGCATACATTGTGAGCACACATACAGATGAATGAATTGAATGCTTGGACAAAATTGCGAGCGAGTGAGAGAGCGCCAGCTCTTCTATCTGTCTGTCCGCCCATTTGTTCGTATGTTCTGTCACTCATATACATACATAGATGACTCAAAAACATACACATCAACATGTATATACATACATACGTATGTACATACATATGTTCACTGATAGTTTTATTTTAAAAGTTGTTCTGAATTATTCGGATAATCCGTTAACGGAATTGAATTTAGAGTATTTACTTTTTTTCTTTTCTTTTTAATTTTCATTAACAATCAGAAATAAAACCAAATAAAAAAAAAATATTTCTTTTAATCACATGTACTTTAGATTTAGAAGATGATAAGGTTGGTCTTGAATTTACTTTAGGAGAAAATTTATTGAGATTGAACTTTTTTAAATAGTGAACATTTTAAAATTCGAAGTGCAGCTGTATATATGTACATACATATGTATACCAATCAACATTGTTTTATTTTGTGAATATACTGTAAATGGATCGGTTTCAACTATATATGAATTTATGATGGGGATACGATATAAACAATGCTAATGTGAAATTATTTTAAAATACTCTTTTCAAGTCTATCAGACTCTGTGCTATATACCCGAATATAACCATGGTTAATTTTTGTACCAAAGTTTATGTGTCTACCTATATGCAATAGTCGCCCGATATTTTCCATAAAAAATTTATCCTCTACACTACATAATAAAGAAGTTGTATGTACCAAGCTGGGCCATATATTTGTACTTGTACCTGCCATATATTACCGTATTACCGAGCTAGAACAATGTTGCATATTTTATACAGGTTGATATAAGAAACATACATATGTAAAAAACAAGTAAGAATGGATTAGTTGTGTGTACACAAGTATGAAATACCCTGCACCCTTGCAAATGTAGGACATGGCTAAATCCAATTAGTTGTCGATTCTGATCACAAATATAAATACAATATGGTGTCTAATACGCCTCGTTCTGCCTGTTACATACATTTGCACAAACATATTATACCCTTGTCCACTCGAAAATGATTTGTGTGATATTATACATTTCGAGTTTAGCTTGATACTCAATAACTAAGCGATTACCAAACTTAAAAGCAGAGAGGATGAATTTAGTTTGCGTTAATGAGTTAATCAAATAGGTATACATGTAGATACATAAAAACATTGACGACTCCTTCAATTTATCAAAAAAAAAAATGTACAAAACAGCTGAAAATGTCAGCCGACAAACCAAATATTCTTGATTAGTTTTATAAGATTTAATTTAACCATATAATACAGCACAGAATGTTTGCGACGGACACCTGAATTTGTATTGAGGACGACGTCATAGTGCACGGCTGAGCTTACGATGGCATAACCAGGTCTATGATAACCTGAACAAGCTTCGCATTGCCAGCGACTGGCGCCAGCGCGCACCAAATTATACCGAATGGTCCTACATACGGCCTTGACTGATAGACGGTTGTAGAGCCACTTAAGTAAGGACAATATAAACCAACGTTAAATATTTTTTAAAAAATAGATGTGGTTGTTTTCACAATTATCAAAATGTTACAGTTTTGTATATCATTTTACTGCAGACATAAAACCTGTGATATATATGACACGATGAACGAGTGTATGTAACATGGTGTAGACGGCGTCGCCTATCCGATATATTATATGTATATATTCATTCATTATCATATCCATGCGGTAAAACAAACTAAATGCCATACAGTGCAGATACAGAGCAAGAGTGGATTGATCTTACTCTGTCTAAAATAATAATGATATTCGATATACCTTTTATTTTCGTTTACGGCTAGCTAGCGATGCCATTGGCTGGTATTGGACTAAGTTCCTCATGCTAAAAAAGGTTATAGTGTCAAATAAAAAGAATTTGAATGAATTCAGTGAATTGAAGCTTATTTGTATACCAATCGACGGTTAGGATGTCTGTCATTTTCAGTCAAACACAAAACTATTTTTAGCTTCAAATTAACTTTTAGGAATAGGAGTTATTTGCAAACACTGAGATAACAACTTGAAATGGGCATTGGATTCATTTATAGAGATTTTTCGGGCAGGGAAAGTTTCATTAGAATCAAAGAGACAATACAATTGTAAAACAAAGTGTGAGAAGAGTGAATAATATAAAAGTTCCATGAGAATTTGAACTTCAGAATTTGTCTGATAATCAAGGAAGACTCGCTTACTCATACAAACACTGTCATACACTCATGCTGCGCTGCCTGTCGACCTGCGGCTGCACTGCCAACAACGACGATATTAAATACATATGTATATGCACACCTTTTGCATTATTTCATTTTATTTAATTAGCTTTGAACATTTTCAACGCTTTTTCTTATTCACGTTTTTCGATTGAAAGTGAATCAATGCGCAACAAACGAACTAAAGAAAAATATTAAAATAATTAGTTTAAAACCGACTCTGCCGACAACTTTGTATGCGATGCGATGCGCTGCTGCGACGACGTTGACAGTAACAGCGATAGTGGCGACGACGACAACACATCCAAACAGTTGAAAACGAGCGGAAAAAATCGACCGAGAGCGAAAAGAAAGAACAAAAAAAAAACTATTTAAGACTTGGTTGCGTTAACTAAGAGCAACATAATATACATACATACATACATATGTAGATGTGAAAATGTAGGTATAGACCAGCGGCTAATCATGTCGTTTTTATACATTTTTTTTTTTGGTTTTAAAAAAAATGCATGTTTTGCAAACAATAATTTTCTTACTATTCTTTTCTCATTTTTTTGTCGTTTTCGCTAACTTGCTTGTTGTTTTTTCAAATGTTGCTGTTGCTGCAAAACTGCAACACTTTTTAGCATTTTACACTACTACTATTGCTGCTGCTGCGCTGCTCCTTCGTAGCACTAACACACAAACACGCACTCGCATTCTTCATGCCTTGCATTGCTCCCGTTTTTTTTTTTCTTTCGTTTCAATTCGCTCGTTTCATTTGCAGACACTTGATTACTTTATCACTTGCTTCTATTTTGGTTTTTTGTCTAATATATAAATGCATTTCTGATGCTGTGAAATTTTTAATGAATGTGACACTTTTATTTTTGTTTTTAAATTTATCCGAACCGTATTTTTTCTAAAATTGTTCTCAGCAAATCAGCCGACCTGTACACAAAATGGAAAAAAATCGAATGACGGAAAGACGGATAGCAAAAAAAGGAGAAGGAACAACAAAATAGAGAGCGATGCATATGACATAAAGCAGAAAATGCAGAATGGAATAAAATGAGAGAGAGTGCGGCACTTAATATTTTTTATTTGAGTTCACTTTAACAATTCAATCGTAAATTATAGTAGCAATTACTTTCCTTATTATTTACATTATCTTTTTTATAATGCCGAGAGACGAAAGAGACCAAAAGGAATGGCAGAATGACAGACAGGGCTGCCTTAATGAATAATATTGTTTCTTCCTACTTGGTTTGTACGATGCTAGTATCGTCGCATCTCTAAAATTTACAATAAATTCATCAACTCAATTGAATCGTTAAAGAGTATAAAATTTGATTGTTAAAAAATTATGCAGTTTTTTTTATTTTGACCGATATTATATACCATATGCCAGTTCTACGAAATTACAAGCTGCTTTTTGCAACTTATGGTGACGATATGGCAATACTATTGCAAAATTTGCTTCTGAACTGCTACAGAACAATTATACGTTATAGAGATCTGGCTTAAAAAGCGGAATATTTGTGTCAACACTGAAAAATCCTCTCACATCACATTTACTTTGGGAAAAGGGTGTTGAACTCACTCAAAACAAAAGTAGAATACCTTGGTTTTCGCCTAGAGTGGTGTCTTACTCATAAACAACATATTCTTGCTAAAAAGCGGTTGCTGAAGAGAAACAACTAGGAAAATAAACTGGCTTATTAGACAGGACAGAAAGCTCAGAGTTTTTAATAAGATCCTTCTTCCAGATACGCAAGTAAAGGTAGAGCATTTGATTTCAGGCGTCAAGTTTATTATGAATCCGGTTAGGAATCGTCTGAACGCAAGAACATTTCATACAAAATTCGAAAAGTGGGCGGTGGGTTTGCATGGTGGCTACCCCTAAAAGAGAGCGTGGCATGTTAGTTGTGACATATGTTCAGCATAGGAACGTAAGAAGTATCCAAACCCGTTTTCAGATAGATATTTTCAAAACTGAGGGACTAGTTTTAATTCATACATACGGGTCACACAGACAAACGAACATGGCTAGTTCGATTCGTCTCGTCGATTCGTCAGTTAAGTCAATATCAGCTTGAGATTCGATACGGTGGCTTCTCACACATATACTAATGGGTTTGTACCGCCCACTTTATGGGGTAACCCCTATACAAACCCACACCTCTCGGTTATGTTTTACAAAACGATTTAAAATTTTGTATTAGAGCATTGGTACAACCGAATGGTATTAGAGCATTGGTACAACCGAAGTTAAACTTTTTTCTTGTTTTTGTATCCATATTGACATGGCGCGGTCCACACAAACCATCCGTTCACTTGTCTTTTTGTATGAAAAACTTTTTTATTGCAGTCAATAGCAACTTAAAAGTAGACATCATGGCTTCTTATGGACGGACGTTTCACAATGTGTGTGATCCCCCACGTTTTGGGGTAGCCCACATACAAACCCTACCCTACCCTACCACTTTTTTTAATGAAAAACTAAATTATTTAGGTCAATATCAGCTTGAAATTTGATATGGTGGCTTCTTATGGACAGCCGCTTCACATAAATTTACCAATGAGCGTCACCCCTTCACTTTCTGTGGTAGCCCCTATACAAACTCGCTTTTGTATGAAAAACTTCCTTATTTAAGTCAAGCTTAGCTTGAAATTTGATGTAGTAGCTTTTTATGGGCAGCCGCATCATATGCATATACTAATGGGTGTGTCCCGCTCACTTTTTGGGGTTGCCCCCATACAAACCGATCGACCCTTTTTGAGCATTTGTATGAAAAACTTCTTCATTTAATGTAATTTTTATTTTTTACTAGTTTCACAAAAAGAAAAAATTTCATTTACATTTACTACCAATATTTTTTTCTTATGTACTATGGCCCACAAAACTCGAAAATCACTATAAAAACTTTTTTTTATTAAAGAAGGTATTGTAGACGCCATAAAGTATATATATTCTTGATTAGCTCGACGTGTCGCTCTAACCATGTCCGTCTGTCCGTCTGTCTGGACGTTGTTACGCATTTTTTAGGCCTAATTTTTAAGATATCTGGTTGAAAGTCGGCCCATCGACTTCTATTAATTACATTTTAATATAGTATCAAAATTTATCACTTTTAGTAGTAACCCCCATAGAAACTTAATAAAACAAGATATACGAGTAGATGAAGAAAATGTATGGATAAATACCAAAGGTATAATTAGTTCAGTGAAAGTATCAAAATTCAAAATTTTCTCTGATGACCTCACTGACAGATAATGTTAATAGTCGTATTAGGGAATGCCAGAATCGCGTTCGACAGTGACTGAAAATGAACAACAAGATGGATAGATTTAGAATGCAACGAAAGAATGCGCCGACGCAGTGCCTCTGTGAACCTGGAACGAGCGGCATTTCATTACTATCCGGTTTTTTTTTCTTACGTCTTTACGTTTATTTACTGGTCGCTTTGTTATCTTTCAGACAACTTTAACTAATGAGATAAGTTTAAATTAAATAAATTAAGTAAAAAAAAAAACTAATAAGAAACAAAAAATTAATAATGTTGACCGCAGAGGTATTGACGAAGGATGCAATGTTTACTGCAATGTATGATGCTCCTTAAGTTAAGGTCTCTAGGAAGAACGTTTGACTTTCTTCTTCGTTCCAGGGGCGCCTGTCTAGCTTGTTAGAGTGACCATTTAGTCTTTCTAAATAATATGAGGTCTGCTGGTTAATGACGTCCCCGATGTTAGGGACTTTTTAGTCCTTTTAGTTTCAGGAGAATCTTCGCATGCAGGACTTGTATGTTATTGAGGTGAGCTTTTGCAGCAATGCCGTACACTTGTATCTCGCAACGCCAGGCTGGCGCGATGATGGCCTTGTAGATGTGCATCTTTTTGCTCAACGACAGTTTTTTTTCTGCCGCTGAGAAGCCAGACCAATTTGTTATCCCTGGAGGAAGACCCCAGGACATTCGTCACGTCTGAGTGTTTATGTCACTATTCCACATTTAGCAGTACCAGAAATAGTATTACGTTCCGGAAATCGATTACTTTGCGGAGAGATCAGTATCAATTGAAGAAACGTAAGTAGTTTGTCCGTATTGTAAGACGTTGAAATACATCGCGGTGAATCTCCTGGACTATGTTGTGCAGGTGGAAAAGTGAAATTTCCACAATTGGTTCCGCCACCAAATAAATTACGACTAAATCAATTACGATCATTAGTTGCTGAGACGGGAAGTGATTCCAAACATTTTCTGGCCAACATTGAAAAATACAACAGTTGTTTTCAAGTAACGTCGTTTGGCGCAACGCGTATTGTACAGGAAAATATCATGCCTCAAGATAGAAGGACAAATATAATACTTACTAGGACCGCCGTTTCCTCTACCGGATGCGGACCATAAATTCTTACAAATTTATGGGCAATTCCGATGCGGAAGTTGATCATCGTTGTGCACACAATCAGACAATGAAGCGAGCCATTGCCAAAGAGTTGCAAACGATTCTTCATTAGAGCAACAAATTAATCAAAATGTTCAAAATTGCACTGAATCGGATGCCAACCGAGAGCCATAATATCGTCAAAAGGGCTGAAAAACCTCCTGCGGGGGAGAACGCGAGAAGATTTAATTCACCGACAATCGACGAAGTGGCTGTGGTTATTTTAAGAGAAAATTTTGAGTCCAGACGATGAAACATCGTCAAAATACATCGCACAGGACTTACGACCCGCTACAATACCCATTAATTTTCTAACAGGGCGAAGATGGATACCATTTCAGTATCCAAATGGTTAATCAAGTAACAGGTGTTGAAACCAATAAAAAAGTAAGTGCTATTTATACAGACTCATGATTCGTGAAAGTGATTCGTAAATTTTCTATATCTCTGCTAGTTTCGGAGATACAGGCCTAAATGTTAAAAATGTTCGGTTTTTGGCTAAAAAATTTTCAAATCAAAATTTTGTTTGAAGAGATCCATCAACATAGCAAATCGGTTCTCACCACTGAATTCATCGTACCAGGAACATCTACCAAGGTGACTACAAAAGTGACAAATGACAAAAGACTATCAAAACGCCCCAAATTGGCATTCGCTCTAGTAGCAGACTGCTACTAGCCAATGGCGCAGTTTCTAAGGGAATAATGTGGCAGCAAAACACAGAAGAATGAAAGACATCCGTACTTGCAAGTATGTAACAGAATATGCTTTGAAAGTAAAATGTATGTCCTTTTTCGTTATCATTGGATAACAGAAATTCGTGGGATACACAAGGCGTTAAGCATGATATAAAAGCAAACATTTGCAATGTGCGGCCAATCTAATTGATGATAGCTTGTGCCAAACTTTGAAACACGTGTCAAAAAAAGTTATTCAAAATATACAATTCATTTTAAATCAATTAATTCAATTATTTTTTTTTTCAAAAGGAATGATTAAATAATCCATCATTCTTTGTGAATTAAAAAAGAATCAATAAAAAGAGATATTTTATAAAAATTAATACAAATTTACAAATAATTTAAAATAAAAACAAAAAAAATATTACGTACAAAACTCACAAATGGGGACAGGTTTGCCTAGTTCCTTAAAAAGGTCCGATCTGGTCCCAATAGAAATACGCTATATTTGGTATTTCTAGCTTAATATGGACCAAATATAATACAAAACTTACAAATTGAGTGCAAGTTTGTGTGGGAGTTTCCCCTTATAGTGGCCCAATCTGGACCTTTCTTTGCAGTATAATTTTTTAGGATTTACGTATGAAAGACCAATTTTGGCAATTAACAACAAAACCAAAAAATTAAAATCAATACAAAATCTTAAAAATGCATGACATTTTTTATTTGCACAAACTTAATATACCCTTTTACCGTATAGTTACAGAGTACACAATGCTAAATGCGACTTTAGTGAAACTACAGCATAACTGCTCAAATTCAAGACCGATAAAACAATTATTATACAACACTAACTCTATGCATTGCAATAAATGAGCGCATTTCGCAACACTTAGATTGTGTCTTACAAAACGCCGATAATCGATAGCAAGTATGGCAAATGTAGCAGGTAGTGCAATAGAGTACATCGCTAATAACATCGTTCGTTCGCTGTTGTTGTCGTCGAGAGTCGAGGTGAAAATCATAAAGTCGAAGTTTTTATATTAAAATTGACTTATGTATATGATCAGGATAAAATTAGAAATACTTGATAAATAAACGCATTGCCATTGTGTGCAACAACATTGTGAGTATTTCGCGTGGTAAAAGTGTATGTTTAATGAAATTATCAAGACCAGGATTTAAGCGCACGGTTTACTGCTGCCACTCGTAGAAAATTTTAGTGCGCTTTTGTTGTATTTTACGATGCTGCTGCTGCTGCTGCCCAATACGTGAAAAGAGCAAAGGCGTTGAGGAGAATTACATATGTCCAAACCGACGGACATTTGACTTTCCAAGTCGCTCTACTCTCTTCTTGCATGGCTTACTCATAGTCTGTCGGTTTGTCGGTCGCGTGTGTATGTGTGAATTAAACAAAAAAAAAAAAAAACCAAAAATAAATAATGCAAAATACGTAAAAAAAATAACTCAACAAATAGTGGTGCGCTAGCGCGTTGTTGTCATTGGAGCTTCTGTCAATTATTGTTGTTTTTGTTTATATTGGGTATTTTGTTTGCGCAAAGAAAGTTATGCTTCGTAAAAACAACAAAAAAAATTTGCATTTTCAATATATGTACATACATAAGTATTTCATTTAATTTGCATTCCTTTTTGCTATTTACACTTTTTTTTTTCTTTTTGGCCATTTTGACTTGTGGGAAAAATGCTAATAATAATTGGTCCAGCTAAAACAAAAAAAGCAACAACCGAGAAGATGTATTCATGATGAAATCGTGTGAAATCGTCGTCGTCGCTCGCTGTTGAATCGGCTGTATTGAACAAATCCTTTGTGGCTGCCTGCTGAGGAGTGAGATATAAAGTCAAAGTTCCGCTTCTGTATGGACTCGCATGTGGCCTCGTCACTTGGTCTCTTTCTCTTGCATGTGCGCTCAATTCTCAGTTGTCGTGCGTGCTCTCACTCACTCAGCAGATTGCTCGCTCTCACTCTATTTTGTGCTGTGCTTGACTTTTGCGCAGGCACTAACTATATTTCATGTTGTTGTTGTTTGTTTTTGTTATAGCTGCAAATGTTCAAAATTATCTCTCTATATCTTGATATAAATTGCCACAACTACTACAACAAACACTCATTCAGTAGTCGCGTCCGGTTGGAACTCAATCAACCAACTAGCCAACGTCGACAGCGACGTCCAAGTCAATCAAAGTCTGCTACAACAGCATCCCCGCCTTCATCATGTTGCATCGTTTACAACAACAATATCAATGTGAAAAGCAACAACAGGCATTGACAAGGAATTTGAGCATAGTTTATATTTTTTTTTTTAATTTTTACTCTCAATTGTTTGGGGTTACAAAATGCTACACACGCGCGCGCTCAAATATCTCTCACGTTCCTTGCCATGTTGCTCTTTAACAGCACAGTGGTTCAAGATATGCTTTTTCCTTAAAAAACAATATATTTATGTGCATATCTTTATCTTATCTTACATATCTTTTTTATACAAATGGTAATATCAGTTTGTCAGAAAGTTTGAAACACGTTAAAGGAATTTCGTAGATTCCATGAAGTATATATATATTCTTGAACAACTCGACGAGACGATGCGATTTAGAAATGTCCGTCGGTCTGATAGTTTTTTTGTACCAATTTTTAGATATCTGGCTCAAAAATTTAAACTTCTCTTTGTCACAGATTTACAAAGTATTTATATTGATATACCCACCCACTTTTTGATGTAGCCCTTATACAAAGTTACCTCCCACTTTTGTGTTTTTGTAAGAGCTTAAAAATCGAAATGGTGGGTTTTATAGATGATCGCTTCACACACATATACTAATATGCATATCCCGCCCACTTTTTGGGTTACCCTTTGTACAAACCTACCACCTATATTTATGTTTTACAATACGAATTGAAATTTCGTAATGGAGCTTTGGTGTAAGGCCAGGGGTATACTAAGTTTGTGCAAATGTATGTAATAGGAAAAGAAGGGGCGGTAGATCCAATAAAGTGTATAAATTCTCTTGATAAACGTCGAAAGTTAAGTAGATCTAGCCATGCCCTTTAGCCCGACCGTCCTTCGTATATTTGAACGAGATCTCGGAAACTATAAAACATAGAACCACCATAATTGATTTTTAGATTAGTATTGTTCGCGCGAAAATTAAATTTACTTAAAATTTTGGTGTTCCACATACAATAGGTTTATATATCATTATTCACGTTTTTTCAGGGTAAATCAGCTGAAAATAATTGTTTCTTTTGATATTTTTCCTGTCACACTTTGTAAAATCGTATCAGTTGGTCTGATATTCTGTAACGCATTAAAGTAGACATCAGACCCCATAAAATATATATAAATTCTTGATCAGCTCGTCAAGAAGAAGCGATTTAGCCATGTCCGTTTGTCCCGCCCACTTTTGACTTTTTGTATGGAAAACTTTTTATTGTAGTCAATATAACTTAAAAATGCCTGCCTTTTGGGGTAGCACCCATACAAACCACTCTCCCACTTTTGACTTTTTGTATGAAAAACATCTTTATTTAGCTCTATATTAGCTTGATATTTGATATGATGGCTTCTTATGGACAGCTGGCTACTTTTGTGTCGTTGTATGTAAAACTTATTTATTTAAGCCAATATCAGCTCGAAATTCGATAGGATCAGGAAATTTAAATACAGGATATCTCGAAGTTTTTGATTAAGCGCAGTAGTCACTTCAAAAGAAAAATTGTTTGCCAATTTTACAACTATTTCTTTCGCTTATGGATTCTAAATTGTGTCTTGGGCTGGCGATCGGGAATATCGTTCACTATGTAGAACTTAATAAACTGGCCAAATATGTCGCAGCTTGTCTTGAATAATATAAAACTGTGACTTAATTTATCAACCAACTTGTAACTTTTTATGCCATTTTATTAAGCCAGTAAACGAATTGTCGGTTATGGTGTGTTAACTGCCTATTGTGCCTATTCAAACTTATAGTACGGTATATGTTTAAACATTTCAAATTATTTCTTTGTATGTCTATATTTGGCCAAAGGAAGCTTTAAATATATTTTTATATGGGAAAATTACGCATTGTTGCATTTTAATTTGATATCATAAAATTCATTATTTTTAATTATACTGGATTAAATTCAGCACTGGATACGATTCGAAGTCAATAATTTTAGTGTGCTTCTAAATTAAAAAAAGCTACAATAATCTGATATTTTGGTAATGGTCATACATAATAGTATCAAAAATAAAAGTTTATTAAAAAGATGTTGTCAAAAACAGTTGATCAGGTGAACATGGCTAGAACGATTCGCCGAGCTGACTAAGAGTATGCATTCTTTATTGGTCTCCGAAGTTTTATTTTTGGTGTTGCTAATATATAGTGACAAAATTAAATTTCTATTCTTACTATGCTTGAAGAGTATAAATATTCTATTGTGAATATGATCCGAGTGCTCAATGAGTATTGTTGAAAGAACTCATATCGAATCCACTTGGGGATTTTTTCGTTGTTGTATTAGTGGTTCTTTGTTGCTCGACTGTACTTGAATACGAGATGCACTGTATAGATCCTTTTTTTGAACCAGAGATTCAGGCAAAAACTTAAGAATGGGGGCTAAGTTTGGAGGGAGACTACCTCTCATAGTGCGTTTGTCACTGCGATTGTTGATATATTAAAATATATAAGAATCGATATAATGAGCGTTCATACAAATTTAAATTAGCTGCAGAGGTTAAAGAGTATTGTTATGGTTAATGACAATTAATATTCAACGAATCGAGCGTTTTAAGGTCAAGGAATAAACAATATTTTAAAAATGTTTTCTGGATTCAATTCTTGAATATACCAATATTAATATGATTCCCTAACAAATCTTTTTCGGAAACTCCAACGTGTATTACAAGTTGATGATTGTTGTAAAAAAACACTTTCATACATAAATTTAATCCTTATCTCAGTACTCTATTTGTCTACAACAAAAATAAGTACATATTAAATTAAAAAAAAATTGACAATAATTCACAACAACAACACATGTTTACATTGTCTCAAGCCGATCTGCTACTCTCACAGTCTACAACCGATTTTGACAAAATACTAAAGCCATTAAAGAAGGTTATGCAGGCTTGGTAAATTGTAAATACTAGTATGTCTTCCAGCGGTCGATTTTCTCAACAGCAATCTAGGCATATTTATGCGTTTATGTTATTGCTATTTCACTATGCGCCAAGCGGTCGATTTTCTCAACAGCAATCTAGGCATATTGATGCGTTTATGTTATTGCTACTTCACTATTCGCCAATTACAACTCAACTGCAAACCGAGAATTTATTGGTGACTGTCTCTCTGTTTGCAGTTGTGTTGTGATTGGCGAATAGTGAAATAGCAATAAGACAAACGCATAAACGCAAAAATATTCCTAGATTGCGGTTGATTAAATAGTAGTGTTGAGTATTTATAATTTACCATGTCTGCATTACTTCTTTAATTAGTTTAAAATTTTAGAAAAACTGATAATACCTTCCTAGCATTATTTGTGAAAGCTCTGTCCATTGTTGTTTTCTTGCTGAAATCAAGAGATTTAGCAATTTTATAAAAGACTATTTGTTTCATTTTTTCTGAGGTATTCGTTTTTTGACACTATATCTCTTGTCTATAGTATGGTTAAAAAACCGTTGGTCATAATTTTGTAACATATTAATTTTCGACCACTGTGCATCGCACTCAGCATCATTTCTGCATTTGTTGCTTTTGCTGTTGTTGTTGTGTGGGTGAGCGCGGGTGGGTGGTGGCTGCTTCGAGAGCGGATGCTGGCTGCGCTGCCTGGAAATGCGATCTGTTGATTACACTTGACTTGCTCTCGTCGTTGTTCTTGTTTTCGTGCTCGGGTACTGCCTTTGTTCTCGGCTACACATGAGACTTAATTAATAAAAATCCAAAAAATAATATTGTTTAAACGGAAGAGAAAAAGAGCAAAAAAATATGTAATTACATTAAATTTGTTAGATTTACCTACAGCATTTGTATTATAGAAACAAATGCAATAAAACAAAGTTTCCTGCAAAAGTACAATAAATATAACGAGTAGAAATAGAGTAAGAGAGAAGCAATGCAATGTCAGTGCTGTTTCGCCTCCGCCACCTTCCTATTTATGCGTTTGCGCTCATTCATTGATGCTCGCTCGCTCTTGCAAGAGCTTTTGTGCATAGCACAATGTACGCCTACTCGCTCGCTTGCTCGCGCTCATATTCATTTGTGTTTGTTTGAGTGGATATGAAATTGTGCGCGCTTGCTCTCTCACTCTCTTCCCATTGGCGGCTGCTGCAATTATTCTCTTTTTCTCTGCTGCCTTCGTCGTTCATCTTCGTCTTTTCGTCTTCTACATAGTGTATTTTTTTTTTTTTTGTAGTAGTATAAAACGCTGGAAAAATACTAAATCCAAGTGCAGACATCTTGGTCAAAAATATTATTTTCAAAGTGTTAACAATTAATAATAATACAAATTAACATTGGTGTAATCAGTGCTTACTCAACAAGTTTGAAATAATAATAAAAAATATACATACATATATTGAAAAGAAAATGAAACACCCATAAGTGTAAAAAGTGTCGATAGTGAAACTCGCAGCGGTGCAAAGCCCTAATGTTGCAATCAACAAAAGACAAATGAAGTGTATTATTACTCCAAGTATTTTATTCAATTTTATTTTTTATTAAATATGTATTCCTGTTGTGATTTGTTGTAGTGAAAATAAAAAACATTTTTTTTTTTGTATAAATAGACTCTTGTTCTATCAAGAAGAACAGTAAAAGAGCACTTCTCCGTCACCGCCGCTGCCGGCTGCAGCAGCTACGGTAAGGTCCCGTCCGCACCCACAAACAGGCAGACACATACACACACATGCACGCACACAGACACAGGCACACCAAAACACATATTTTGTCCACTACTACTATACTACTGCCCACGTCGTATCCTAAACCCATATACATCATTGAGAGGAGCACAGCGCAATATCTCAACACCCCTATGGTTTTGTGTTACAGTTCTGTTATTTTGTAGATACTTTCTAGGAAAATTGGTTGTTTACAAATTTGAGAAACTGTATAGGTGATGTTCGATGCTTTTCGTATCGCAAGAATTTATGAAACACTGTCACCACATTACATGGAAACAATTTAAAATGGAAATTCAAAATGGTTCACATAATCGATCAATTCCTCTTAAACTAGATTTCCTAATGCAATAGTATCATACGTTATAATAAACAGGTGGAATTTTTTAATAAATAGCATTTTTATGCTTATCGTGTTTCAATCAGGAGATTTTGATGCACATATGGCTACAAGTGTGGGCGCTATGCATTCTCAAATTATTATCTTTATATCAAGATGTTTTAAGTTCAGCGTTTACGCTTTTGTTTGTATTTACACATATGTGTACGAATATCTTTTGGTTGATAATAAAATTTGTTTTGTTGTTGTACAAGTACGTTTAAGTTGAAGCTTTATTCTCGAAATGTTTATTTGTTTACTTATTATTATAGAGTTATAGTTAGTTATAGCAGCCTTGAGGGGTAAACGTAGAGAATCGTTATCAAATGTCATATCAGAAAAAAACTATGATAAAGAGAGAAAACAATTAATCGAGCTATGAATTATATACATCTATTTAAAAATTTAATAGGTTTGTAATTCAATTGTATGTAACAGGCACAAGGAGACTTGCTAGGCCCCATGAAGTAAATATACATGTCCATCTGTCTGTCTGTCCGTCATTCGTATATTTGAACAATATTTCGGAAACTAACTGGTAGAATCTTCAAAGTTGCATTTTTAGAATCATCTGCGGTCCTGAAAATTGACATTTTTTTAAGATAAATCTTCCTGGGAAAAATATGTTCTCAATTTTTTTTCTATTTCTTTTTTTTTTTTTAGATTTGTTACTTCTAAATTTAAAAAAAAGTATATATATACAATATATTTCTTTAAGAAATTTAATTTAATAAATTTTAATTTCTAAAACTTCAATTCGGATTCCTCCTCCTCTTACAACATAATAATATATCAACTAAAACTAAATAGTTATCAAAGCTACGATAACATTTTCGTTTCTTCCATTTTTAACAAAAAATTAAAACAAAGTTTTGCTTCTTTCTAAACTGACAGTACAATCAAAACAAAAATCAGCTGATCTGTATGCTTAACTGTAGTTTGTGTAAAACTATATTTTAGCACATCGCATTTAAAAAAAAAAGTATCTCAAAATGCGAGTCTGAACGAGTAATGAGTTGTAAAATATCAATTTGGCATTTCGCCTGAAATTTTTACGTTTATTCAATTTTCCTCAATATTTTTTTCCACATATCTTTTTTGACAATAAATAAGATAAAAGGCAAAAATTAGTACATTTACCGCATCTAAATTTTAGTAGCAGCTTCTCTCATTATGTACTAAATTTAATATCGACTTTTCCGAGAAAGTCAGTACTAAATATTTATTAGTACGAAAATCGACTTGGTGTCGACTTTTTGAGATAAAGTCGTCTTAAAATTGTTTATTAGTTAAGCTGATAGATTCTCTATTAAAGTAACGGAGAACAAAGGTATACGAAACGTGTTTCATAAACTATTTTTTAACAAGTAGGTTATTTAATAACTTAAGGAATAAATAGATTAGATATCCCGCTTACCGTTATACATGGTGTATTTTTTTAGAGATTCTTTTTTTGGGATAAAAGTGTTATAAATTGGTCAGATATGGCAACGTATTTGTCAATTGTCAAATCATGGTTCAGTTCGTCCATTTTATGGTCGACATAAACTTCCATCCGAGCGACTAATTCGATTAACTTAACCCACTTCTACTGAGATCTATAAAAACATCGTACAGTGCGCACCGAAGAAACAATTGCTGCTATAGAGCTTATAAGAACTAGCTGGTGAATAAATTAAAGCCGAATGACCATCGTTTGCGCTGTACGTTTGGTCAATGGGCTGAAGATCATCTGGAAGTCGTCAACCGATTGTTTTCTTTATTAAAACAGTATATTAAAGCAGTAATTAAAAATTTAAAAAAAAAAAATGTTGAGAAGATAACAGGCCACCAATTTAACTTTGCACCTTTTTGATTTAATATTGTACAGATTGAATTTTGTGTTAATTTGATGTGTTCAAGTGAATCAAAATTAAGTTCCAATATCTCATAACTTATAATAAAAACCAAACACAGTAACTTAAATTTAAGTTTTTAAAAATTGTATAAAATTTTTAAAACTTTTTAAACTACTAAATAATTAGTTAGAAAAAGCGTAGAAAATTGTTATAAAAGGTACTTACACCTTTATCATCTGTCTAGCAGATTTAATAATGATTATAGATTTTATTATTCTTAAAAAATTATAATACGATACTTAAAAAAAAAAAAATTGTATCCAAAAATATTTTGTCTGATATCTCCATTTTTACAAGCTTTTATTTAATTTAGTGAGAGTGTTTGTGTTTAGTGAGTTTGTCATATTCAAATATTTGAACTTAATTTTAAACCACTTCTACTGAGATTGGACATGCACGTGAGGATCCCATGACAATACAATATTATATAACTCTTCATAGTCACATCTAAAACACGGATGGCCAAAATGAAATAAATATTAAATTTTCAGGAATCATTTCAAACAAATATATTTGCTCATTTTTAGTTCATAAATGAAAGCCTGCTTAAAACAATTCTTTTTTTTTTAGTTATCATTTGTTTTACCTCGCATTTTAGCCATTTACTGTTTATAGTGTAGATTACTAATATCTCGTTTATACGATTATGTTTTCCATGAATTCACGATAACCCAAAAAAACTGTGGAAACTTTTCATTAATTTCTCTCTATATCATGATACTCGTATTCTCTCGTCGTTACCACCTTGTAATTTTTTTCTGGAGTGTCAAATGTGAAATAAAGTGGCACTATGTTATCGCCAAATTTGAATTCGAGATGACTTACTTTCGTTTTCAGTTTCCAAGTGCTTCAACAACGAAACAGCTATATATTGACCCTAGTGTATTATGATGTAAATTTTGTATGTGTATATTTAAAGTAGCAGCTTTCAACTCATTTCATGATATTATATAGTATAAATATCGCAAAATGACGGTTTGTCATGAAAAGTTGCGAGTGAAATACAAATGGTTAAACAAAATATTGGAAAATATTTTCAAAAACAAACTTTTATGTATAATGAAAGAGTATAGAACTATACTCTATAGTTCTATACTCTTTGGTATAATGTACTAAAATGAGAAAATTAACAATTGCTAAAATTTTCAAGAGTTTTCAGAAAATGTTCGTGAACAAATAAACGATGGGAAGTTATTACAAATCGTACCACAAATTATTATTTGTAGTGAAGGAAATAGTTAAACTATACCATAATTAATTATCTATCATAGAATAAGATACTTACAATTAATGAATTGAAAACCCATTATTTTATTTGATGACGTATGTTTACGACAAATTTTTTGAAAATCCTGGAAAGTTTTAGGAATTTTTATTTTTCTTGTTATAGTACATTATAAAAGCTTGCTTGTTGTTGTGTGAGATGGTATTCGATCGAATAGTCCCAACAATCGAAATTCAATTTCGATCAAAATGATTCATGGAGTGACAGAATTCGATCGAAAGGTACAAGTTCTCGAATACATGGTCCATGTTTTGTATACAGTTCAGAAAACTATTAACAGTTGAGAAGATAAAGCGTTGCCTGCTTTGAGATGCATTAAATCAAAGGCCTTTGTCCACAGCTACTACGTAGTCGCCCTTTTGAAAAAATAGCAGCGAATAAATAGATTGTTTTTCCTTCATAAATTGAGCGAGCATTTGTTTGCTTGTCCCTAAAAAGCTGCTTTGTTTCATGTTAAGTGTAACAGAGGTGCCATCATTGAGGCTGCATACTTTATCGCATATAACATAAAACTCACGCGTAAATTAACTTATTTGTTAAATAGTTATTTCCTCAATTAGTACTCATTAAAATACATAACATATCAATTTAAAATATATGTTCGAATGCATGCAGGTTGCCAGTGCTGGCATAATTACATTTTGCTTTCCATGTATTATTTATTTTACAAACTTTACTTTAAAATAAGTACTTTTATTATTAATTAATTCAACTGCTACGAAAACTTGACTTTATTGATTTATTATGAACCAGGGTATAAATCGGAACTGTAAACCGAAACTAATCGATTCAAATTGAGCACCAAAACCGGAATCATTATCGGTACATATTTATATTTTTTCGAGAAAAATAAAAAAACGGTATCTCTTTTACTATTAGAATCGCCTAACTCTGTAAAATGAAAAGCTTTCCTCCATGCTTAATGTAAATGTTTTTGCATTATATTCGGAGCTTAGTGTTCGTCTTACGCATTTAGTATATGCTCGTCATTGAATAGCATATTTCGCATCAAACTAATATTGCTCTTTTAGTACATCGTGTACAGGAAATAGAAACAGAAACTAAATGAGACAAATTACATTCTTTTTGCTTGTCACTACTATTAATATGCTAATCATACGTATTATAAGAAGTCTACATATACATATTTTCGAGTTCTTTGAAAATTAGTTAATTTGTTGCTTTTTTTTTATTTTTAGGTGCGTTAAAATGCGTCAGATTAACGTTTCTGTCATCGGTCTGTCCGGCACCGAAAAGGATCGCGGTCAGGTTGGTGTCGGCAAATCATGTCTATGCAACAGATTCATACGGCCCATGGCCGATGACTACTTTATCGATCACATATCAGTGCTAAGCCAAAGCGATTTCAGCGGACGTATTGTGAATAACGATCACTTCTTATACTGGGGCGATGTTCGCAAAACGACCGATGAAGGTGCCGAGTATAGTTTCAACATAATTGAGCAGACCGAGTTTATGGACGATTCGACATTTCAACCGTTTAAAGTTGGAAAAATGGAGCCATATTTAAAACGTTGCACCGCCACCAAAGTCTTCTCTGCGGAAAAGTTGATGTATATCTGCAAGAATCAGCTGGGTATCGAGAAGGAGTACGAACAGAAAGTAATTCCCGATGGACGTTTGGCCATTGATGGCTTTATTGTGGTGTTTGATGTCAGTCCGGTACCGAATCGTAGTGTTGAGAAGCAAGTGGAATTTGTGCAGAATGCTATAGCGAATATACTTAAGAACAAGAAGCCGCTGGTGTTGGTGACGACAAAAAATGATGATGCGCACGATTTGTATGTGCGTGAAGCTGAGAAAATTAGCCAGCGTAAAGATTATAAAAGCATGGTGCAACTGATCGAGACGTCGGCGCATGAATCCATTAATATTGATTTGGCATTTCTAATGCTTGCACAAATGATCGACAAAGTGAAGAATCGTATTAAGATCATATCGTATCATGAAGCGGCTAAATCACGCAAAGAGTTGCTTGACACACGTTCCGAAGCGGTGACGCGACTGATACGTAATCAGATAACAGATTATCATATATTGTGGTCGCAGGGCTCGAAGATGTTGGCCCAGTATCGTGAATGGAATGAATTCTTAAATATATTTGGTCACGAATCGGGTCAAAAGCTCTTCAGACGGCACATGAAAAAGCTGCGTGACGATCATTTAAATAAGAAACTGCATCAGTATTTAGATAAGTTTGCTATGGCGCTAGAGTATTTGTTACCCGATATTGGCGCATTGAGTACAAGCGATGACGATGCGTGGGAGTGCGCGCGTAATTATCTACAAAATCATGTCGAATTCGAGCAATATTTTTTTGAGTGTCCGCAAGCTTCGTGGACTGAGTTGATTGACATGGACGAGGCGGATGATGAGGCGCGTATACCGTTCGATGTACTCGAAACTTCCGAGGCCGAGACGGTCTTTCGTAACTATTTGAATTCGGTGCAGCAGGATAAGAAGAAGATTGGGTGTGTAACTGTGAATATATGTTAAAATATTATTTTATTTTTATACTCTTCACACAAAGTGTGTGCCCTATTCTCTCAAACTTTTAAGTATTGGTTTGGAAAAGTTGGTATAGAGACTTTTTTGTAATCACAAGCAACATACTTATAAAATTGGCCGTGATCTGGTCATTAGAAGATGTAGCTACCATACAAAGTGTGAAGTGTATTAAAGTTTCGGTTCAATCGAATTTAAAACGTCTGTCTTGTTAAATAAAAATTTTGTTTCATCTCTTTTTAACAGCTGGAAGCAACAATTTAAAATGCTACTTGAAGAATCTGGTTTTGTGACGCCAGGAAAGCAGTTGTCCGAGGTGCGTGTGCTTTTTATGGGACGCGAATGTTTTGAAGCCCTATCCGAACACGATTGTCAGCAGATCTATGATATACATCAGGATGAGATTATTGAAAAAGGCAAGCAGAACTTTATGGAGCTACTTTTGGAGCATGCTCAATTCTTTCTGCAGTTTAAGAATGTTGATATAATTACGCCTGAGGATGTGCGACAGATCACCGATGTAATACAAGAGGATTCAAGGTACGCGTTTCTTACTTCTAAATTAAACTTTGATTTTGAATTTCTATTACTGTGTGCATATTTCGTAGATATAAAATACTTGATCGTCTCGATCAGGAGCGTCGTGTTATATTGGTGCAGCATTTGCGCTTCATACATTGCCCCATTCGTGAGAATTGTCCTTTGTTTCACAACTGCATTGACAATTTAATTGAAGAAGTGCTGTCAGATAAATCAGCAGGCAATATGAAAACACTTAACAACTGGAAGTCTGGTATTGGTGTTGGTAGTCTCGGTGGTGCTACTAATGGTGCCGATCGTACATTAAATTTGCTCATAGTTGGCTCAGAGCATTTGGCGAGTGATCTGCTCAATGATATACGCATCTGCACAGGCAGCAAAGGCGAATATATTTACGAAAATCAAACATACTATTTGAACTATCGTATTGCTAATGGCGATATGGAGGCATTCAAGGCTATTGATGTCTACTCAAGCGGTAAGTTGTTATTGGTGCACTTATGCTTTTAAAATAGCATGTTTTTTTTTTATTCAATTTTGCTTTGTTTTTTTTTTTTTTTATTTCAGGCTTGATTTGTGTCTACTCGAACCAGCAGTCCTTCGAAACGCTCAAAGACAACCTCGAACGCACTCTTCTCTGTAATCTGGAGTTGGAGGATAAGTTCGAAAATCTACCAATTGTGCTGGTATATCAGCCACAAGATCTCAAGGAGAATGAGGTCGAATATTTACGAAGTGAAGGCGTTCGATTGTCAGAGATGTTGCACTGTGATTTCATTGATCACACCCAAAATCATCAGAAGTATGTCTATGATATATTAAATATTGTCATACTCTCTCTAAGGCTCACCGAAATGAAGTCATTTGATCCGTACCCGCCGAATCATACTGATCTGCGCATATTGTTATGCATGTTCTGCGGTGATCAGTACGATATTGAGAATATTTTAAGTCCGCTGATCGCTGAGTCGACGCTCTGTAAGGCGAGCGAACATTCCATTATAATCGATGTTTTTATTGGTGATTCGAAGCGGCGCGTTGAATTCATATTGTCTTCATATCATGGCATCACACAGTATCGTGATGAGCTCATACATGGCTATATTTATATCTATTCGGCAAAACGGCGTTCATCATTGGCAAATTTAAGGTAAGAAAATTATATAAAGAGTTTTAGATTTATGTAATGCAAATAATCTATGCTTTTATAGCCTCTTGGCCACACAGAATGCCAACATTCCATTGCAAATAATTGCAATTACTGAGAGTGGCGGGGTAAATGCGTTCTTCAACAGCGAAATATGTCAGTTTCTCATAACTGAGGGCAATTCATTGGCCGATCGCTGCAAGGGCAGTTTTATGACATTCTCCGCTGATCAATATGTGAAATGTTAGTTCAATGCAAAATATGTATGGGTATTTTAACTAACTGTTCTATATTGAATATATATACGCTTTGCAGTTGCATTCTACAGTCCATTTTTGAAGAACGCCTGGGACAACAAGTACGAGGTTGAGAATCTGCATGTTGAGGAGTCAATTACGTTGGATTCGGGCGAGGGTACACTGGAGAATTCGGTGAATCAATTACCGCGTCCACCGCCGCGCCATGAAAGCTATATGCTATCAAATACGCTTGGCACCGACGGTTCGGGCAGTGAGAATTATGAAATGCTTCCTACACGATCTTTAAATTCATTAAATGGTGTGTACAATGACTTTTCTTTAACGATGCCCTGCTTCATTTTATATAAATTGCAGAAGAACGAGATATATCGCTAGATGAAATCTACGATGATAACAACGAAAAACCAAAGCATCTGCATCAAAGTAAGTGCTATTCAATATTATATATATATATATATATATATATATATATATATATATATATATATATATATATATATATATATCTATATCTTACGGCTGTATGTTTTATATGGTAAATTAAACGATTTGTGCAGCCATTAATTTAAATATACAATATTTTATCATATAATTATATATAAATATATTTTTATATTTTATCGAACGTACAAAACGAACGCGAAACAAAAAAAAAATGTATTCAAAACAACGATAATTGTAATTTATTAAAATTTATTTTATGGAATCATTTTTCCTTTTTGTTAACAATTAATTATTAACTCTTTCGCTCTCTCTCTCTCTTTCTCTCTCTGTGTCTGTGTATAATTGTTGATGTTGTTAAAAAAAAAAAAAAATCGAAAAAGGATTCCAGATATTCCCTCCTCCAACAACTCCTCCAGAGCCAGCCCCTCCAGATCATCAGCTCATTACATGCTCATATAAGAGTCAGTTCGTTTCGGCTTCAGAATCAAGTTTGGAAGAGATAACATGTAAACTATCTATTGCTCATATTTTGCTTCTAGATTTCGATGATACATATGTATATTTTAGCTATTGTATTACTAAATGCTCTCTATCTATCTATATATATATATATTTTTTTTTTTAAGTTTTTTGATATTACTTTTATTCTACTCTTCATACAAAGTGTGAACAGTATCATAATTTTGTCACTGCGTTTGTAACGCCTTACAGGAAGTATTGGGAACACTGCACAAAATGTATAATATAATATATTTTTGGTCAGCGCGGCGAGTCGTTTTAGTTATGTCCGTATGTCTGACTGTTTATATCCGTTTTATCCGTTTTAAAGTAGTAAATCGAATCGGAAGAAATTACAACTACTGCGCAAATGGACGGTAACACACCCCCAAAGTAATAAGGTTAAATCTTAAGAACTATGTAAGGTAGAATAGTCTTATTAGGTACATTTGTGACGGGTACGGGCAGAAATTCATTTCGCTGGAAAATGGTCATTGCCTTGACTCTAAAGTAAAATCATAAATGCAATAAGAATATGAAGTACTAGCGCGTCACCAGGTGATCAGTGATCCTCCCGATTTTGACAACATTTGGTCAAGATGTAAAATATAGTGAAACATCCACAATCTGTAAGTTTGGTTGAGATAGCTCGAAAAATAAAGTTTTTCATACGAAGCATTTTTTCTCAATGTGAACTTGACCCCCTTGCAATTCGATTTTCGCAAAACGCCGTCTTATAAAATAATCTCATCTATGTTGTGTGAAAATTTCAGCCGCCTAGGTCTTATGGTTTATGCTGTGCAATGATCAGTGAGTCAGTCAGTCAGTCAGTGAATGCGGACAAAAAATTTTATATATAGAGATGTATGCGTAAATTCAATAGTTAGGATAGGTAGATTTACTTTCGTTACAAGTATGAAGAGTGTATAATCTTTGGTCAACCCAATGCTACCTCTTTTTTTTATACCATTCACACACACAGCTTGAAACGGTATTATCAATTTATCTGATAATAAAGGAGGCATCTTAGACCACATAAAGTATATACCTATTTTTGATCAGCTCATCAAGGAGAGTCGACTAGCTTTGTTCGTCTGTTATTTGATACACATTTTTTGGTTGTTTTTATTTCTGGTATCTGGCTGAAAAGCGGTATATTAGCTTTTTTTTGGGCCCAATTTAATAGAGTATTCACTACATACATATGTCACGCACACTTTTTGTGACAGCCCCATACATACCGACCGTCCACTTAAGCATTTTTGTATGAAAAACTTATTTATTTTAGTCAATGTCAGCATAAGTTCGTTATGGATGGCTTGTTATGTACGGTCGCTTCATATATGTAAATATTCTATATGGTTTGGGGTAGCGTTCATACAAACACAGCGCTCGCTTATGTGTTTTTGTGTGAAAAACTTACTTATTTAAGTCAATATCAGCTTGAAACTTTATGGTAGTTTTTATAAAATGCCGCTTCATATACATATATTAATGGGCGTGTTCTGCCGACTTTTTTGGGTAGTCCCAATGCGAATCAACCGCCCACTTATGTTTTTTCTTCAGCTTATAATCAATTTCGAGAAATTTGCTATGGTGGGTTTTTATGGACAAACACAAATACTTCACATATATATTAATGGGCGTCCCGGTATAGCCCCCATAGAAAATCACCACCTATTATATAGATGCAGTACGATTTAAAATTTCATGTGAATGGTATTAGATCTTCGGTTTAATCGAAGTTAACGTTTGTTCTTGTTTATATATTTTTCATTACTTCTATTTAATTTTGTTCATGCTATCTTTACCCATTAGCGCGCTCTTGCTCAATAGCTTACTCTATATCCATTAACGGCTTAATTCAAATTCATGCTGTTTCACTGTCTCTCACTCACTTTTCATATTCTTTTGTGTCCCCCATGTAAAATTCTTTCGCACACTATCCTTTCCCCAATAGTTCAGTACATTTTAGTGCGTAGAAGCAGTGTTGGGAGTCGAGTAATTTTTATTTATTTTATACATTTGTTTATGTACGATGTACTTGATAAAGATAAGGCACAATTTCCACAAATTTCAATAAACTTAAATTTTTATACTTTTTACATGCGAGCATAGAGGACACTATTTTGTATAGAAATCTGTATACAAAATATTCACAACAAATTTTATACAACCAATTTGTAGGAGCTCCACCTGATATAGTTATACAATCTACATCAACATTTTAATAAAATTGAGTGCTATACCAAATTTTAATACAAAAATATTTACCTAAGCAATATCGTACATATACAAACATTAGGTAATCGTTTGAAACCATAGTAAACAGTAAATGAATCTATACTATATATCAAATACATTTCTTAGTTTTGAGTTGGTACTTCAAAAATAAAAGCAATTTTCTACCGTGAGTCCGAAATGGGCTGCAAATTGTTTTCTGGCTCATTATAACATGTACGCAAATGGTAAAAGTATATATTAAGTCTGTACAAATGAAAGCAATAGCACACTTCGGTGTGTATGTTAATTCTAATAAAATCGGAGGTGTCACAGAAATCTTTTTCAACCCAATTCCGGCCTAAATCAATTTCGTAGATGTCACAGAAATTGTTGATTGCATATATAAACTCATCAAATCATAAGGGAAAACTTTGTTTATGTGCTAGTTTGATGTATTTTCTTCGTAACTTCCCATCTCAATGGAAGTGCGCTGTAATTATAATGATACCGAAACCTGGCAAACCAGAAAACCTTGTTGCGTCTTATAGACAAATTAGTTTACTACCGACTTTCTTAAAAATATTTGAAAGAATTTTTCTAGGTAGAATGTTACCTACTTTGGACGTCCAGAGTGCCATTCCCGATCATCAGTTTGGCTTTAGGCATCACCATGGGACCCCTGAACAAGTGCACAGAGTTTTCCAACATATTCTTAAGGCCTATGAGAATAAGCAATATAGCAGTGCTGTTTTTCTTGATGTACAGCAAGCTTTTGATAGTGTTTGGATTGAATGCCTTCTCTTCAAAATTAAATCTATTTTTGCCTACATCGCAATTCCTTCTTTTGAAGTCGTATTTGCTTAACCGTGTCTTCACAGTCGAGGTGAAAGATGCGCGCTCAGGGATCCGCTGCATTGCTGCTGGTGTACCACAAGGCAGTGTGCTTGGTCCTGTCCTTTATACTTCGTATACTGCTGATATGCCAGTACCAGTAAATGAGAACATGCTTATGGCTACATATGCTGACGATGCGGCCATACTTGCAAACTCAAACTGTCCACACGAAGCTTCATCTAATATTCAAGACTATCTTGACTATCAATGACTATCTCGAAGCTTCATCTAACATTCAAGACTATCTTGAAGATATCGACTGGCTTCTCATGTTAATCATTTAGCAGCGACTCTGGTCGTTAATATATGTCGTAGACGGCTCCAAAGATTTCATCCAAATGATATTCAAAATAGGCATTAAGCCTTATTTTTTGTTAGTTATGTTAATGTACTGTATTATAATGTATTATAGTTTTTAAGTAAACTGATTGACATTGAAAAAAAAAAGAGATTTCTGTGACACCAGTGAACATGTCGTTTTGTTCAGTTCAGATCACTATAGACTACCCCGTTACGAATGTATTATTCAAATAAAAACTAAGACTTAGGTGCAGTGTTTATTTTTTTTTTATGAAGCTTGGGATACAAACTTATAGAAACAAAATAATTTGTATTTTTAATATCTCCAAAATTTGCTACATATCTGTAGCACAGAACCAGAAAGACATATGTTATTGTCTTAATACTCGCATAAAATAATTGAATTCGAATTAAAAGACCTAAGCTTATCATTAAGCCTTTTTAAGTACCAATATAAGGACAGAGAACCATTTTGAAAACTTTTTGCGTTTGCGTTTTCGTTTGGATTTAGTTTATTCGTTAACATACTTAGTTTATTATATTTTGTTTAATATAGTACAAAACAAAATTTTTCAGGGCTTTATATAGTCGGATATCTCGACTAGATCTTATTCAAATCAAGTATGAAAGGTATACAAAATCGCCTCGCCCTGTTTACTCGCCTCCCAAACAATGCTACCATCTTTTCCCTGCGAAGTTTGAACTATCTGTAATTATTTTCTGTAATACTATATGTATATATACAATATATATTCTTGTCTATTTGTTTGTTTTCTCTTCTCTCGTTCATTTCATAAGCAGCGGATGTAAGCGGTTCAAAGGATTCATTGGCAACTCATGATGCAGGTTATTATTAAATAGTTTCAAATCGTGTTTCACTTCTCTGCGATTGTTTTACAACATGGATATATATACATACCTATATATTTGCATCTGTGATCAACACAAAACAGCAAAAGAAATTCCAATTCTTTAACATTTTTTTTTGTTTTTGTTGCTTTTGCTTTTATTTGAAGTTTTTGATTTTTCTAAATAGTAGTTAAGGATTTTGCAGTCTCATAACATACATATATATGTATATACAATACTTACTACACAAAAAATAACAAAAATATATTTTATACATAGAGAACCATTAGCTTCCTTAAAGACAGTTTATTTATTATTCTTTATTGTAGTTAAACATAAAAACAGTTTCGACAGAAGTGCAAATTGCAATTCAATTTACGCATTACCTAGATAAATAAAATAAAATTTAAAAAAACAAAAACGAGAAAACAATAACTTAATAGCTAATAATAGCTCTATAACGCTGGAGTTTACTCAATGTTTCAAATTTTTGAAAGAATGCTTAGAATTAACCATTTTTAATATAATAAAATTTATTCCAATAAGTACCTATGTATTTGTCATGAATTTCGCCTTTTTGACGGTTGTAGATGAGATCTAGGATTATGGATAATTTTGTTGCGTATGAAACGATTCGAAAGGATTTGTAATTAAATAAAAAATTAAAGAAATTTTCGATCAAATGGAGGTTGAACCCAAGTCGTCTGGAATGTTAGTCAGCGCAGTGCTCAATTCTTTATTTATACTCGTATAAGTGTGCAATTTATACAATATCAGCTATTATTGATGAAACTTAATATCAAACCTAATTGGATTTACCACAATTCAAAACAATTATAATTTTATAAACAAGAAAGAACGCTACAGTCAATTGGCATCGACTTCGAGATACTCTGTAGCCTATCTAATAATAATATAGAAATCTATCTATATTCTAAAGTGGATCTGAACATATGGATGGTATTTTATTAGAATTAACGTAAGATAAAACAAATTTGGTGTATGTAGCTTAATTAACAACAAAAATTTGTATACAAAAACTTATAAGTGGGTGCATAATTGTAGCGGGCTAACCTTATAGTGGGATTAACACGTTCATTTAATACATTCTATCTGAAGAGGGAATAGGGAAGACAAAATATTCAAACTTTAAGTTTCTATCTGTTATAGTCTCCAAGATCTCGTTGTTCAAAGGTAAATAGCTATATAAACTCAGCTTCCGATGCTGATAAAATATATATATATATATATATATATATATATATATATATATATATATATATATATATATATATATATATATATATATATATATATATATATATATATATATATATATATATATATATATATATATATATATATATATATATATATATATATATATATATATACATACTTTATTGAGTATATCACGACTCCTTCTGTCTGTTATATACATTTGCACAAACTTAATATACCCTTTTACCCAATTGGTACAGAGTATAGTAATATTAACGACATTATGTGTGGTATATGAAATCGTTCAAATGACCGACGCGGCATCGCTGGATGGTCGAATTTTCGATGGATGTGGCGCATAGATCAGGTCTGAATTTGAGCGATGGAACGAGTTATGTTGACTTTGAGGCCAGACCATAGACTTAACTAAACCCCTCAAGAAAAAGTATAATGCATTCAAAATGCACGTTTTTATCAGTTTTAACATTTGCACGTGACCATGCTGTCATGGTGATTTGTCTTTAGTGTCTCAAAAATAAAAAAAAAAACAGAAACAACATGACCGCCATTATCTGTGAAAATTTACCCTATTAAAAAATTCCAAGTACTTAGGCCCTGATCAGACCACTTTAGCACATAGCCCCATAAAAATCGATGGTTCAAAAAGTGAGCCTCAGACAAGGTACAGGGTGTCTCGAAGTCCAGCACACTCGACTGCAGCGTTTTTTCTTGTTTTAAAAAACACATCACACAAAAGAGTCTGTAGGTTATTTAAGTGATTTAATTTGATGCCACCTATGTAGAATATCCGTATGGGGTAGCCCCTGTACAAACCCACGAGTACATTATAAGCTGTAGAACAAATTATGAAGGACTTGAGCTTCTACTACCCTTTACGGTTTAAAGTTTCGTAACTTGTATATACGTAATCAAAATTGAATTAACATTCAGTTAATAGTATTGGTTAATAAAAATAGTTAAAACTTATTTTGGTTATTTACTGTGTACACGTATATATTTCATAAACCTCACACAAACACAAGTAAACAGCGTTTGCTCCAGCATTTTGTCCTGAACACAAATTCTATCCACACTTCGATCCCATATCCAACTAAGTATAAGTCCTAATTGGCTTGCTTTAGTATCGATTTAATATAGCACGCGTTCATTTTTAAGTTATTTGTGTATTGCTATACACGTTCAAATATAGTTTTTAGTTAGTTGTTGCCATTTTTTATAAGTAGTATACATATTATTTTATATGCATTTTTCTTACACTGTGTACTGCTGAACTGAACAAAATTTTTTTCCAATTACCACTTCACAGAATGGCTCGAGGACAAGACGGTTGATGGCCGGCGTAATCTGAACAAAAACTCAATATGGAATAACTTTAGCGGCTCAACACATGCATATACAACCGGTCGCCGGCATATTGATTCAAATTTGAATAAAATTCGTCCAAAAGGTCCCAGTCAGACCCTAAAGGTAATAAGAACAAAATTTCATTCATAACTGTTTGAAGGCAATATATCCATTCTATTCTATTAATATTAGCAACCCGGAAAATTGAATATGAAAAACTTCCAACTAGTTAGCGATGCTGTTGCTAAGATGAACTTTGGCAGTTCGGGTGATTCATATCTAACGGCATGTGATGCTGGCGATAAGGATGGCAAGCAACGATATGGCGGGCAAATGGAACATGGTCAAATGGATGGCGATGAAGATGATTCGGAGGAATTAGCCGAATACGAACAGATATATGAAAATGAAGGTGCGCTGACTTAACTAGTACCTAGTTTTAAAGAATACGGAATAGAAATAACTTGATTTTATACCTTGCATGCATTATACATGCATATATGGTGAACACGTAGTGTGAATTGAACAGCTACTAGTGTCTAGTATTGAAGAAAAGGAGATAGGAATTAGTTAATTTTATACACTACATACATTATTGTATGTAAAAATCTAGAAATGTTATTTGCTTTTTTGTTATTTGTGGCGTAAATTTAACATAGTAAACCATATAAAGTATATATATTCTTGATTAGCTTGATCAGATGAATTGATCTAGCAATATTCGTCCTAAGCGACTATATCTCGGAAACTATAAAAGGTAGACACACTTAGTTGTTTGTATAGAATTTTATGAACTTCAACAAGTTTTTGACCAATTTGCCTTAAGATCGGGCGATCAAAAATCAACTTGTTTCGAAATTAGGCGACCGGCTAAAGCTGTACGATTGCAGCACTTTTAGGTGGTGTGCACTGATCCATGCCATTCTGACATAAGACGATCTGAAAAAAGATGCCCAACAACAACATGCTTCGTAACTTCCACAAATTTAAAGGTATAGTCTTCCACAATGCATTATTTAGAAATTAAGTTCATTTTCAAATAAAGAACGATCATTCCGATCGGTTTACGTAAAGTGAGCCAATTCATTAGTTATTGGGCTATAGCTGCTGCACGTTTTGTACCATTCACACGTAGTGTGACATTCCATTCATATATATACATATATGTGAAGTGCTTGTTTATAAGATGCCACCATATCAAATTTGTTGTTGATATTGACTGTAATAAACAATTTTTCATTTAAAAACCCAAAGGTGGGCGGTGCACGTGAACCATCCGCCTACAAGAAGTCCCCATACCGAATTTCAAGTTGATATTAACTGTAATAAATCAGTTTTTCTTGTAAGAACCCAAAAGTGGCCGGTGTGTTTGTATGGATGCTAACCCTTAAAATTGGATGTAGCATGTTAATATGTATACTCTATGGGGTTCGGACTAAAATAAGCTTCATTACCGGGTTTCAACCAGGCGCATCAATAATTGATACTGACTAAACTGGTAATATCCATTTCGCTCTATGTGTGATGTGTGGTTTCTATGTGTTGTGATTGAGTGCAATGGAAACAAAAGACAACCACACACAGATATTTCTTTTTCCATCTTCGTTAATTGTACGACTTTTAAAGAGTCCTTTCAATCCTTTCTTTTATTACGTGAAAAATGTTTTGTGTGTAAGGTATAATATAGTCGGGCACCTCGACTATAGCTCTATTGTTATTTTTTGTTTTGTTTTGTACAGACTGCACTGAATCCGATAGCTGCGCAAGCTCAACCGAACGCAAGGCACGCCAACAGAACGCCTACTACAAGGCAAGCAAGAAACCACTTGCTAATAAGAAGACCAAAAAGAAGAAAGTCGCCATACCGGTACAAACACCTCGTGTGCCACTTTTCGGTGCATATGTCAGTCCGCCGGAGATACCTCTCCACTATCAGCGTATGGCTGCAGCTGCTGCAGCAGCGGGTGATAAAAGTAAGAAAAGCAATGCAATTAAATAATTTTTTTTTTCCAAATATAACACTTGAAAAATGTTATTATAGAGAAACCTGGCGATACAAGCATTATTGGTATGGGGGTTGGTATACCGGATCATTTGCTTAAAAATGACAAGTCCCCAGAGGTACGTATTATAACATTTACTCTTATTGTATTTTATTATTATCTTTTATTTATTGTAATGAAATTACCGTGCAATTACAAAATAATGTACAACTTTAAACTGTAGCAACAGAAAGCCTACTTATATTTCATATGCAAGGCTGCTACATGGTCCGGTTTTCATTTTCGGGATGATTTTCTGATTTAAATTCTTTTGGAATTGGGCATGTGAATTTCACAAAGTTTAATGCCAACTGAATTCAAAAATTGCTAATTCTTTCCGGCGGCGAAAACCAAAATTCATTTTCGCAAAATTTTTCCAAAAGAAAAACATGATATACCCTCTTTATGCTCGTTAGACAGTGTGTGTGTGTGTGTGTGTGAATAGTATACAACATACAGCCACTATGTGAACTTGCACTTTGTTCGAGGCAGCCCATATATCCGAAATTATATTTAAACTCTAATGGCATATAATTATCAATTCAATAAAGTCAATATCCTGGCCATTATTTCAATTCAAAGTTCTGTACATTTACACATTGATATACATATCCTTTGTACCACAAATGTTAATATTTTTCTTTTTCTGACTACAGTACTCAATGGTGCCCGAGGCTAGCAGCGCTGCGAATATGTTCGTCGTAGGTAGTGGCGGTATTGGCGCTGCAGATAATCTCGTTGAATTCAATATGAATGCCAAGTGTTTGAAGGAGTTCGAAAAGACCGAAAAGAGGCGCATCAAAGAGGAGACAGCACGTTTACGCAAGCTACAGGAAAAAGAGAAGGAACAAGAAAAGAAGCTAAAACGCAAACTGAAACAAAACTCATCGAAAGGAGGTGGTCTGGCTGATGTAACTGAAGCACAATTTGGCAAACTAATGATTTCCTCCGATAAGGATGACAACATACCCATATTTCTGATTAAATGTGTTGAATTCATTGAGAAGGAGGGTCTCGACTCAGAGGGTATATACCGAGTGCCCGGAAGTCGAGCACATGTCGATATGCTTTTTCAGCGTTTCGAAGAAGGTTAGTATAAATATGTTAAAGAGGTACAAACTAAAGACTTGTTATTACTTTACAGATTCAAATACAGTCATCGACATACTTGACATACCCGTGAATGCAGTGGCTACAGCGCTCAAGGATTTCTTTTCTAAGCGTCTGCCACCGCTATTTAGCAAGGACATTATTAAAGAGCTGGAAGAGATTGCAGGTATGTATGACAATGAATGAGGTGTGGCTACTTTTATATTAATACGAAAGAGTGTCGGTTAACTTGAACTAGGTTCTCAATAGGTTCCCTCAATTATGACATCGAATTCTACATCTTTTTGATGAATGATAAAGATATTGCAACAAGTTTTTCAACTTAACCTAAATATGTTAATCAATTATTAAGATACATAAAGGGAAAGGCAAGGTACTAATCTACTGAACTAATGTGAACAACAAATGTAACTTAAACTAGACTCCCAAAAAAAAAAAAATGTATATTACGCAAACGGAGCATAGTTAGAGGTCTTTGTATGAATAAATTATTTATATTGATACTGCTAGACTATTGAATTATTTTTATTATATTTTTTTGCCCTTAGAGGTCTAATATTAGTTTAATCAGGTCACCATTAAATTGTTGGTATGGTTCAGATAGATATTCTTGTTTGAATAACTTTAATATTCGAGCTACACACTTCAAATTTTATAAAAAAAAGGTCTTCGGTTATATAAACAATTGTGGTATACTGGGCTAAAGCCTATATGTACTGTTTGTCCCCACACACGGGCCGGTCTTCGGACTTATCTACTTATGGTAGCTACCTGTGCCAAGCATATCTTTTGGTTTTTTTGTATTATTTACACTCTGTCGTTGCACATCAAAACGTTACTAACATTTAAAATAAACTGATGCTCTTTTCAAGTGTAATAGAAGAAAGTGTCGATTTTGACGAAAACCATATTTTCTCTTGTTATTAACCAAATTTTCTATTTTTCTATTTCAACTAAAAAATTATAAATAATTATATTGATTAATAAATATTTAATGAAAACATTATAAATAAGGCTCACGCGGTGTTGGATCATCCAAGCTCAATGTAGAAGTGAAGACCGATCGTAGCTGCCGTTTGATAGCTTTAAAGACACTACTGCAGAAACTACCGCCAATCAATTTCGCCATACTCAAATACATATTCCAACATTTTGTGCAGTAAGTTATCTCTGCGTCTACACAAAATAATAATATTTAAATAAAAAAAAATACTATATTGTTTTTATTGCAGCGTCTCGGATAACTCAAAGCTTAATAGTATGGATAGCAAGAATCTCGCCATCTGCTGGTGGCCAACACTCATTCCTATTGATTTTACCGATATGGGACATTTTGAGCAGCTGCGACCATATCTTGAAGATATCGTACAAACGATGATCGATCAGTTTCCGTATTTGTTTTGTGGCAAAGACGCTTTCGTTATGGTATAAGTGTAGGTAGGCTAAGCTT